>JBAFXK010000086.1:0-65000 GCA_037113605.1 Calophaca sinica
ACATGTCTCCTAACACATTTATACATGGGGTTCTGAATCCACTTTCCCAGAGAACAGAGACCGATTTTGGGAGGCATCGCGGCGTGGGCGTCTTTTTGCATCGTGACCCATGAGACCGAGACCTTTGGGGTGTCCACGGCGGTAACTTCGTGTCCCTTATTCATCCCCAGAACACCGGTGCTCATCGGTCTAGTTGTTGGGCGAGTCCCAGCGTGATGAGCATGGTTTTTCCAGAGACCACGATTTTGGGAGGCATCGCGGCCTTGGCGTCTTCTGCATCGTTACCCATGAGACCGAGACGCTGGGGTGTCCTGTGGTAACTCGTGTCCCATATGCATCCCCAGGAAAACCAGGTGCTCATTGGTCTAGTTGTTGGGCCGAGTCCCAGCGTGATGAGCTTGGTTTTTCCCTGAGGCACCGAGACCACGATTTTGGGAGGCATCGCGTGACACGGCGTCTTTGCATCGTGACCCATGAGACCGAGACGCTGGGGTGTCACAGCGGTAACTTCGTGTCCACTTATGCATCCCCGAACAGGTGCTCATCGGTCTAGTTGTTGGATGAGTCCCAGTAGCGAGTGTTGCATGAGTCCCAACTTGCGATGAGCTTGGGGCATTCCTGCCCAGCCCCGGGCGTGTGGAGAAGTGCCATGGGGCTTGCCCCGTGCATGCCCAAGCCTTCCTGAGCTTGAGTCACATCATTTTCATGGCAAGCGTGGGTGTTCCGTGGAATCCCCACCTTGTCGCTACACGTTCCCAGTTTTTGGAGAATTTTCGGTACTTCGCCTTTTTGGCATTTTCTTCAAAATTTTCTATAAAATTGGTGCCATATTAGAATGGAAAACCGCTTGGTGGAAAGCTTATATATATTATTCTAAGCTTGCCAAAAAAATTGAATCGAAAATCCAACTCTAAGTGTGATTTTCATTTTTTGATGTTTTTCGGTTTTGGCCACTAAAAATTATTATTAAATTCATGACTTGGAAAAAAATTCTCATATTTGGTGGCTGAGAAGATCTCATTTTTCTAAGCATGACTGCAAAAAATTGCATCAAAATTCGTCCTCTAGGTCCGGTTTTTGGCCTTATGTCTCCTCGGCAAAATGCACTTTTTGGTGGATAATTGGTTTTGCATATTTGGCTACTATGAGGGGCAACACCACCTTTGCCCAGCCCCGAGCGTGTCTGCGGGGGTGCCATGAGGTTGCCCCATGCTCACCAAGCCTTCCTAGGCTTGTGTGGCATCATTTTCCATGGCAAATGTGGGTGTTTGGGAATCAATGAATCGAGAAAAAGCAGAATTCCGCATCGCGGCGTGGCATCTTCGGCATCATGACCCATGAGACCGTGCCTTTGGGGTGTCCACGGCGGTAACTCGTGTCCCTTATCTATCCCCAGAACAGGTGCTCGTTGGTCCCTTATTTATCCCGAGCGTGGGCAAGAGGCTGAAGCGAATGTTCCAGACAAAAGCGGTCTTGATGCGCTTGCCAGGGCATCTAGACACATTTGTGTTTGCATCGTGACCCGTGAGACCGGGCAGGGTGTCACAGACGGTAACTCGTGTCCCTTATTCATCCCGAACAGGTGCTCATTGGTCTAGTTGTTGGATGAGTCCCAGCGTGATGAGCTTGGTTTTTCCAGAGCCTTTGAGACCCGATTTTGGGGGCATCGCGGAGTGGCATCGTTCGACATCGTGACCCGTGAGGGCCAAGACCTTTGGGGTGTCCCTAACGGTAACTTCGTGTCCACTTGTTCATCCCGGAACATCGGTGCTCATTGGTCTAGTTGTTGGATGAGCCACAGCCAGCGATGTGCTTGGGTTATTCCTCACCATGTACCCCGCAGGCGTGTGCGAGGAGTGCGATAGGGCTTGCCCGTACTCGTCTAAGCCTTCTTAGGCTCTGTGGCATCATTTTCCATGGCAAATGTGGGTGTTTGGGGATCTATGAATTGAGGAAAAAAGCGAATTCCGCATTGGGGTGTGGCATCTTAAGGCATCATGACCCATGAGACCGAGAGTCTTGGGGTGTCCACGACCAGTAACTTCGTGTCCACTTATCTATCCCCGAACTCAGGTGCTCGTTGGTCTAGGTGTTGGGCGAGCCCAGCGTGATGAGCTTGGTTTTTCCAGATGCATTGAGAGCGGGGCATTGCGGCGTGGCCTCTTTCGGCATCGTGACTCATGAGACTTCGGGCCTTTGGGGTGTCCACGGCGGTAACTCGTGTCCCATATTTATCCCCAGAACAGGTGCTCGTTGGTCTAGTTGTTGGGCGAGTCTCAGTGATGTGCTTGGTTTTTCCCAGGGCATCGAGACCGATTTTGGGAGGCATCGCGGCGTGGCGTATTTCTTCATCGTGACCCGTGAGACCGGGACCTTTGGGGTGTCCACTGAAGGTATAACTCGTGTCCCTTATTCATCCCCGAACATCGGTGCTCGTTGGTCTAGGTGTTGGATGAGTCCCAGCGCGATGAGCTTGGGTTGTTCCTGTCAGGCCCCGAGCGTGTGGAGGGGGTGCCATGGGGCTTGCCCCGTGCATGCCCAAGCCTTCCAAGGCTGGAGTCACATCATTTTCATGGCAAATGTGGGTGTTTGGGGTATCAACTTGTAGCTGCGTTCCCAATTTTTGAGAATTTTGGTAATTCTCCTTTTGGCATGTTTTCAAAATTTTCTATAAAATTGATGCCATGTTAGAATGGAAAACCACTTGGTGGGAAGCTTATATATATTATTCTAAGCTTGCCAAAAAAGATTGGGGTCGAAAATCCAACTCTAAGTGTGATTTTCATTTTTTTCGGTTTTTTTGCGGTTTTGGCCACTAAAAAATTATTATTAAATTCATGACTTGGAAAAAAATTCTCATATTTGGTGGCTGAGAAGATCTCATTTTTCTAAGCATGACTGCAAAAAATTGCATCAAAATTCGTTCTCTAGGTCCATTTTTGGGCCTTATGTCTCCTCCCCAAAAAATCCACTCTTTGGTCGAAAATTGGTTTTGCATATTTGGCTACTATAGGCGACACCACCTTGAGGCCCCAGGCGTGTGCGAAGTGCCATGGGGCTTGCCCCATGCTGCCAAGCGCTTCCTAGGCTTGTGTGGCATCATTTTCCATGGCAAATGTGGGTGTTTGGGGATCTATGAATCGAGGAAAAAGCAGAATTTCGCATCGCGTGGCATCTTAAGGCATCATGACCCATGAGACCGAGACGCTGGGGTGTCACGGCGGTAACTTCGTGTCCACTTATCTATCCCCGAACAGGTGCTCATTGGTCTAGGTGTTGGACATGTGCCAGCGTGATGAGCTTGGTTTTCCAGAAGCATTGAGACCAGGGCATCATTGCGTGGCGTCTTGACATCGTGACCCATGAGACCGAGACGCTGGGGTGTCACGGCGGTAACTTCGTGTCCCTTATTTTCCCCAGGAACAGGTGCTCATTGGTCTAGTTGTTGGGCGAGTCCCAGCGTGATGAGCTTGGTTTTCCCAGAACCGCGAGACCGATTTTGGGGGCATCGGCGGAGTGGCATCATTCGGCATCGTGACCCGTGAGGGCCAGAGACCTTTGGGGTGTCCCTAACGGTAACTTCGTGTCCCTTGTTCATCCCGAGAACATCGGTGCTCGTTGGTCTAGTTGTTGGATGAGCCACAGCGCGATGTGCTTGGGTTATTCCTCACCGTGCCCCAGGCGTGTGCGAGGAGTGCGATGGGGCTTGCCCGTGCTCGTCTAAGCCTTCTTAGGCTCCTGTGGCATCATTTTCCATGGCAAATGTGGGTGTTTCGGGGATCTATGAATCGAGGAAAAAACCGAATTCCGCATTGCGGTGTGGCATCTTAAGGCATCATGACCCATGAGACCGAGAGTGCTGGGGTGTCCACGGCCGTAACTTCGTGTCACTTATCTATCCCCGAACTCCGGTGCTCGTTGGTCTAGGTGTTGGGCGAGCCCAGCGTGATGAGCTTGGTTTTCCCGATGCATTGAAGCGGGGCATTGCGGCGTGGCCTCTTTCGGCATCGTGACTCATGAGACTTCGGGCGCTTTGGGGTGTCCACGGCGGTAACTCGTGTCCCATATTTATCCCCGAACAGGTGCTCATTGGTCTAGTTGTTGGGCCGAGTCTCAGTGATGTGCTTGGTTTTCCCAGGCATCGAGACCCGATTTTGGGAGGCATCGCGGCGTGGCGTATTTCTTCATCGTGACCCATGAGACCGGACGCTGGGGTGTCCCTGAAGGTAACTCGTGTCCACTTATTCATCCCAGAACATCGGTGCTCATTGGTCTAGGTGTTGGATGAGTCCCAGCCGCGATGAGCTTGGGTTGTTCCTGCCTTGAGGCCCAGGCGTGTGGAGGGTGCCATGAGGCTTGCCCCGTGCATGCCCAAGCCTTCCAAGGCTGGAGTCACATCATTTTCATGGCAAATGTGGGTGTTTGAGGTATCCAACTTGTATTGCGTTCCAATTTTTTGAGAATTTTCGGTAATTCTCCTTTTTGGCATGTTTTTCAAAATTTTCTATAAAATTGATGCCATGTTAGAATGGAAAACCACTTGGTGGGAAGCTTATATATATTATTCTAAGCTTGCCAAAAAAGATTGGGGTCGAAAATCAACTCTAAGTGTGATTTTCATTTTTTCAGTTTTTGCGGTTTTGGCCACTAAAAATTATTATTAAATTCATGACTTGGAAAAAATTCTCATATTTGGTGGCTGAGAAGATCTCATTTTCTAAGCATGACTGCAAAAATTGCATCAAAATTCGTTCTCTAGGTCCATTTTTGGCCTTATGTCTCCTCGGCAAAAAATGCACTCTTTGGTGGAAAATTGGTTTTGCATATTTGGCTACTATAGGGGCAGCACCACCTTGCCCGAGGCCCAGGCGTGTGCGAAGTGCCATGGGGCTTGCCCCCATGCTCGCCCAAGCCTTCCTAGGCTTGTGTGGCATCATTTTCCATGGCAAATGTGGGTGTTTGGGGATCTATGAATCGAGGAAAAAAGCAGAATTTCGCATCGCGTGGCATCTTAAGGCATCATGACCCATGAGACCGAGACGCTTTGGGGTGTCACGGCGGTAACTTCGTGTCCACTTATCTATCCCCAGGAACACCGGTGCTCATTGGTCTAGGTGTTGGACATGTGCCAGCGTGATGAGCTTGGTTTTCCGAAGCATTGAGACCAGGGCATCATTGCGTGGCGTCTTGGACATCGTGACCCATGAGACCGAGACGCTTTGGGGTGTCCACGGCGGTAACTTCGTGTCCCTTATTTTCCCAGAACAGGTGCTCATTGGTCTAGTTGTTGGGCGAGTCCCAGCGTGATGAGCTTGGTTTTTCCCAGAGCGAGACCGATTTTGGGGGCATCGGCGGAGTGGCATCATTCGGCATCGTGACCCGTGAGGGCCAGAGACGCTGGGGTGTCCCTAACGGTAACTTCGTGTCCCTTGTTCATCCCCAGAACATCGGTGCTCATTGGTCTAGTTGTTGGATGAGCCACAGCGATGTGCTTGGGTTATTCCTCACCATGCCCCGCAGGCGTGTGCGAGAGTGCGATGGGGCTTGCCCGTGCTCGTCTAAGCCTTCTTAGGCTCTGTGGCATCATTTTCCATGGCAAATGTGGGTGTTTGGGGATCTATGAATCGAGGAAAAAAGCGAATTCCGCGTGCGGTGTGGCATCTTAAGGCATCATGACCCATGAGACCGAGTCTTGGGGTGTCACGGCCAGTAACTTCGTGTCCACTTATCATCCCCAGAACTCCGGTGCTCGTTGGTCTAGGTGTTGGGCGAGCCCAGCGTGATGAGCTTGGTTTTCCCGATGCATTGAAGCGGGGCATTGCGGCGTGGCCTCTTTCGGCATCGTGACTCATGAGACTCGGGCCTTTGGGGTGTCCACGGCGGTAACTCGTGTCCCATATTTATCCCAGGAACAGGTGCTCGTTGGTCTAGTTGTTGGGCCGAGTCTCAGTGATGTGCTTGGTTTTCCCGAGGCATCGAGACCGATTTTGGGAGGCATCGCGGCGTGGCGTATTTCTTCATCGTGACCCATGAGACCGAGACGCTGGGGTGTCCCTGAAGGTAACTTCGTGTCCACTTATTCATCCCAGAACATCGGTGCTCGTTGGTGCAGGTGTTGGATGAGTCCCAGCGATGAGCTTGGGTTGTTCCTGCTTGAGCCCAGGCGTGTGGAGGGTGCCATGGGGCTTGCCCCGTGCATGCCCAAGCCTTCCAAGGCTGGAGTCACATCATTTTCATGGCAAATGTGGGTGTTTGGGGGTATCCAACTTGTATTGCGTTCCCAATTTTTTGAGAATTTTCGGTAATTCTCCTTTTTGGCATGTTTTTCAAAATTTTCTATAAAATTGATGCCATGTTAGAATGGAAAACCACTTGGTGGGAAGCTTATATATATTATTCTAAGCTTGCCAAAAAAGATTGGGGTCGAAAATCCAACTCTAAGTGTGATTTTCATTTTTTTCGGTTTTTTTGCCGGTTTGTCCACTAAAAAATTATTATTAAATTCATGTCTTGGAAAAAATTCTCATATTTGGTGGCTGAGAAGATCTCATTTTCTAAGCATGACTGCAAAAAATTGCATCAAAATTCGTTCTCTAGGTCCATTTTTCGGCCTTATGTCTCCTCGGCAAAAATGCACTCTTTGGTGGAAAATTGGTTTTGCATATTTGGCTACTATAGGGGCAGCACCACGCCGCCCAGGCCCGAGGCGTGTGCGAAGTGCCATGGGGCTTGCCCCATGCTCGCCAAGCCTTCCTAGGCTTGTGTGGCATCATTTTCCATGGCAAATGTGGGTGTTTGGGGATCTATGAATCGAGGAAAAAGCAGAATTTCGCATCGCGGCGTGGCATCTTAAGGCATCATGACCCATGAGACCGAGACGCTGGGGTGTCACGGCGGTAACTTCGTGTCCACTTATCTATCCCCAGAACAGGTGCTCATTGGTCTAGGTGTTGGACGTAATGCCAGCGTGATGAGCTTGGTTTTCCACGAAGCATTGAGACCAGGGCATCATTTGCGTGGCGTCTTGAAGCATCGTGACCCATGAGACCGAACCTTTGGGGTGTCCACGGCGGTAACTTCGTGTCCCTTATTTTCCCCGAACAGGTGCTCATTGGTCTAGTTGTTGGGCCGAGTCCCAGCGTGATGAGCTTGGTTTTTCCCAGAACGCGAGACCGATTTTGGGGGCATCGGCGGAGTGGCATCATTGGCATCGTGACCCGTGAGGGCCAGGACGCGGGGTGTCCCTAGCGGTAACTTCGTGTCCCTTGTTCATCCCGGAACATCGGTGCTCATTGGTCTAGTTGTTGGATGAGCCCGCAGCGCGATGTGCTTGGGTTATTCCCTCACCGTACCCCGCAGGCGTGTGCGAGAAGTGCGATGGGGCTTGCCCGTACTCGTCTAAGCCTTCTTAGGCTCTGTGGCATCATTTTCCATGGCAAATGTGGGTGTTTGAGGATCTATGAATCGAGGAAAAACCGAATTCGCATTGCGGTGTGGCATCTTAAGGCATCATGACCCATGAGACCGAGAGTCTTGGGGTGTCACGGCCAGTAACTTCGTGTCCACTTATCTATCCCCCAGAACTCCGGTGCTCGTTGGTCTAGGTGTTGGGCGAGCCCAGCGTGATGAGCTTGGTTTTTCCCGATGCATTGAAGCGAGGGCATTGCGGCGTGGCCTCTTTCGGCATCGTGACTCATGAGACTCGGGCCTTTGGGGTGTCCACGGCGGTAACTTCGTGTCCCATATTTATCCCCGGAACAGGTGCTCATTGGTCTAGTTGTTGGGCCGAGTCTCAAGTGATGTGCTTGGTTTTTCCCAGAGGCATCGAGACCCGATTTTGGGAGGCATCGCGGCGTGGCGTATTTCTTCATCGTGACCCATGAGACCGAGACGCGGGGTGTCCCTGAAGGTATAACTCGTGTCACTTATTCATCCCCGAACATCGGTGCTCATTGGTCTAGGTGTTGGATGAGTCCCAGCCAGCGATGAGCTTGGGTTGTTCCTGCGAGCCCCGAGGCGTGTGGAGGGTGCCATGGGGCTTGCCCAGTGCATGCCCAAGCCTTCCAAGGCTGGAGTCACATCATTTTCATGGCAAATGTGGGTGTTTGGGGGTATCCAACTTGTAGCTGCGTTCCCAATTTTTGAGAATTTTGGTAATTCTCCTTTTTGGCATGTTTTCAAAATTTTCTATAAAATTGATGCCATGTTAGAATGGAAAACCACTTGGTGGGAAGCTTATATATATTATTCTAAGCTTGCCAAAAAGATTGGGGTCGAAAATCCAACTCTAAGTGTGATTTTTCATTTTTCGGTTTTTGCGGTTTTGGCCACTAAAAATTATTATTAAATTCATGACTTGGAAAAAATTCTCATATTTGGTGGCTGAGAAGATCTCATTTTCTAAGCATGACTGCAAAAATTGCATCAAAATTCGTTCTCTAGGTCCATTTTTCGGCCTTATGTCTCCTCGGCAAAAATGCACTCTTTGGTGGAAAATTGGTTTTTGCATATTTGGCTACTATAGGGGCAGCACCACTGCCCGCCGAGGCCAGGCGTGTGCGAAGTGCCATGGGGCTTGCCCCCATGCTAAGCCTTCCTAGGCTTGTGTGGCATCATTTTCCATGGCAAATGTGGGTGTTTGAGGATCTATGAATCGAGGAAAAAGCAGAATTTCGCATCAGCGTGGCATCTTAAGGCATCATGACCCATGAGACCGAGACGCTTTGGGGTGTCCACGGCGGTAACTTCGTGTCCACTTATCTATCCCCAGAACAGGTGCTCATTGGTCTAGGTGTTGGACATGTGCCAGCGTGATGAGCTTGGTTTTCCGAAGCATTGAGACCAGGGCATCATTGCGTGGCGTCTTGAACATCGTGACCCATGAGACCGGGCCTTTGGGGTGTCACGGCGGTAACTTCGTGTCCCTTATTTTCCCCGAACACGGTGCTCATTGGTCTAGTTGTTGGGCCGAGTCCCAGCGTGATGAGCTTGGTTTTCCAGAAGCCTTTGAGACCGATTTTGGGGGCATCGGCGGAGTGGCATCGTTCGGCATCGTGACCCGTGAGGGCCAGAGACGCTTTGGGGTGTCCCTAACGGTAACTTCGTGTCCACTTGTTCATCCCAGAACATCGGTGCTCATTGGTCTAGTTGTTGGATGAGCCACAGCGATGTGCTTGGGTTATTCCTCACCGTACCCCACGGGGCGTGTGCGAGAGTCGCGATGGGGCTTGCCCGTACTCGTCTAAGCCTTCTTAGGCTCTGTGGCATCATTTTCCATGGCAAATGTGGGTGTTTGAGGATCTATGAATCGAGGAAAAAAGCGAATTCCGCATTGCGGTGTGGCATCTTAAGGCATCATGACCCGTGAGACCGAGTCTTTGGGGTGTCACGGCCAGTAACTTCGTGTCCACTTATCTATCCCCGAACTCAGGTGCTCGTTGGTCTAGGTGTTGGGCGAGCCCAGCGTGATGAGCTTGGTTTTCCCGATGCATTGAAGCGGGGCATTGCGGCGTGGCCTCTTTCGGCATCGTGACTCATGAGACTTCGAACCTGGGGTGTCACGGCGGTAACTTCGTGTCCCATATTTATCCCCAGAACAGGTGCTCGTTGGTCTAGTTGTTGGGCCGAGTCTCATAGTGATGTGCTTGGTTTTTTCCCGAGGCATCGAGACCCGATTTTGGGAGGCATCGCGGCGTGGCGTATTTCTTCATCGTGACCCATGAGACCGAGACGCTGGGGTGTCCACTGAAGGTATAACTCGTGTCCACTTATTCATCCCCAGAACATCGGTGCTCATTGGTCTAGGTGTTGGATGAGTCCCAGCGCGATGAGCTTGGGTTGTTCCTGTCTGAGCCCCAGGCGTGTGGAGGGTGCCATGAGGGCTTGCCCCGTGCATGCCCAAGCCTTCCAAGGCTGGAGTCACATCATTTTCATGGCAAATGTGGGTGTTTGGGTATCCAACTTGTAGTGCGTTCCCAATTTTTTGAGAATTTTCGGTAATTCTCCTTTTTGGCATGTTTTTCAAAATTTTCTATAAAATTGATGCCATGTTAGAATGGAAAACCACTTGGTGGGAAGCTTATATATATTATTCTAAGCTTGCCAAAAAAGATTAAGTCGAAAATCAACTCTAAGTGTGATTTTCATTTTTCGGTTTTTGCGGTTTTGGCCACTAAAAATTATTATTAAATTCATGACTTGGAAAAAATTCTCATATTTGGTGGCTGAGAAGATCTCATTTTCTAAGCATGATTGCAAAAATTTGCATCAAATTTCGTTCTCTAGGTCCATTTTTCGGCCTTATGTCTCCTCGGCAAAAAATGCACTCTTTGGTGGAAAATTGGTTTTTGCATATTTGGCTACTATAGGGGCAGCACCACGCCCGCCAGGCCGGGCGTGTGCGAAGTGCCATGGGGCTTGCCCCATGCTGCCCAAAGCCTTCCTAGGCTTGTGTGGCATCATTTTCCATGGCAAATGTGGGTGTTTGGGGATCTATGAATCGAGGAAAAAGCAGAATTTCGCATCGCGGCGTGGCATCTTAAGGCATCATGACCCATGAGACCGAGACCTTTGGGGTGTCCACGGCGGTAACTTCGTGTCCCTTATCTATCCCCAGAACAGGTGCTCATTGGTCTAGGTGTTGGACATGTGCCAGCGTGATGAGCTTGGTTTTCCCGAAGCATTGAGACCAGGGCATCATTGCGTGGCGTCTTGAGCATCGTGACCCATGAGACCGAGACGCTTTGGGGTGTCCACGGCGGTAACTCGTGTCCCTTATTTTCCCCGAACACCGGTGCTCATTGGTCTAGTTGTTGGGCCGAGTCCCAGCGTGATGA
Organism: Calophaca sinica; assembly: GCA_037113605.1. Classification (NCBI taxonomy): domain Eukaryota; kingdom Viridiplantae; phylum Streptophyta; class Magnoliopsida; order Fabales; family Fabaceae; genus Calophaca; species Calophaca sinica. The sequence goes on from JBAFXK010000086.1 coordinate 10,836, forward strand.
GCTTGGTTTTTCCAGAGAGCGAGACCCGATTTTGGGGGCATCGCGGAGTGGCATCATTCGGCATCGTGACCCGTGAGGGCCAGAGACCTGGGGTGTCCCTAACGGTAACTTCGTGTCCCTTGTTCATCCCAGGAACATCGGTGCTCATTGGTCTAGTTGTTGGATGAGCCACAGCGCGATGTGCTTGGGTTATTCCTCACCGTACCCCGCAGGCGTGTGCGAAGTGCGATGGGGCTTGCCCGTGCTCGTCTAAGCCTTCTTAGGCTCTGTGGCATCATTTTCCATGGCAAATGTGGGTGTTTGAGGATCTATGAATCGAGGAAAAAGCCGAATTCCGCATTGCGGTGTGGCATCTTAAGGCATCATGACCCATGAGACCGAGAGTCTTGGGGTGTCACGGCCAGTAACTTCGTGTCCACTTATCTATCCCAGGAACTCAGGTGCTCGTTGGTCTAGGTGTTGGGCGAGCCCAGCGTGATGAGCTTGGTTTTTTCCCGATGCATTGAAGCGGGGCATTGCGGCGTGGCCTCTTTCGGCATCGTGACTCATGAGACTTCGGGCCTTTGGGGTGTCCACGGCGGTAACTTCGTGTCCCGTATTTATCCCCAGAACAGGTGCTCGTTGGTCTAGTTGTTGGGCCGAGTCTCAAGTGATGTGCTTGGTTTTCCCGAGGCATCGAGACCCGATTTTGGGAGGCATCGCGGCGTGGCGTATTTCTTCATCGTGACCCATGAGACCGAGACGCTTTGGGGTGTCCCTGAAGGTAACTCGTGTCCACTTATTCATCCCCGAACATCGGTGCTCGTTGGTGCAGGTGTTGGATGAGTCCCAATAGCGATGAGCTTGGGTTGTTCCTGCGCGAGGCCCCGGGCGTGTGGAGGAGTGCCATGGGGCTTGCCCCGTGCATGCCCAAGCCTTCCAAGGCTGGAGTCACATCATTTTCATGGCAAATGTGGGTGTTTGGGGTATCAACTTGTAGGCTGCACGTTCCCAATTTTTTGAGAATTTTCGGTAATTCTCCTTTTTGGCATGTTTTTCAAAATTTTCTATAAAATTGATGCCATGTTAGAATGGAAAACCACTTGGTGGGAAGCTTATATATATTATTCTAAGCTTGCCAAAAAAGATTGGGGTCGAAAATCCAACTCTAAGTGTGATTTTTCATTTTTTTCAGTTTTTTTGCGGTTTTGGCCACTAAAAAATTATTATTAAATTCATGACTTGGAAAAAAATTCTCATATTTGGTGGCTGAGAAGATCTCATTTTTCTAAGCATGACTGCAAAAAATTGCATCAAAATTCGTTCTCTAGGTCCAATTTTTGGCCTTATGTCTCCTCGGCAAAAAATGCACTCTTTGGTGGAAAATTGGTTTTGCATATTTGGCTACTATAGAGCGACACCACCTGCCCGCCAGGCCAGGCGTGTGCGAAGTGCCATGGGGCTTGCACGCCCTCCTCGCCCAAGCCTTCCTAGGCTTGTGTGGCATCATTTTCCATGGCAAATGTGGGTGTTTCGGGGATCTATGAATCGAGGAAAAAACCGAATTTCGCATCGCGGCGTGGCATCTTAAGGCATCATGACCCATGAGACCGAGACCTTTGGGGTGTCCACGGCGGTAACTTCGTGTCCACTTATCTATCCCCAGAACAGGTGCTCATTGGTCTAGGTGTTGGACATGTGCCAGCGTGATGAGCTTGGTTTTTCCGAAGCATTGAGACCAGGGCATCGGCTGCGTGGCGTCTTGAACATCGTGACCCATGAGACCGGGCAGCTTTGGGGTGTCCACTGGCGGTAACTCGTGTCCCTTATTTTCCCCAGAACAGGTGCTCATTGGTCTAGTTGTTGGGCCGAGTCCCAGCGTGATGAGCTTGGTTTTTCCCAGAACCGAGACCGATTTTGGGGGCATCGGCGGAGTGGCATCATTCGGCATCGTGACCCGTGAGGGCCAAGACGCGGGGTGTCCCTAACGGTAACTTCGTGTCCCTTATTCATCCCCAGAACCGGTGCTCATTGGTCTATTTGTTGGATGAGTCCCAGCGCGATGAGCTTGAGTTATTCCCTCCCAGGCCCAGGCGTGTGCGAAGTGCGATGGGAGCTTGCCCCGTACTCGCCCAAGCCTTGCTAGGCTTGTGTTGCATCATTTTCCATGGCAAATGTGGGTGTTTGGGGATCTATGAATCGAGGAAAAACGAATTCCGCATCGTGGCGTGGCATCTTAAGGCATCATGACCAATGAGACCGAGACCTTTGGGGTGTCACGGCGGTAACTTCGTGTCCACTTATCTATCCCCAGAACAGGTGCTCGTTGGTCTAGGTGTTGGGCCGAGCCCCAGCGTGATGAGCTTGGTTTTCCCGATGCATTGAGAGCGGGGCATTGCGGCGTGGCGTCTTTCGGCATCGTGACTCATGAGACTCGAACGCTTTGGGGTGTCACGGCGGTAACTTCGTGTCCCGTATTTAGCCCCAACACCAGGTGCTCATTGGTCTAGTTGTTGGGCGAGTCTCACCATGATGTGCTTGGTTTTTCCAGAGGCATCGAGACCCGATTTTGGGAGGCATCGCGGCGTGGCGTATTTCTTCATCGTGACCCATGAGACCGGGACCTTTGGGGTGTCCCTGAAGGTAACTCGTGTCCACTTATTCATCCCCGAACATCGGTGCTCATTGGTCTAGGTGTTGGATGATTCCCAGCGCGATGAGCTTGGGTTGTTCCACTGCAGGCCCCAGGCGTGTGGAGGGTGCCATGAGGCTTGCCCCATGCAAGCCCAACCTTCCTGGGCTTGAGTCGCATCATTTTCATGGCAAGGTGGGTGCTCAGGGATCTATGATTTGAGGAAAAAACCAAATTTCGCATCGCGGCTTGGCAACTTTCGGCATCATGACCCATGAGACCGGCTGGGGTGTCACGGCGGTAACTCGTGTCCACTTATTTATCCCCGAACTCTGTTGTTCGTTGGTCTAGGTGTTGGGCGAGTGCCAGCGTGATGAGCTTGGTTTTCACGATGCATTGAGGCAGGGGCATTGCGGCGTGGTGTTTTTGCATCGTGACCCATGAGACCGAGACGCTGGGGTGTCACGGCGATTACTCGTGTCCTTTATTCATCCCCGAACATCGGTGCTCATTGGTCTAGGTGTTGGAGCGAGCCCAAGCGGTGAGCTTGGGTTATTCCACTATCGATGTCCCATTTTCCTAGGCAAGCGTGGGTGTTTTGAACTCTTATGATTTGAGAAAAAGACCGAATTTTGTGCACAGTGCCCGAACAGGTTTTCACCGAGTGTTATGTTACTGCGTGTGATTGGTACTTGTCATGCTTAGGTGTGCGAGATAAAGTATTTGTCGGATAATGCATATCTCTCTTGCCTTTGGTGTCGCGGGTTGTTGCTTGTCTGGCGGCATTTAGTCTATGCAAGCAGCGTGGGCGTGTGAGTGGTATTCGGGATGTTTGTCTTTGGTGGCTCCATGCTTGTGCATCGAGCAGTCTGCATGCAACCCTCTCAAAAATTCACCTAATTAGATTTGTGCCTTTGGTGTCTAATTCTAGTTCTGTGTTGCCTACCTATTAAAAGGTACCGTGTGGCTTGTTGGAATTTTCCCGTCCGTCCTCTTTGGTTGGAGTCGTGGGGGCTTTGGAAGTATTATGTGTGCGCCAATTTAGTTATGCTCCACGGTGACTATTTTGGTGTGCATGTACTTCTTGTTTTCTTGGATGCGGTGCATGAGGTGAGCGTGGGTTGTTTTCCCATTGTGCCCCTTAAGTTTTCGGTTGACTTAAAATGATGCCTGCCTTTTTGCATGTTTTGTGTTCCATTAGTGGGCGCAAAGCTTGCATGATGTCTGAAGTCATTAATGGATGCTACCTGGTTGATCCTGCCGGTAGTCATATGCTTGTCTCGAAGATTAAGCCATGCATGTGTAAGTATGAACTAATTGAGGAGTGTGAAGCTGCGAATGGCTCATTAAATCGATTATAGTTTGTTTGATGGTATCTCTTACTCGGATAGCGTAGTAATTCTAGAGCTATCGTGCAACAAACCCGAGCTTACGGAAGGGATGCATTTATTAGATAAAAGGTCGGCCTTGAGGCTCTGCACTTTGTTGCTTTGATGATTCATGATAACTCGTCGGATCATACGGCCGCTTGTCTTTGGCGGCGCATCATTCAAATTTACGCCTATCGACTTTCGATGGTAGGATGGTGGCCTACCATGGTGGTGACGGGTGACGGAGAATTAGGGTTCGATTAGGAGAGGAGCACGGCGGCTACCACATCCAAGGAAAGCGTGACGGCGCGCAAATTACTGATCCTAACACGGGGAGGTAGTGACAATAAATAACAATCTGGGCTCATTGAGTGCAGTAATTGGAATAGTACAATCTAAATCCTTAACGAGGATCCATTGGAGGGCAAATGCGGTGCCGGCGGCGCGGTAATTCGGCTCGATAGCGTATATTAAAGTTGCTGCGGTTAAAAAGCTCGTAGTTGGACCTTGGGTTGGGTCGATCGGTCGCCTACGGTGTGCCGGTCGGCTCGTCCACTGCCGGCGATCGCTCTGGCCTTAGCGGCGGAGTCGTGCCTCGGCGTATTACTTTGAACAAATTAGAGTGCTCAAAGCAAGCCTACGCTCTGGATACATTAGCATGGGATAACACCACGAGGATTGATCTATTGTGTTGGCCTTCGGGATCGGAGTAATGATTAACGAGGGACGATCGGGGCATTAGTATTTCATAGTCGAGGTGAAATTCTTGGATTTATGAAAGAGCGAACAAGCTGCGAAAGCATTTGCCAAGAATGTTTTCATTAATCAGAAGCGAAAGTTGGGGGCTCGAAGGCGATCGAGATACCGTCTAGTCTCGACCATAAGCGATGCGAGCCAGGATCGGCGGATGTTGCTTTTAGGACTCATTGGCACCTTATGAATCAAAGTCTTTGGGTTAGGGAGTATGGTTGCAAAGCTGAAACGTAAAGGAATTAATGGAAGGGCACCACCAGGAGTGGAGCACAAGCTTAATTTGACTCGACAGGAAACTTACCAGGTCGGACATAGTAAGGATTGTGGTGAGAGCTCTTTCTTGATTCTATGGGTGGTGGTGCATGGCCGTTCTTAGTTGGTGGAAGCGATTTATGCAGTTAATTCGGATTATGAGCGAGACCTCGGCTGCTAAATAGCTATGTGGAGGTAACCCTCACGGCCCGGCTTCTTAGAGGGACTATGGCCGCTTAGGCCACGGAAGTTTGAGGCAATAACATGGTCTGTGATGCCGCTTAGATGTTACGGGCGCCGCAGCGCTACAGCGATGTATTCAGCGAGTCTATAGCCTTGGCGACGGGCCGGGTAATCTTTGAAATTTCATCGTGATGGGGATAGATCATTGCAATTGTTGGTCTTCAACGAGGAATTCCTAGTAGCGCGAGTCATCGGCTCGCGTTGACTACGATCCACGCCGCTTTGTACACCTGCAGTCGCTCCTGGAATTGAATGGTCAGGTGAAGTGTTCGGATTGCGGCGTGGGCGGTTCATTTGCTGCGGCGTTGTGAGAAGTCCGCGAACCTTATCATTTAGAGGAAGGAGAAGTCGTAACAAGGTTTCGTAGGTGAACTGCGGAAGGATCATTGTCGATGCCTTACATGCGAGGCCAGGCACGTGAATCTGTTTGAACACGTAGGGTTGGCTTGAGGTGTTCCACGCCTCGACCTACCTTGAGGTAGGAGGGGCCACCGATCTGCGTTCCCCTGTTTGCCTAAACACAAACCCGTGGCCGAATCGCCAAGGAACTAAATTTCGTTCAGCGCACCCCAGTTGGCGGAGGCGGTTCTCCTGCGGGTGGTGTTTTGAAGCATGACACATAATGACTCTCGACAGCGGATATCTAGGCTCTTGCATCGATGAAGAGCGTGGCGAAATCACGATACTTGGTGTGAATTGCGAATCCAGTGAACCATCGAGTCTTTGAGCATAAGTTGCGCCCCAAGCCATTAGGTTGAGGACACGTCTGCTGGGCGTCACATATCGTTGCCGATGCCAATTTCCTCTTAGATAGGAGGTATGTTGTGCGGGGTGAATGATGGCTTCCGTGAAACCTTTGTTGCCTCATGGTTGGTTGGAAATTGAGTCCTTGGTAGGGTGTGCCATGATAGATGGTGGTTGAGTGATGCGAGACCATATCATGTGAGACTCTACCAAACTTGGCCTCTGTGACCCACGTGCGTCTTTGAGCGCTCATGGCGAGACCTCGAGTCGGCGGGGCTACCCGCGAGTTTAAGCATATCAATAAGCGGAGGAAAAGAAACTAACAAAGTTCCGCTTAGTAACGGCAGGCGAGCAGGAAGAGCCCACCATGAGAATCGGTCGCCACTAGGCGTTGAATTGTAGTGCGGAAGCGTCCTCGGCCGGGCCAAGACCCAAGTCCCTGGAAGAAGGCGTCGGAGGAAAGGTGAAACCCGTTGTGCCGGACCACTGTCGCACCACGAAGCGTATTGTCGGCGATCGGGTTGTTTGGGAATGCAGCCCCGTCAGGCGGTAAGTCAAAGTCGAGGCTAAATCTTGGCGAGAGGCAGATAGCGAACAAGTACGCGAGGAAAGATGAAAAGGACTTTGAAAAGAGAGTCGAGAGTGCTTGAAATTGTCGGGAGGAAGCGAATGGGCGGCCGGCGATTTGTCTCGGTCGGATGTGGAGCAGTTAGTGCGGTCTGCTTGTCGACTTCGAGACATTGGCCGATCGCGGTTGTGGTGGTGGCTGAGCGGGCTGTTGAAATGCTCGTGGAGGCGTCATCACCCACGATTGTGGATGGCGACCTGTTTGCCGGCGTCTTTGTCACTTGCGTGCTCTGGCGTCGGCTGTGGGCTCCCGTTCGGCCGATCTTGAAACACGGACCAAGAGTCGACGTGTGCGAGTCAGCGGGCGAGTAAACCCGTAAAGCGCGAAGGAAGCTAATTGGCGGGATCCACAGTGGGTTACCTGCCGCCAGACCACGATCTTTTGTGAAGGGTTCGAGTGAGCATACTGTCGGGACTTGAAAGATGGTGAACTATGCTGGCGGGCGGCTTGAAGAAACTCTACGGTGGAGGCGCGGCGATCTTGGCGTGCAAATCGTTCGTCACGGCGAGACTAGGGCGGTATCGATCGTCTTGAGCCCCGACTTTCGTTCTTGATTAATGAAAACATTCTTGGCAAATGCTTTCGCGATTGTTCGTCTTTCATAAATCCAAGAATTTCACCTCGACTATGAAATCTGAATGCCCCATTGTCACTGTTAATCATTACTCCGATCCGAAGGCCAACACAATAGGATCGAGAATCTGTGGTGTTATCCCATGCTAATGTATCCAGGCGTAGGCTTGCTTTGAGCACTCTAATTTCTTCAAATGCGGCCTTGCGGAGGCACGACCCGGCGATTAAGGCCAGGAGCGCATCGCCGGCAAAGGGCGAGCGGCCGGTGCACACGAGCGGGCCGTCGACTGACCAGGTCGACTACGAGCTTTTTAAGCGCAACAACTTAAATATCTGCTATTGGGCTGGAATTACGCGGCTGCGGCACGGACTTGCCCTCGATGGATCCTCGTTAAAGGGATTTAGATTGTACTCATTCCAATTACCGGACTCAATGAGCGGTATTGTTATTTATTGTCACTACCTCCCGTGTTAGGATTGGGTAATTTCTTGCGCTCTTTGCCTTCCTTGGATGTGGTAGCCGTTTCTCGAGCTCCTCTCAGGAATCGAACCCTAATTCTCAGTCACCGTCACCACCATGGTAGGCCACTATCCTACCATCGAAAGTTGATAGAGGCGAAATTTGAATGATGCGTCGCCCGGCCTGAGGCCGTGCGATCCGGCGAGTTATCATGAATCATCAAAGCAACGAGCGAGCTGCGTCGACCTTTATCTAATAAATGCATCCGCTTCGAAGTCGGGGTTTGTTGCGTATTAGCTCTAAATTACTACGGTTATCAGAGTAGTAGATACCATCAAACAAACTATAAGCGATTTAATGAGCCATTCGCGGTTTCACGATGCGAATTAGTTCATACTTACATGCATGGCTTAATCTTTGAGACAAGCATATGACTCTTGGCGGGATCAACCAGGTAGCATCCATTAATGACTCTGCACATCATGCAAGCTTTGCCCACTAATGGAACACAAAACATGCAAAAAGCGGGGCATCATTTTAAGTCAGCGAAAACTTAAGGGGCACAATGGGAAAAACAACCCACGTTCACCTCGTACACGCATCCAAGAAAGCTTGATAAGTACATGCACACCAAAATAGTCAGCGTGGAGCATAACTAAATTGGCGCACACATAATACTTCAAAGCCCCACGACCCGACCAAAGAGGGCGGGATGGGAAAATTCCAACAAGCCACCACGGGTACCTTTTAATAGGTAGGCAACACGGGAACTAGAATTAGACACCAAAGGCACAGCGGAATTAGGTGAATTTTTGAGAGGGTTGCATGCGGACCGTTCGATGCACAAGCATGGAGCCAGCCGGCCTGAAACATCCGAATACCACTCCGCACGCCCAGCGTTTGCTAGACTAAATGCCGCCGGACAAGCAACAACCCGCCTGACCCAAAGGCAAGAGAGGATATCACGATCATCAAGCGGCGCCTTATCTGCCTGACTAAGCATGACAAGTACCAATCACCGCCAGGCAACATAACACTCGGGTGAAAACCCAAGTTCGGGCACCAGGCACAAAATTCGGTCTTTTTCTCAAATCATAAGAGTTCAAAACACCCACGTTTGCCTAGGAAAATGGGACATCGATGAGAATAACCCAAGCTCAGCGTTGGGGCTCGTCCAACACCTAGACCAATGAGCAGGTGTTACGGGGATGAATAAAGGACCACGAGTAATCGTCGGGGACACCCGGTGCCGGGTCTCATGGAGTCACGATGCAAAAAAACACCATTTGCAATGCCTCGGTCTCGATGCATCGGGGAAAAAACCAAGCTCATCACGTTGGCACTCGTCCAACACCTAGACCAACGAACAGCGAGTTACGGGGATAAATAAGGGACCACGAGTTCTGTCGAGGGGACACCCAGTGCCGGGTCTCATGGGTCATGATGCGAAAGTTGCCCAAGCGCGATCACGAAATTTGGTTTTCCTCGAATCATAGATCCGGAGCACCCACCTTTGCCATGAAAAATGATGCGACTCGAGCCTAGGAAGGCTTGGGCATGCATGGGGGCAAGCCCATGGCACCCCTCCACGCATACAGGGGGCTGTGCGAGGAACAACCCAAGCTCATCGGCGTTGGGAATCATCGACACCTAGACCAATGAGCAGATGTTACGGGGATGAATAAGGGACACGAGTTACCTTGAGGACACCCGGTGCCGGGTCTCATGGAGTCACGATGAAGAAATCGCCCGCGCGCGATGCCTCCCAAAATCGGGTCTCGATGCCTCGGGGAAAAAACCAAGCACATCATGGTGAGACTCGTCCAGCAACTAGACCAATGAGCACCGGTGTTACGGGGCTAAATATGGGACACGAGTTACCGTCGGGGACACCCGGTGCGAGTCTCATGAGTCCACGATGCTTAGAAAGGCGCCACGCGCCGCAATGCCCGTTCTCGATGCATCGGGGAAAAAACCAAGCTCATCACGTTGGGGCTCGTCAACACCTGAACCAGCGAGCAGGTGTTACGGGGATAGATAAGGGACCACGAGTTACTGTCGGGGACACCCGATGCCGGGTCTCATTGGTCATGATGCCTTAAGATGCCACGCGCGCGATGCGGAGTCGGTTTTCCTCGATTCATAGATCCCGAAACACCCACATTTGCCATGGAAAATGATGCAACCTGAAGCCTAGCAAGGCTTGGCGAGCATGAGGGCAAGCCCATCGCACCCCGCTTTGCGCCCGTGGGGCTGGGGAGGAATAACTCAAGCTCATCGCGTTGGGACTCATCCAACAAATAGACCAATGAGCAGAAGTTACGGGGATGAATAAGGGACCACGAGTTACCGTTAGGGACACCCGGTGCCGGTCCTCATGGAGTCCACGATCTTAGAATGATGCCACTCGCGATGCCCCCAAAATCGGGTCTCGGTGCCTCGGGGAAAAAACCAAGCTCATCACGTTGGGACTCGTCCAACAACTAGACCAATGAGCACGGTGTTACGGGGAAAAATAAGGGACCACGAGTTACCGTCGAGGACACCCGGTGCCGGGTCTCGTAGGTCCACGATGTCGGAAGGCGCCACGCGGCGATGCCCTGGTCTCGATGCTTGGGGAAAAACCAAGCTCATCACGTTGGCACATGTCCAACACCTAGACCAATGAGCAGGTGTTACGGGGATAGATAAGGGACCACGAGTTACCGTCGGGGACACCCGGTGCCGGGTCTCATGGGTCATGATGCCTTAAGATGCCACTTGTAGCGATCACGGTCGGTTTTCCTCGATTCATAGATCCCCGAAACACCCACATTTGCCATGGAAAATGATGCCACACAAGCCTAGGAAGGCTTGGGCGAGCATGGGGGGCAAGCCCCATGGCACCCTGCACACGCCCAGAAGTCTGGGCGAGCGGTGCTTTGCCCTATAGTAGCCAAATATGCAAAAACCAATTTTCCACCAAAGAGTGCATTTTTGCCGAGGAGACATAAGGCCGAAAAATGGACCTAGAGAACAATTTTGATGCAATTTTTGCAGTCATGCTTAGAAAAATGAGATCTTCTCAGCCACCAAATATGAGAATTTTTTCCAAGTCATGAATTTAATAATAATTTTTAGTGGCCAAAACATAAAACCGAAAAAATGAAAAATCACACTTAGAGTTGGATTTTCGACCCCAATCTTTTTTGGCAAGCTTAGAATAATATATATAAGCTTCCCACCAAGTGGTTTTCCATTCTAACATGGCATCAATTTTATAGAAAATTTTGAAAAACATGCCAAAGGAGAATTACGAAAATTCTCAAAATTGGGAGCGTCTTGACTACAAGTTGGATACCCCTGAAACACCCACATTTGCCATGAAAAATGATGTGACTCCAGCCTTGGAAGGCTTGGGCATGCAGGGGCAAGCCCATGGCACCCTCCACACATACAGGGGGCTGCGCGAGGAACAACCCGAGCTCATCGGCGTTGGGACTCATCGACACCTAGACCAATGAGCAGATGTTACGGGGATGAATAAGGGACACGAGTTACCTTGAGGACACCCGGTGCCGGGTCTCATGGAGTCACGATGAAGAAATCGCCCACGCGCGATGCCTCCCAAAATCGGGTCTCGATGCCTCGGGGAAAAAACCAAGCACATCACGGTGAGACTCGTCCAGCAACTAGACCAATGAGCAGGTGTTACGGGGATAAATATGGGACCACGAGTTCTGTCGGGGACACCCGGTGCGAGTCTCATGAGTCACGATGCCGAAAGAGGCCCGCGCCGCAATGCCCGTTCTCAATGCATCGGGGAAAAAACCAAGCTCATCACGTTGGGGCTCGTCCGACACCTGAACCAGCGAGCAGGAGTTACGGGGATAGATAAGGGACACGAGTTACGGATCGGGGACACCCGATGTACCGGGTCTCATGGGTCATGATGCCTTAAGATGCCACACGCCAATGCGAGTCGGTTTTCCTCGATTCATAGATCCCGAAACACCCACATTTGCCATGGAAAATGATGCCACGAGGAGCCTAAGAAGGCTTAGGCGAGCATGGGGCAAGCCCATCGCACCCCGCTTTGCGCCCAGGTAAGTATGGTGAGGAATAACCCAAGCACATCGGCGTTGTGGCTCATCCAACAACTAGACCAATGAGCAGATGTTACGGGGATGAACAAGGGACACGAGTTACCGTTAGGGACACCCGGTGCGGTCCTCGTAGAGTCACGATGCTTAGAATGATGCCACTCGCGATGCCCCCAAAATCGGGTCTCGATTGCCTCGGGGAAAAAACCAAGCTCATCACGTTGGGACTCGTCCAACAACTAGACCAATGAGCACCGGTGTTACTGGAAAAATAAGGGACCACGAGTTACCGTCGAGGACACCCGGTGCCGGGTCTCGTAGGTCCACGATGTCGGAAGGCGCCACGCGGCGATGCCCTGGTCTCGATGCCGGGGAAAAAACCAAGCTCATCACGTTGGCACATGTCCAACACCTAGACCAATGAGCAGGTGTTACGGGGATAGATAAGGGACCACGAGTTACCGTCGGGGACACCCGGTGCCGGGTCTCATGGGTCATGATGCCTTAAGATGCCCTTGCGATCACGAAGTCGGTTTTCCTCGATTCATAGATCCCGAAACACCCACATTTGCCATGGAAAATGATGCCACACAAGCCTAGGAAGGCTTGGGCGAGCATGGGGGCAAGCCCCATGGCACCCTGCACACGCCAGAGGGCTGGGCGAGCAGTCTTGCCCTATAGTAGCCAAATATGCAAAAACCAATTTTCCACCAAAGAGTGCATTTTTGCCGAGGAGACATAAGGCCGAAAAATGGACCTAGAGAACAATTTTGATGCAATTTTTGCAGTCATGCTTAGAAAAATGAGATCTTCTCAGCCACCAAATATGAGAATTTTTTCCAAGTCATGAATTTAATAATAATTTTTAGTGGCCAAAACCATAAAAAACCGAAAAAATGAAAAATCACACTTAGAGTTGGATTTTCGACCCCAATCTTTTTGGCAAGCTTAGAATAATATATATAAGCTTCCCACCAAGTGGTTTCCATTCTAACATGGCATCAATTTTATAGAAAATTTTGAAAAACATGCCAAAGGAGAATTACGAAAATTCTCAAAAAATTGGGAGCGTCTTGACTACAAGTTGGATACCCCTGAAACACCCACATTTGCCATGAAAAATGATGTGACTCCAGCCTTGGAAGGCTTGGGCATGCAGGGGCAAGCCCATGGCACCCCTCCACGATGCAGGGGCTGCGCGAGGAACAACCCGAGCTCATCGGCGTTGGGACTCATCCAACACCTAGACCAATGAGCAGATGTTGCAGGGATGAATAAGGGACACGAGTTATACCTTGAGGACACCCGGTGCCGGGTCTCATGGAGTCACGATGAAGAAATCGCCATGCCCGCGATGCCTCCCAAAATCGGGTCTCGATGCCTCGGGGAAAAAACCAAGCACATCACGGTGAGACTCGTCCAGCAACTAGACCAATGAGCAGGTGTTACGGGGATAAATATGGGACCACGAGTTACCGTCGGGGACACCCGGTGCCGAGTCTCATGAGTCCACGATGCGAAAGAGGCCCGCGCCGCAATGCCCGTTCTCGATGCATCGGGGAAAAAACCAAGCTCATCACGTTGGGGCTCGTCCGACACCTGAACCAGCGAGCAGGAGTTACGGGGATAGATAAGGGACACGAGTTACGGTCGGGGACACCCGATGCCGGGTCTCATGGGTCATGATGCCTTAAGATGCCACACCGCCAATGCGAGTCGGTTTTCCTCGATTCATAGATCCCGAAACACCCACATTTGCCATGGAAAATGATGCCACGAGGAGCCTAAGAAGGCTTAGGCGAGCATGGGGCAAGCCCAGCCGCACCCGCGCGCCCGTGGGTATGGTGAGGAATAACCCAAGCACATCGGCGTTGTGGCTCATCCAACAACTAGACCAATGAGCAGATGTTACGGGGATGAACAAGGGACCACGAGTTACCGTTAGGGACACCCGGTGCCGGTCCTCGTAGAGTCCACGATCTTAGAATGATGCCACTCGCGATGCCCCCAAAATCGGGTCTCGGTGCCTCGGGGAAAAAACCAAGCTCATCACGTTGGGACTCGTCCAACAACTAGACCAATGAGCACCGGTGTTACGGGGAAAAATAAGGGACCACGAGTTCTGTCGGGGACACCCGGTGCCGGGTCTCGTAGGTCCACGATGTCGGAAGGCGCCTTGGCGATGCCCTGGTCTCGATGCTTGGGGAAAAAACCAAGCTCATCACGTTGGCACATGTCCAACACCTAGACCAATGAGCAGGTGTTACGGGGATAGATAAGGGACCACGAGTTACCGTCGGGGACACCCGGTGCCGGGTCTCATGGGTCATGATGCCTTAAGATGCCAGCCGCGATCACGAAGTCGGTTTTCCTCGATTCATAGATCCCCGAAACACCCACATTTGCCATGGAAAATGATGCCACACAAGCCTAGGAAGGCTTGGGCGAGCATGGGGGGCAAGCCCATGGCACCCCTGCACTGCGCCCAGGGAGCTGGGCGAGCGGTCTTTGCCCCTATAGTAGCCAAATATGCAAAAACCAATTTTCCACCAAAGAGTGCATTTTTGCCGAGGAGACATAAGGCCGAAAAATGGACCTAGAGAACAATTTTGATGCAATTTTTGCAGTCATGCTTAGAAAAATGAGATCTTCTCAGCCACCAAATATGAGAATTTTTTCCAAGTCATGAATTTAATAATAATTTTTAGTGGCCAAAACATAAAAAACGAAAAAATGAAAAATCACACTTAGAGTTGGATTTTCGACCCCAATCTTTTTGGCAAGCTTAGAATAATATATATAAGCTTCCCACCAAGTGGTTTTCCATTCTAACATGGCATCAATTTTATAGAAAATTTTGAAAAACATGCCAAAAAGGAGAATTACCGAAAATTCTCAAAAAATTGGGAACGGGCAGCTACAAGTTGGATACCCCCTGAAACACCCACATTTGCCATGAAAAATGATGTGACTCCAGCCTTGGAAGGCTTGGGCATGCACGGGGGGCAAGCCCCATGGCACCCCTCCACCGCATACAGGGGGCTGCGCGAGGAACAACCCGAGCTCATCGGCGTTGGGACTCATCCAACACCTAGACCAATGAGCAGATGTTACGGGGATGAATAAGGGACACGAGTTATACCTTGAGGACACCCGGTGCCGGGTCTCATGGAGTCACGATGAAGAAATCGCCATGCCCGCGATGCCTCCCAAAATCGGGTCTCGATGCCTCGGGGAAAAAACCAAGCACATCACGGTGAGACTCGTCCAGCAACTAGACCAATGAGCAGGTGTTACGGGGATAAATATGGGACCACGAGTTCTGTCGGGGACACCCAGTGCCGAGTCTCATGAGTCCACGATGCGAAAGAGGCCCGCGCCGCAATGCCCGTTCTCGATGCATCGGGGAAAAAACCAAGCTCATCACGTTGGGGCTCGTCCGACACCTGAACCAGCGAGCAGGAGTTACGGGGATAGATAAGGGACCACGAGTTACGGTCGGGGACACCCGATGCCGGGTCTCATGGGTCATGATGCCTTAAGATGCCACACCGCAATGCGAGTCGGTTTTCCTCGATTCATAGATCCGAAACACCCACATTTGCCATGGAAAATGATGCCACGAGGAGCCTAAGAAGGCTTAGGCGAGCATGGGGCAAGCCCGCCGCACCCACTTTGCGCCCAGTAAGTATGGTGAGGAATAACCCAAGCACATCGCGTTGTGGCTCATCCAACAACTAGACCAATGAGCAGATGTTACGGGGATGAACAAGGGACACGAGTTACCGTTAGGGACACCCGGTGCCGGTCCTCATGGAGTCACGATCTTAGAATGATGCCACTCGCGATGCCCCCAAAATCGGGTCTCGGTGCCTCGGGGAAAAAACCAAGCTCATCACGTTGGGACTCGTCCAACAACTAGACCAATGAGCACCGGTGTTACGGGGAAAAATAAGGGACCACGAGTTCTTGTCGGGGACACCCGGTGCCGGGTCTCGTAGGTCACGATGTCGGAAGGCGCCATGGCGATGCCCTGGTCTCGATGCTTGGGGAAAAAACCAAGCTCATCACGTTGGCACATGTCCAACACCTAGACCAATGAGCAGGTGTTACGGGGATAGATAAGGGACACGAGTTCTGGTCGGGGACACCCGGTGCGGGTCTCATGGGTCATGATGCCTTAAGATGCCACTTGCGCGATCACGAAATTCGGTTTTCCTCGATTCATAGATCCCCGAAACACCCACATTTGCCATGGAAAATGATGCCACACAAGCCTAGGAAGGCTTGGGCGAGCATGGGGGGCAAGCCCCATGGCACCTGCACACGCCAGGGGGCTGGGCGAGGCAGTCTTGCCCCTATAGTAGCCAAATATGCAAAAACCAATTTTCCACCAAAGAGTGCATTTTTGCCGAGGAGACATAAGGCGAAAAATGGACCTAGAGAACAATTTTGATGCAATTTTTGCAGTCATGCTTAGAAAAATGAGATCTTCTCAGCCACCAAATATGAGAATTTTTTCCAAGTCATGAATTTAATAATAATTTTTAGTGGCCAAAACATAAAAAAACCGAAAAAATGAAAAATCACACTTAGAGTTGGATTTTCGACCCCAATCTTTTTTGGCAAGCTTAGAATAATATATATAAGCTTCCCACCAAGTGGTTTTCCATTCTAACATGGCATCAATTTTATAGAAAATTTTGAAAAACATGCCAAAAGGAGAATTACGAAAATTCTCAAAATTGGGAGCGTCTTGACTACAAGTTGGATACCCCTGAAACACCCACATTTGCCATGAAAAATGATGTGACTCCAGCCTTGGAAGGCTTGGGCATGCAGGGGCAAGCCCCATGGCACCCTCCACCGCATACAGGGGCTGCCACGAGGAACAACCCGAGCTCATCGGCGTTGGGACTCATCCAACACCTAGACCAATGAGCAGATGTTGCAGGGATGAATAAGGGACCACGAGTTATACCTTGAGGACACCCGGTGCCGGGTCTCATGGAGTCACGATGAAGAAATCGCCACGCGCGATGCCTCCCAAAATCGGGTCTCGATGCCTCGGGGAAAAAACCAAGCACATCACGGTGAGACTCGTCCAGCAACTAGACCAATGAGCAGGTGTTACGGGGATAAATATGGGACCACGAGTTACCGTCGGGGACACCCAGGTGCGGAGTCTCATGAGTCCGCGATGCGAAAGAGGCCGCGCCCGCAATGCCGGTTCTCGATGCATCGGGGAAAAAACCAAGCTCATCACGTTGGGGCTCGTCCGACACCTGAACCAGCGAGCAGGAGTTACGGGGATAGATAAGGGACCACGAGTTACGGTCGGGGACACCCGATGCCGGGTCTCATGGGTCATGATGCCTTAAGATGCCACACTGCCAATGCGGAGTCGGTTTTCCTCGATTCATAGATCCGAAACACCCACATTTGCCATGGAAAATGATGCCACGAGGAGCCTAAGAAGGCTTAGGCGAGCATGGGGCAAGCCCCATCGCACCCCGCTGCGCCAGTAAGTATGGTGAGGAATAACCCAAGCACATCGGCGTTGTGGCTCATCCAACAACTAGACCAATGAGCAGATGTTACGGGGATGAACAAGGGACACGAGTTACCGTTAGGGACACCCGGTGCCGGTCCTCGTAGAGTCACGATCTTAGAATGATGCCACTCGCGATGCCCCCAAAATCGGGTCTCGGTGCCTCGGGGAAAAAACCAAGCTCATCACGTTGGGACTCGTCCAACAACTAGACCAATGAGCACCGGTGTTACGGGGAAAAATAAGGGACCACGAGTTCTGTCGGGGACACCCGGTGCCGGGTCTCGTAGGTCCACGATGTCGGAAGGCGCCACGCGGCGATGCCCTGGTCTCGATGGCCGGGGAAAAAACCAAGCTCATCACGTTGGCACATGTCCAACACCTAGACCAATGAGCAGGTGTTACGGGGATAGATAAGGGACCACGAGTTACCGTCGGGGACACCCGGTGCCGGGTCTCATGGGTCATGATGCCTTAAGATGCCACTTGCGCGATCACGAAGTCGGTTTTCCTCGATTCATAGATCCCGAAACACCCACATTTGCCATGGAAAATGATGCCACACAAGCCTAGGAAGGCTTGGGCGAGCATGGGGGCAAGCCCATGGCACCCACACTGCGCCAGAGTCTGGGCGAGCAGTCTTGCCCTATAGTAGCCAAATATGCAAAAACCAATTTTCCACCAAAGAGTGCATTTTTGCCGAGGAGACATAAGGCGAAAAATGGACCTAGAGAACAATTTTGATGCAATTTTTGCAGTCATGCTTAGAAAAATGAGATCTTCTCAGCCACCAAATATGAGAATTTTTTCCAAGTCATGAATTTAATAATAATTTTTAGTGGCCAAAACCATAAAAACCGAAAAAATGAAAAATCACACTTAGAGTTGGATTTTCGACCCCAATCTTTTTTGGCAAGCTTAGAATAATATATATAAGCTTCCCACCAAGTGGTTTTCCATTCTAACATGGCATCAATTTTATAGAAAATTTTGAAAAACATGCCAAAAGGAGAATTAGAAAATTCTCAAAATTGGGAGCGTCTTGACTACAAGTTGGATACCCCTGAAACACCCACATTTGCCATGAAAAATGATGTGACTCCAGCCTTGGAAGGCTTGGGCATGCAGGGGCAAGCCCCATGGCACCCTCCACTATGCAGGGGCTGCGAGGAACAACCCGAGCTCATCGGCGTTGGGACTCATCCAACACCTAGACCAATGAGCAGATGTTGCGGGGATGAATAAGGGACACGAGTTATACCTTGAGGACACCCGGTGCCGGGTCTCATGGAGTCACGATGAAGAAATCGCGCCCGCGATGCCTCCCAAAATCGGGTCTCGATGCCTCGGGAAAAAACCAAGCACATCACGGTGAGACTCGTCCAGCAACTAGACCAATGAGCAGGTGTTGCGGGGATAAATATGGGACCACGAGTTACCGTCGGGGACACCCAGTGCGAGTCTCATGAGTCACGATCGAAAGAGGCCACGCGCCGCAATGCCCGTTCTCAATGCATCGGGGAAAAAAGCAAGCTCATCACGTTGGGGCTCGTCCGACACCTAGACCACCGAGCAGGAGTTACGGGGATAGATAAGGGACCACGAGTTATGGTCGAGGACACCCGATGCCGGGTCTCATGGGTCATGATGCCTTAAGATGCCACACCGCAATGCGAGTCGGTTTTCCTCGATTCATAGATCCCGAAACACCCACATTTGCCATGGAAAATGATGCCACGAGGAGCCTAAGAAGGCTTAGGCGAGCATGGGGCAAGCCTATCGCACCCACTTTGCGCCCGTGGTATGGTGAGAATAACCCAAGCACATCGGCGTTGTGGCTCATCTAACAACTAGACCAATGAGCAGCGATGTTGCAGGGATGAGCAAGGGACACGAGTTACCGTTAGGGACACCCGGTGCCGGTCCTCGTAGTCACGATGCCGAATGATGCCACTCGCGATGCCTCCCAAAATCGGGTCTCGATGCCTCGCGCAAAAAACCAAGGTCACCACGTTGGGACTCATCCAACAACTAGACCAATGAGCAGGTGTTACGGGGATGAATAAGGGACCACGAGTTCTGTCGGGGACACCCAGTGCGGGTCTCGTAGGTCACGATGCAAACACAAATGTGTCTAGTATGTGGCAAGCGCACCGCGCCGCTTTTGCCGGGAACATTTCCCCCTTTTGAATTCTCCTTTCTCCTTTCTCCTTCTCCTTCTTCTTCTTGTATATATATATATATATATATATATAGAGAGAGAGAGAGAGTGAGTGAGCCAAATCCAAACGATGGGGCACGGCGCCCATTCTCGTGCTTGACCCTTGCCCATACAGGGATAAATACGGGACCCGGAGCACCGGTGTTCTGGGGATAGATAAGGGACACGAGTTACCGTCAGGGACACCCGGTGCTGCAGGTCTCATGGGTCATGATCTTAGAAAGATGCCACTTGTAGCGATCACGGAGTCGGTTTTCCTCGATTCATTGATTCCAGAAACACCCACATTTGCCATGGAAAATGATGCCACACAAGCCTAGGAAGGCTTGGGTGAGCAGGAGGGCAACCCCATGGCACCCTGCACTGCATACAGAGGGGCTGGGCGACGGTGTTGCCCCCTATAGTAGCCAAATATGCAAAAACCAATTATCCACCAAAAAGTGCATTTTTTGCCGAGGAGACATAAGGCCAAAAAACGGACCTAGAGGACGAATTTTGATGCAATTTTTTGCAGTCATGCTTAGAAAAATGAGATCTTCTCAGCCACCAAAAATGAGAATTTTTTTCCAAGTCATGAATTTAATAATAATTTTTTAGTGGCCAAAACCGGAAAAACACCGAAAAAATGAAAAATCACACTTAGAGTTGGATTTTCGACCCCAATTTTTTTTGGCAAGCTTAGAATAATATATATAAGCTTTCCACCAAGCGGTTTCCATTCTAATATGGCACCAATTTTATAGAAAATTTTGAAGAAAATGCCAAAAAGGCGAATTACCGAAAATTCTCCAAAAATTGGGAACGTGTAGCTACAAGTTGGATATTCCACGGAACACCCACGTTTGCCATGAAAAATGATGTGACTCAAGCCTAGGAAGGCTTGGGCATGCATGGGGGACAAGCCCATGGCACCCTCCCTGCATACAGGGGCTTGGGCGAGCGACCCGAGCTCATCGGCGTTGGGACTCATGCAACACTCATATTGGGACTCATCCAACAACTAGGCCGATGAGCAGGTGTTGCAGGGATGCATAAGGGACCTGAGTTACCGTCGGGGACACCCGGTGCCGGGTCTCATGGGTCCGCGATGCGAGAAAGGCGTCGTCTTGCGATGCCTCCCAAAATCGTGTCTCGGTGCCTCGGGGAAAAAACCAAGCTCATCACGTTGGGACTCGTCCAACAACTAGACCCGATGAGCAGGTTTTACGGGGATGCATAAGGGACCACGAGTTACCGTCAGGGACACCCCAGTGCCCGGGTCTCATGGGTAACGATGCAGAAAGACGTCGCCGCGATGCCTCCCAAAATCGTGTCTCGGGGAAAAAACCATGCTCATCACGTTGGGACTCGTCCAGCAACTAGACCGATGAGCACCGGTGTTCTGAGGATGAATAAGGGACCACGAGTTACCGTCGGGGACACCCGGTGCCGGGTCTCATGGAGTCCGCGATGCAAAAAGGCATGCCCGCGATGCCTCCCAAAATCGGGTCTCGGTGCCTCGGGGAAAGGATTAAGTAACCACATGTATAAATGTTAGAGACATGTTGGGGAGCACTTCACCCCAATGCTCATGTAGCCACGACAAGCGTGCCGCGAGACCCCACCGCGGCCAAGGGTGTGCCGCGTGCACCGCCCGTACTCGGTCAGACACTGGCACAAAGCCAGTGCAAATGGGCATCACTGGCCCCCCGTCTCTTCACTTTGCAGCGTCCGAGTCTTTGCCCGCCGCGTTCCCCATGGTCGGCTCCCCTTTACCCGGGTCCGATGTTTTATCACGACTATATATCAAGGACGCGCATCACCTTAAGTACAACATTGTTCCACGAGACACGCGCATAGAAGTCGAAGCGCATCCCGCTGCGTGTTGGGAATGCTGTTGTGGCTATCAAGCCGCTCGCTTCCATGACTTGCTCACCCCAACCTCAGGCGTACCCCATCGAGTATGGGGCCCTTTCAGGCGTGCATCGCCAATGCTCGCTCTGCGTTGGGCATGGGGATGTAACCCCCACCCACGATAGGTCGTGTGTTGTGGGCGTATAAGTTCCCACCTTTTGAAACAAATGTCAACCCTATGCCTTGCGAGAGCGGATTTGGTGTGCTTTGTATTTCTTGTTTGGTTGGGGGCGAATCGAGCGACAAGGGCTGAATCTCGGTGGATCGTGGCGGCAAGGCCACTCTGCCGCTACAATACCCGATCGGCGTATTTAAGTCGTGTGCAAAGGATTCTACCCGCCGCTCGATGGGAATAGCGCTTCAAGGTGCCTCGCAAGGCTCATCCGCCTTGCGAGGTTCACCAACGACGCGTGCCTGCAGGGGCGAGGCCCTGCTGCTGGTCGACAAGCGAGCGGCGGGCGCGCGCGCCAGCGTCTGGCGGATTACGACTTAAGCGTTCGATCATAATCAGCGCCGCGGTAACCGGCGCCGCGGCTTTTCAACCAAGCGCGATGACCAATTGTGCGAATCAGCGGTTCCTCGTACTAGGTTGAATTACTATTGCGACCTTTGTCATCGGTGAGGTAAAACTAACTTTGTCTCACGGCGGTCTAAACCCGACTCACGTTCCTATTGGTGGGTGAACAATCCAACACTTGGTGAATTACGCTTCACAATGATAGGAAGAAGCGAGCATCGAAGGATCAAAAAGCAGCGTCGCTATGAGCGGCTTGGCTGCCTGAAGCGATTATCCCTGTGGTAACTTTTACCGACACCTCTGGCTTCAAATTAGAAGGACTAAAGGATCGATAGGCCCGCGCTTTCACGGTTCGTATTAAATCTTGAAATCGAGAATCAAGCGAGCTTTTACCGCTTTTGTTCCACGAGATTTACGTTCTCGTTGAGCTCATCTTAGGACACTGCGTTATCTTTTAACGGATGTGCGCTGACCAAACTCCCCACGACAATGTCTTGCCGGATCGGCCGGCCGAGGCGACCTTGGATCCAAAGAGAGCGGCGCCAGCCTCAGATTCACGGAATAAGTAAAATAACGTTAAAAGTAGTGGTATTTCACTTTCATTGTTTCCGGCTCAACTTATCCTACACCTCTCAAGTCATTTCACAAAGTCGGACTAGAGTCAAGCTCAGCGGTCTTCTTTCCCGCTGATTCCGCGACCGTTCCTTGGCGTGGTTTATTTGGATAGTAAACGAGGGCGATGGGAATCTCGTTAATCCATTCATGCGGCGTCACTAATTAGATGGCGAGGCATTTGGCTACCTTAAGAGAGTCATAGTTACTCCGCCGTTTACCGCGCTTGGTTGAATTTCTTCACTTTGACATTGAGCCTTTGGCGAGAAATCACATTGCGTCGACATCGCGAGGACCATCGCAATGCTTTGTTTTAATTAAGCGATCGGATTCCCCTTGTCGTACCGATTACGAGTTGGTATTCGATGCGGGAAGAGGCCCGAAGGGCCGTTCCCAATCCGTCCCCGGCCGAACGCGGCGACCGCTCTCGCCGCGGGGCGGCTCAGCGATCCACCAACGGCCAAGCGGGTTGGGCTGGGACCCGTGCCCGACCACCGAGCCGATCCTTTTCAGGTTCACGGATCCATTTTGCCGACTTCCCTTGCCTACATTGTTCCATCGACGGTGTTCACCTTGGGAACTGATGCGGTTATGATGCGGCCAGGGCATGGAAGGCACTCGGTCCTCCGGTTTTCAAAGAGCGCCCGGCGCCGGACACCAGCGGCGTCGCGGTGCTCTTCCGGCCGCTGGACCCTACCTCCGGTGGCCGTTTCGAGTGGGCGGTGTTAAGCGAAAGATAACTCTTTCCGGGGCCCCGCCAGCGTCTCCGGACTCCCTAACGTTGCCGTCGGCCACCACATCCGGTTCGAATTTTAACGATTCCGCTTTCGGTGTCTGGCGCTTATAAGCGCTATCAGACGAGCTTCCCCGTCCGCCAGGATCGACTAACCCATGTGCAAGTGCCGTTCACATGGAACCTTTCCCTCTTGACCTTCAAAGTTCTCATTTGAATATTTGCTACTACCACCAAGATCTGCAAGCGGCCAGCTCGCCCAGGCTCGCGCCGGGTTTGCGGCGACCGCCGCGCCCTCCTACTCATCGGGGCCTGGCTCTTGCCCGACGGCCGGGTATAGGTCGCGGCGCTTTAGCGCCATCCATTTCGGGGCTAGTTGATTCGGCGGTGAGTTGTTACACACTCCTTAGCGGTTCGACTTCCATGACCACCGAATCTGCGTCTTAATCGACCAACACCCTTTGTGGGGTCTAGGTTAGCGCCTGATTGAGCACCGTAACCCGACTTCGGTTCATCCCGCATCGCCCGATTACGCTTACCAAAAATGGCCCACTTGGAGCTCTCGATTCCTTGGCATGGCTCAGCGAGCGACCACCGTCCTACCTATTTAAAGTTTGAGAATAGGTCGAGGCGTTGCGCCCCGATGCCTCTAATCATTGGCTTTACCGATAGAACTTCGCCCTCGGGCTCCGGCTATCTGAGGAAACCGGAGGGAACCGGCTACTAGGCGGTTCGATTAGTCTTTCGCCCCTATACCCAAGTCAGACGAGCGATTTGCGTCGATGTCGGCTGCGGGCCTCCACGAGTTTCCTCTGGCCGCCCGCTTCGAGGCATAGTTCACCATCTTCCGGGTCCGACGGGTATGCTCTCACTCGAACCGCTTCACAAAGATCGAGTCGGTCGGCGGTGCAACCCACTGGGGATCCGCCAATTAGCTTCCTTGCGCCTTCACGGGTTTACTCGCCGGATTGACTCGCACACATGTCGGACTCCTTGGTCCGTGTTTCAAGGCGGGCGAATAGAAAACCAGGCGGCGCCCGAGAACGCGCATAAGTGACAAAGCACGCGGCGGCGCGTCTTTGCCATCCTGATCGTGGTGATGGCGTCTCCACGAGCATTTCAACGGCCGGGCTTGGGCCACCACCACAATCCGCATCGGTCAATGTCTCGAGTCGATTGGCGGGCCGGCACTAACCGTTCCACATCAGGCCGAGACAAATCGCGGCCCCATTCGCTTCCCTCAGAGCAATTTCAAGCACTCTTTGACTCTCTTTTCAAAGTCCTTTTCATCTTTCCCTCGCGGTACTTGTTACTTGCTCGGTCTCTCGCCCGATGTTAGCCTTGGGCGGAATTTACCGCCCGATTGGGGCTGCATTCCCAAACAACCCGACTTCGTAAGCGGCGCCTCGTGGTGCGGCGGTCAGAACTGCAGCAGGGCTCTCACCTCTCAAGCGCCCCCTTCCAGGGGACTTGGGCGATCCGCCGGCGAGGCGCTTCTCCGGACTTCTGATTGAGCGCTAGAGGCGGCCAATTCTCATGGTGGGCTCTTCCGGTTCGCTCGCCGTTACTAAGGGAATCCTTGTTAGTTTCTTTTCCTCAGCTTATTGATATGCTTAAACTCGGCGGGTAGCCACTTTGACACGAGGTCTCGTCATGGCGTTCAAAGGCGCCGCGTGGGTCCACGAGGCCAAGTTTGGTAGAGTCTCACATGATATGGTCTCGTGCATCACTCGACCACCATCTATCATGGCACACCTACCAAGGACTCAATTTCCAACCAACCATGAGACAGCGGTGCTCACGGGAAGCCATCATTCACCTGCACAACATACCTCCTATCTAAGAGGAAATTGGCATCGAACAGCGATATGTGGCCTTGACGGGCGTGCCCTCAACCTAATGGCTTTGGGCGCAACTTGCGTTCAAAGACTTCGATGGTTCACGGGATTACGCAATTCACACCAAGTATCGCATTTAGCTCGTTCTTCATCGATGCAAGAGCCTAGATATCCGTTCTTGAGAGTCATTATGTGTCATGCTTCAAAACACCACCCTTGAGAAGCAGTCTCAGAGACCAGCGAAGTCTGAGCGAAATTTAGTTCCTTGGCGCATTCAGCGCCGGGGTTTGTGTTTAAGCGGCGGGGAGCATGGCGGTGGCCCCCTCCTACCTCAAGGTAGGTCGGCGTGGAACACCTCAAGCCAACCTACGTGTTCAAGCAGATTCACGCAGTCGATGCATGTAAGGCATCGACAATGATCCTTCCAGCGAGTTCACCTCACGAAACCTTATTCAGACTTCTCCTTCCTCTAAATGATAAGGTTCGTGGACTTCTCACAGCGTCGCGACGTGAACCGCCCACGTCGCCGCAATCGAACACTTCAGGACCATTCAATCGGTAGGGCGGCGGGCGGTGTGTACAAAGAGCGAGGGCGTAGTCAGCGGTGATGACTCGCGCTTACTAGGAATTCCTCGTTGAAGACCAACAATTGCAATGATCTATCCCCATCACGATGAAATTTCAAAGATTACCGGGCACATCGGCGAGGCTATAGACTTCGTTGAATACATCGATTGTAGCGGCGTGCGACCCGAACATCTAAGGGCATCACGGACACTGTTATTGCCTCGAACTTCCGTGGCCTAGCGGCCATAGTCCCTCTAAGAAGGCTGGCGGTGGAGGGTTACCTCCACATAGCTATTTAGCGGTGAGGTCTCGTTAGATTAGCGGAATTAACCAGACAAATCGCTCCACCAACTAAACGGCCATGCACCACCACCCGTAGAATCAAGAAAGAGCTCTCGATGCAGCCGATCCTTACTATGCGGACCTGGTAAGTTTCCCGTGTTGAGTCAAATTAAGCGCGAGGCTCACTCTGATGGTGCCGCCGTCAATTCCTTTAAGTTTCAGCCTTGCGACCATACTCCCGGAACCCAAAGACTTTGATTTCTCATAAGGTGCGGTGAGTCCTAAAAGCAACATCCGCTGATCCACAGTCGGCATCGTTTATGGTTGAGACTAGGGCGGTATCGATCGTCTTGAGCCCCGACTTTCATTCTTGATTAATGAAAACATTCTTGGCAAATGCTTTCGCGATTGTTCGTCTTTCATAAATCCAAGAATTTCACCTCGACTATGAAATCTGAATGCCCCATTGTCACATTAATCATTACTCCGATCCGAAGGCCAACACAATAGGATCGAGAATCTGTGGTGTTATCCCATGCTAATGTATCCAGGCGTAGGCTTGCTTTGAGCACTCTAATTTCTTCAAAGTAACTTGGCCGGAGGCCACGACCCGACGATTAAGGCCAGGGGCGCATCGCCGGCAAAGGGCGAGCGGCCGGTGCACACTGGCCGATCGACCCGACCCAAGGTCGACTACGAGCTTTTTAAGCGCAACAACTTAAATATCGCTATTGGGTGGAATTACGCGGCTGCGGCACGGACTTGCCCTCAATGGATCCTCGTTAAGGGATTTAGATTGTACTCATTCAATTACGGACTCAATGAGCCGGTATTGTTATTTATTGTCACTACCTCCCGTGTTAGGATTGGGTAATTTCTTGGCGCTCTTTGCCTTCCTTGGATGTGGTAGCCGTTTCTCGAGCTCCTCTCAGGAATCGAACCCTAATTCTCAGTCACCGTCACCACCATGGTAGGCCACTATCCTACCATCGAAAGTTGATAGAGGCGGAAATTTGAATGATGCGTCGCCCGGCCTGAGGCGTGCGATCCGGCGAGTTATCATGAATCATCAAAGCAACGAGCGAGCTGCGTCGACCTTTATCTAATAAATGCATCCCTTCCGAAGTCGGGGTTTGTTGCGTATTAGCTCTAGAATTACTACGGTTATCAGAGTAGTAGATACCATCAAACAAACTATAAGCGATTTAATGAGCCATTCGCGGTTTCACGATCTGAATTAGTTCATACTTACACATGCATGGCTTAATCTTTGAGACAAGCATATGACTCTTGGCGGGATCAACCAGGTAGCATCCATTAATGACTCTGCACATCATGCAAGCTTTGCGCCCACTAATGGAACACAAAACATGCAAAAAGCGGGGCATCATTTTAAGTCAGCGAAAACTTAAGGGGCACAATGGGAAAAACAACCCACGTTCACCTCGTACGCATCCAAGAAAGCTTGATAAGTACATGCACACCAAAATAGTCAGCGTGGAGCATAACTAAATTGGCGCACACATAATACTTCAAAGCCCACGACCCGACCAAAGAAGGGCGGGATGGGAAAATTCCAACAAGCCACCACGGGTACCTTTTAATAGGTAGGCAACACGGGAACTAAATTAGACACCAAAGGCACAGCGGAATTAGGTGAATTTTTGAGAGGGTTGCATGCGGACCGTTCGATGCACAAGCATGGAGCCAGCCGGCACAAACATCCGAATACCACTCCTCACGCCCGCGCGTTTGCTAGACTAAATGCCGCCGGACAAGCAACCCGCCTGACCCAAAGGCAAGAGAGGATATCTGATCATCAAGCGGCGCCTTATCTGCCTGACTAAGCATGACAAGTACCAATCACCGCGAGCAACATAACACTCGGGTGAAAACCCAAGTTCGGGCACCAGGCACAAAATTCGGTCTTTTTCTCAAATCATAAGAGTTCAAAACACCCACGTTTGCCTAGGAAAATGGGACATCGATGAGAATAACCCAAGCTCACGCGTTGGGGCTCGTCCAACACCTAGACCAATGAGCACCGATGTTACGGGGATGAATAAAGGACCACGAGTAATCGTCGGGGACACCCGGTGCGGGTCTCATGGAGTCCACGATGCAAAAAAACACCGCATTTGCAATGCCTCGGTCTCGATGCATCGGGGAAAAAACCAAGCTCATCACGTTGGCACTCGTCCAACACCTGAACCAACGAACAACGAGTTACGGGGATAAATAAGGGACCACGAGTTCTGTCGGGGACACCCAGCGCCGGGTCTCATGGGTCATGATGCGAAAGTTGCCCAGCCGCGATCACGAAATTTGGTTTTCCTCGAATCATAGATCCGGAGCACCCACCTTTGCCATGAAAAATGATGCGACTCGAGCCTAGGAAGGCTTGGGCATGCATGGGGGCAAGCCCATGGCACCCCTCCACGCATACTGGGGGCTGTGCGAGGAACAACCCAAGCTCATCGCGTTGGGAATCATCATCGACACCTAGACCAATGAGCAGATGTTACGGGGATGAATAAGGGACACGAGTTACCTTGAGGACACCCGGTGCGGGTCTCATGGAGTCACGATGAAGAAATCGCCACGCCCGCGATGCCTCCCAAAATCGGGTCTCGATGCCTCGGGGAAAAAACCAAGCACATCATGGTGAGACTCGTCCAACAACTAGACCAATGAGCACCAGGTGTTACGGGGCTAAATATGGGACACGAGTTACCGTCGGGGACACCCAGTGCCAGAGTCTCATGAGTCACGATCTTAGAAAGGCATGCCACGCCGCAATGCCCGTTCTCAATGCATCGGGGAAAAAACCAAAGCTCATCACGTTGGGGCTCGTCCAACACCTGAACCAAGCGAGCAGGTGTTACGGGGATAGATAAGGGACCACGAGTTCTGTCGGGGACACCCGGTGCCGGGTCTCATTGGTCATGATGCCTTAAGATGCCCGCGCGCGATGCGGAGTCGGTTTTCCTCGATTCATAGATCCCCGAAACACCCACATTTGCCATGGAAAATGATGCAACACAAGCCTAGCAAGGCTTGGGCGAGCATGGGGGCAAGCCCCATCGCACCCGCTTGCGCCCGTGGGCTGGGGAGGAATAACTCAAGCTCATCGGCGTTGGGACTCATCCAACAAATAGACCAATGAGCAGAAGTTACGGGGATGAATAAGGGACCACGAGTTACCGTTAGGGACACCCGGTGCCGGTCCTCATGGAGTCACGATGCGAATGATGCCACTCGCGATGCCCCCAAAATCGGGTCTCGGTGCCTCGGGGAAAAAACCAAGCTCATCACGTTGGGACTCGTCCAACAACTAGACCAATGAGCACCGGTGTTACGGGGAAAAATAAGGGACCACGAGTTACCGTCGGGGACACCCGGTGCCGGGTCTCGTAGGTCCACGATGTCGGAAGGCGCCACTTGGCGATGCCCTGGTCTCGATGCCGGGGAAAAAACCAAGCTCATCACGTTGGCACATGTCCAACACCTAGACCAATGAGCAGGTGTTGCGGGGATAGATAAGGGACCACGAGTTACCGTCGGGGACACCCGGTGCCGGGTCTCATGGGTCATGATGCCTTAAGATGCCACCGCGATCACGAAGTCGGTTTTTTCCTCGATCCATAGATCCCCGAAACACCCACATTTGCCATGGAAAATGATGCCACACAAGCCTAGGAAGGCTTGGGCGAGCATGGGGGGCAAGCCCCATGGCACCCCTGCACACGCCCAGAGTCTGGGCGAGCAGTCTTGCCCTATAGTAGCCAAATATGCAAAAACCAATTTTCCACCAAAGAGTGCATTTTTGCCGAGGAGACATAAGGCCGAAAAATGGACCTAGAGAACAATTTTGATGCAATTTTTTGCAGTCATGCTTAGAAAAATGAGATCTTCTCAGCCACCAAATATGAGAATTTTTTTCCAAGTCATGAATTTAATAATAATTTTTAGTGGCCAAAACCATAAAACCGAAAAAATGAAAAATCACACTTAGAGTTGGATTTTCGACCCCAATCTTTTTGGCAAGCTTAGAATAATATATATAAGCTTCCCACCAAGTGGTTTTCCATTCTAACATGGCATCAATTTTATAGAAAATTTTGAAAAACATGCCAAAGGAGAATTACGAAAATTCTCAAAAATTGGGAGCGATGCGACTACAAGTTGGATACCCCTGAAACACCCACATTTGCCATGAAAAATGATGTGACTCCAGCCTTGGAAGGCTTGGGCATGCAGGGGCAAGCCCATGGCACCCTCCACCGCATACAGGGGGCTGCGAGGAACAACCCGAGCTCATCGGCGTTGGGACTCATCCAACACCTAGACCAATGAGCAGATGTTACGGGGATGAATAAGGGACACGAGTTACCTTGAGGACACCCGGTGCCGGGTCTCATGGGTCACGATGAAGAAATCGCCACGCGCGATGCCTCCCAAAATCGGGTCTCGATGCCTCGGGAAAAAACCAAGCACATCACGGTGAGACTCGTCCAGCAACTAGACCAATGAGCAGGTGTTACGGGGATAAATATGGGACCACGAGTTACCGTCGGGGACACCCGGTGCGAGTCTCATGAGTCACGATGCGAAAGAGGCCACGCCGCAATGCCCGTTCTCAATGCATCGGGGAAAAAACCAAGCTCATCACGTTGGGGCTCGTCCGACACCTGAACCAACGAGCAGGAGTTACGGGGATAGATAAGGGACACGAGTTACGGTCGGGGACACCCGATGCCGGGTCTCATGGGTCATGATGCCTTAAGATGCCACACATAATGCGGAGTCGGTTTTCCTCGATTCATAGATCCCGAAACACCCACATTTGCCATGGAAAATGATGCCACGAGGAGCCTAAGAAGGCTTAGGCGAGCATGGGGCAAGCCCATCGCACCCACTTTGCGCCCGTGGGTATGGTGAGGAATAACCCAAGCACATCGGCGTTGTGGCTCATCCAACAACTAGACCAATGAGCACCGATGTTACGGGGATGAACAAGGGACCACGAGTTACCGTTAGGGACACCCGGTGCCGGTCCTCGTAGAGTCACGATCTTAGAATGATGCCACTCGCGATGCCCCCAAAATCGGGTCTCGGTGCCTCGGGGAAAAAACCAAGCTCATCACGTTGGGACTCGTCCAACAACTAGACCAATGAGCACCGGTGTTACGGGGAAAAATAAGGGACCACGAGTTACCGTCGGGGACACCCGGTGCCGGGTCTCGTAGGTCCACGATGTCGGAAGGCGCCATGCGGCGATGCCCTGGTCTCGATGCTTGGGAAAAAACCAAGCTCATCACGTTGGCACATGTCCAACACCTAGACCAATGAGCAGGTGTTACGGGGATAGATAAGGGACCACGAGTTACCGTCGGGGACACCCGGTGCCGGGTCTCATGGGTCATGATGCCTTAAGATGCCAGCCGCGATCACGAAGTCGGTTTTCCTCGATTCATAGATCCCGAAACACCCACATTTGCCATGGAAAATGATGCCACACAAGCCTAGGAAGGCTTGGGCGAGCATGGGGGCAAGCCCCATGGCACCTGCACACTGCGCCCAGGGAGTCTGGGCGAGCAGTGCTGCCCTATAGTAGCCAAATATGCAAAAACCAATTTTCCACCAAAGAGTGCATTTTTGCCGAGGAGACATAAGGCCGAAAAATGGACCTAGAGAACAATTTTGATGCAATTTTTGCAGTCATGCTTAGAAAAATGAGATCTTCTCAGCCACCAAATATGAGAATTTTTTCCAAGTCATGAATTTAATAATAATTTTTAGTGGCCAAAACCGCCAAAACCGAAAAAATGAAAAATCACACTTAGAGTTGGATTTTCGACCCCAATCTTTTTGGCAAGCTTAGAATAATATATATAAGCTTCCCACCAAGTGGTTTCCATTCTAACATGGCATCAATTTTATAGAAAATTTTGAAAAACATGCCAAAAAGGAGAATTACGAAAATTCTCAAAAATTGGGAGCGTCTTGACTACAAGTTGGATACCCCACTGAAACACCCACATTTGCCATGAAAAATGATGTGACTCCAGCCTTGGAAGGCTTGGGCATGCAGGGGCAAGCCCCATGGCACCCTCCACGCCATACAGGGGGCTGCGAGGAACAACCCGAGCTCATCGGCGTTGGGACTCATCCAACACCTAGACCAATGAGCAGATGTTGCAGGGATGAATAAGGGACACGAGTTATACCTTGAGGACACCCGGTGCCGGGTCTCATGGAGTCACGATGAAGAAATCGCCATGCGCGCGATGCCTCCCAAAATCGGGTCTCGATGCCTCGGGGAAAAAACCAAGCACATCACGGTGAGACTCGTCCAGCAACTAGACCAATGAGCAGGTGTTACGGGGATAAATATGGGACCACGAGTTACCGTCGGGGACACCCGGTGCGAGTCTCATGAGTCACGATGCGAAAGAGGCCCGCGCCGCAATGCCCGTTCTCAATGCATCGGGGAAAAAACCAAGCTCATCACGTTGGGGCTCGTCCGACACCTGAACCAGCGAGCAGGAGTTACGGGGATAGATAAGGGACCACGAGTTACGGTCGGGGACACCCGATGCCGGGTCTCATGGGTCATGATGCCTTAAGATGCCACACACCGCCAATGCGAGTCGGTTTTCCTCGATTCATAGATCCCGAAACACCCACATTTGCCATGGAAAATGATGCCACGAGAGCCTAAGAAGGCTTAGGCGAGCATGGGGCAAGCCCATCGCACCCACTTTGCGCCCGTGGGGTATGGTGAGGAATAACCCAAGCACATCGGCGTTGTGGCTCATCCAACAACTAGACCAATGAGCACCGATGTTACGGGGATGAACAAGGGACACGAGTTACCGTTAGGGACACCCGGTGCCGGTCCTCGTAGTCCGCGATGCTTAGAATGATGCCACTCGCGATGCCCCCAAAATCGGGTCTCGGTGCCTCGGGGAAAAAACCAAGCTCATCACGTTGGGACTCGTCCAACAACTAGACCAATGAGCAGGTGTTACGGGGAAAAATAAGGGACCACGAGTTCTGTCGGGGACACCCGGTGCCGGGTCTCGTAGGTCACGATGTCGGAAGGCGCCGCCTTGGCGATGCCCTGGTCTCGATGCTTGGGGAAAAAACCAAGCTCATCACGTTGGCACATGTCCAACACCTAGACCAATGAGCAGGTGTTACGGGGATAGATAAGGGACCACGAGTTACCGTCGGGGACACCCGGTGCCGGGTCTCATGGGTCATGATGCCTTAAGATGCCCAGCCGCGATCACGAAGTCGGTTTTCCTCGATTCATAGATCCCCGAAACACCCACATTTGCCATGGAAAATGATGCCACACAAGCCTAGGAAGGCTTGGGCGAGCATGGGGGGCAAGCCCCATGGCACCTGCACTGCGCCAGGGGGCCTGGGCGAGCAGTCTTGCCCCTATAGTAGCCAAATATGCAAAAACCAATTTTCCACCAAAGAGTGCATTTTTGCCGAGGAGACATAAGGCCGAAAAATGGACCTAGAGAACAATTTTGATGCAATTTTTTGCAGTCATGCTTAGAAAAATGAGATCTTCTCAGCCACCAAATATGAGAAATTTATTCCAAGTCATGAATTTAAAAAAAATTTTTAGTGGCCAAAACATAAAACCGAAAAAAATGAAAAATCACACTTAGAGTTGGATTTTCGACCCCAATCTTTTTTGGCAAGCTTAGAATAATATATATAAGCTTCCCACCAAGTGGTTTTCCATTCTAACATGGCATCAATTTTATAGAAAATTTTGAAAAACATGCCAAAAAGGAGAATTACCGAAAATTCTCAAAAAATTGGGAACGTGTAGCTACAAGTTGGATACCCCCTGAAACACCCACATTTGCCATGAAAAATGATGTGACTCCAGCCTTGGAAGGCTTGGGCATGCACGGGGGGCAAGCCCCATGGCACCCCTCCACTGCATACAGGGGCTGCGAGGGAACAACCCGAGCTCATCGGCGTTGGGACTCATCCAACACCTAGACCAATGAGCAGATGTTACGGGGATGAATAAGGGACACGAGTTATACCTTGAGGACACCCGGTGCCGGGTCTCATGGAGTCACGATGAAGAAATCGCCACGCGCGATGCCTCCCAAAATCGGGTCTCGATGCCTCGGGGAAAAAACCAAGCACATCACGGTGAGACTCGTCCAGCAACTAGACCAATGAGCAGGTGTTGCGGGGATAAATATGGGACCACGAGTTCTGTCGGGGACACCCGGTGCGAGTCTCATGAGTCCACGATGCGAAAGAGGCCACGCGCGCAATGCCCGTTCTCGATGCATCGGGGAAAAAACCAAGCTCATCACGTTGGGGCTCGTCCGACACCTGAACCAGCGAGCAGGAGTTACGGGGATAGATAAGGGACCACGAGTTACGGTCGGGGACACCCGATGCCGGGTCTCATGGGTCATGATGCCTTAAGATGCCACACGCCAATGCGGAGTCGGTTTTCCTCGATTCATAGATCCCGAAACACCCACATTTGCCATGGAAAATGATGCCACGAGAGCCTAAGAAGGCTTAGGCGAGCATGGGGCAAGCCCCATCGCACCCCGCTGCGCCCGTGGGTATGGTGAGGAATAACCCAAGCACATCGGCGTTGTGGCTCATCCAACAACTAGACCAATGAGCACCGATGTTACGGGGATGAACAAGGGACCACGAGTTACCGTTAGGGACACCCGATGCGGTCCTCGTAGAGTCCACGATCTTAGAATGATGCCACTCGCGATGCCCCCAAAATCGGGTCTCGGTGCCTCGGGGAAAAAACCAAGCTCATCACGTTGGGACTCGTCCAACAACTAGACCAATGAGCACGGTGTTGCAGGGAAAAATAAGGGACCACGAGTTCTGTCGGGGACACCCGGTGCCGGGTCTCGTAGGTCCACGATGTCGGAAGGCGCCACGCGGCGATGCCCTGGTCTCGATGCTTGGGGAAAAAACCAAGCTCATCACGTTGGCACATGTCCAACACCTAGACCAATGAGCAGGTGTTACGGG
Source organism: Calophaca sinica (assembly GCA_037113605.1). Classification (NCBI taxonomy): domain Eukaryota; kingdom Viridiplantae; phylum Streptophyta; class Magnoliopsida; order Fabales; family Fabaceae; genus Calophaca; species Calophaca sinica. Next base: position 45,823 of record JBAFXK010000086.1, read on the forward strand.
GATAGATAAGGGACCACGAGTTACCGTCGGGGACACCCGGTGCCGGGTCTCATGGGTCATGATGCCTTAAGATGCCCTTGCGCGATCACGAAGTCGGTTTTCCTCGATTCATAGATCCCGAAACACCCACATTTGCCATGGAAAATGATGCCACACAAGCCTAGGAAGGCTTGGCGAGCATGGGGGCAACCCCCATGGCACCCCTGCACTGCGCCAGGGGGCTGGGCGAGCAGTCTTGCCCCTATAGTAGCCAAATATGCAAAAACCAATTTTCCACCAAAGAGTGCATTTTTGCCGAGGAGACATAAGGCCGAAAAATGGACCTAGAGAACAATTTTGATGCAATTTTTGCAGTCATGCTTAGAAAAATGAGATCTTCTCAGCCACCAAATATGAGAATTTTTTCCAAGTCATGAATTTAATAATAATTTTTAGTGGCCAAAACATAAAAAACCGAAAAAAATGAAAAATCACACTTAGAGTTGGATTTTCGACCCCAATCTTTTTTGGCAAGCTTAGAATAATATATATAAGCTTCCCACCAAGTGGTTTTCCATTCTAACATGGCATCAATTTTATAGAAAATTTTGAAAAACATGCCAAAGGAGAATTACGAAAATTCTCAAAAATTGGGAGCGTCTTGACTACAAGTTGGCTCCCCCCTGAAACCCCCACATTTGCCATGAAAAATGATGTGACTCCAGCCTTGGAAGGCTTGGGCATGCACGGGGGGCAAGCCCCATGGCACCCCTCCACATACAGGGGCTGCGAGGAACAACCCGAGCTCATCGGCGTTGGGACTCATCCAACACCTAGACCAATGAGCAGATGTTACGGGGATGAATAAGGGACCACGAGTTATACCTTGAGGACACCCGGTGCCGGGTCTCATGGAGTCACGATGAAGAAATCGCCACGCGCGATGCCTCCCAAAATCGGGTCTCGATGCCTCGGGGAAAAAACCAAGCACATCACGGTGAGACTCGTCCAGCAACTAGACCAATGAGCAGGTGTTACGGGGATAAATATGGGACCACGAGTTACCGTCGGGGACACCCAGTGCGAGTCTCATGAGTCACGATCGAAAGAGGCCCGCGCGCGCAATGCCCGTTCTCGATGCATCGGGGAAAAAACCAAGCTCATCACGTTGGGGCTCGTCGACACCTGAACCAGCGAGCAGGAGTTACGGGGATAGATAAGGGACACGAGTTATATGGTCGGGGACACCCGATTACCGGGTCTCATGGGTCATGATGCCTTAAGATGCCACACCGCAATGCGAGTCGGTTTTCCTCGATTCATAGATCCCGAAACACCCACATTTGCCATGGAAAATGATGCCACGAGAGCCTAAGAAGGCTTAGGCGAGCATGGGGCAAGCCACTATCGCACCCCGCACGCCCGTAGGTATGGTGAGGAATAACCCAAGCACATCGGCGTTGTGGCTCATCTAACAACTAGACCAATGAGCAGATGTTGCGGGGATGAACAAGGGACACGAGTTCTGGGTTAGGGACACCCGGTGCCGGTCTCATGGAGTCACGATCTTAGAATGATGCCACTCGCGATGCCCCCAAAATCGGGTCTCGATTGCCTCGGGGAAAAAACCAAGCTCATCACGTTGGGACTCATCCAGCAACTAGACCAATGAGCAGGTGTTACGGGATGAATAAGGGACCACGAGTTACCGTCGAGGGACACCCAGTGCCGGGTCGTAGGTCACGATGCAAACACAAATGTGTCTAGTATGTGGCAAGCGCCTTGCGCCAGCTCTTGCCGGGACCATTTCCCCCTTTTGAATTCTCCTTTCTCCTTTCTCCTTCTCCTTCTTCTTCTTGTATATATATATATATATATATATATATATATATAGAGAGAGAGAGAGTGAGTGAGCCAAATCCAAACGATGGGGCACGGCGCCCATTCTCGTGCTGACCCTTGCATACAGGGATAAATAAGGGACCGAACAGGTGTTACGGGGATAGATAAGGGACACGAGTTACCGTCGGGGACACCCGGTGCTGCGGGTCTCATGGGTCATGATCTTAGAAAGATGCCACTTGTAGCGATCTGCGAGTCGGTTTTCCTCGATTCATTGATTCAGAAACACCCACATTTGCCATGGAAAATGATGCCACACAAGCCTAGGAAGGCTTGGGTGAGCATGAGAGCAACCCCATGGCACCTGCACTGCATACAGGGGGCACAGGCGACGGTGTTGCCCCTATAGTAGCCAAATATGCAAAAACCAATTATCCACCAAAAGTGCATTTTTTGCCGAGGAGACATAAGGCCAAAAAACGGACCTAGAGGACGAATTTTGATGCAATTTTTTGCAGTCATGCTTAGAAAAATGAGATCTTCTCAGCCACCAAAAATGAGAATTTTTTTCCAAGTCATGAATTTAATAATAATTTTTTAGTGGCCAAAACCGGAAAAACACCGAAAAAATGAAAAATCACACTTAGAGTTGGATTTTCGACCCCAATTTTTTTTGGCAAGCTTAGAATAATATATATAAGCTTTCCACCAAGCGGTTTTCCATTCTAATATGGCACCAATTTTATAGAAAATTTTGAAGAAAATGCCAAAAAGACGAATTACCGAAAATTCTCCAAAAATTGGGAACGTGTAGCTACAAGTTGGATATTCCACGGAACACCCACGTTTGCCATGAAAAATGATGTGACTCAAGCCTAGGAAGGCTTGGGCATGCATGGGGGCAAGCCCATGGCACCCTCCCTGCATACAGGGGCTTGGGCGAGAGAGCGACCCGAGCTCATCGGCGTTGGGACTCGTGCAACACTCGTATTTGGGACTCATCCAACAACTAGGCCGATGAGCAGGTGTTGCAGGGATGCATAAGGGACCAGAGTTACCGTCGGGGACACCCGGTGCCGGGTCTCATGGAGTCCACGATGCGAGAAAGGCGTCGTGGCGCGATGCCTCCCAAAATCGTGTCTCGGGGCCTCGGGGGAAAAACCAAGCTCATCACGTTGGGACTCGTCCAGCAACTAGACCCGATGAGCAGGTTTTACGGGGATGCATAAGGGACCACGAGTTACCGTCGAGGACACCCGGTGCCGGGCCTCATGGGTAACGATGCGGAAAGAGCCCGCGCCGCGATGCCTCCCAAAATCGTGTCCCGGGGAAAAAACCATGCTCATCACGTTGGGACTCGTCCAACAACTAGGCCGATGAGCAGGTGTTCTGAGGATGAATAAGGGACCACGAGTTACCGTCGGGGACACCCGGTGCCGGGTCTCATGGAGTCCGCGATGCAAAAAGGCGCCAGCGATGCCTCCCAAAATCGGGTCTCGGTGCCTCGGGGAAAGGATTAAGTAACCCTATGTATAAATGTTAGAGACATGTTGAGGGAGCACTTCACCCCGATGCTCATGTAGCCACGACAAGCGTGCCGCGAGACCCCACCGCGAGGCCAGGGTGTGCGTGCACCGCCCGTGCTCGGTCGGAACAACGGCACAAAGCCGGTGCAAATGGGCATCAACGGCGCCGTCTCTTCACTTTGCAGCGTCCGAGTCTTTGCGCGCCATAGCGTTCCCCATGGTCGGCTCCCCTTTACCGCGGGTCCGATTATTTTATCGACTATATATCAAAACAGCGCATCACCTTAAGTACAACATTGTTCCACGAGACACGCGCATAGAAGTCGGAAGCGCATCCCACTTGCGTGTTGGGAATCTTGTTGTGGCTATCAGCGCTTCGCTTCCATGACTTGCTCACCCGACCTCAGGCGTACCCGGCCGAGTATGGAGCCGCTACGGCGTGCATCGCCAATGCTCACTCTGCGTTGGGCATGGGGGATGTAACCCCACCCTGATAGGTCGTGACGTGGGCGTATAAGTTCCCACCTTTTGAAACAAATGTCAACCACTATGCCTTGCGAGAGCAGTTGGTGTGCTTTGTATTTTTTGTTTGGTTGGGGGGGGGACGAATCGAAGCGACAAGGGCTGAATCTCAGTGGATCGTGGCGGTGAGGCCACTCTGCCACTTACAATACCCGATCGGCGTATTTAAGTCGTGCGCAAAGGATTCTACCGCGCTCGATGGGAATAGCGCTTCAAGGTGCCTCGCCAAGGCTCATCCGCCTTGCGAGGTTCACCAACGACGCGTGCCTGCAGGGGCCAAGGCCCCCTGCTGGTCGACAAGCGAGCAGCGGGCGCCGCGCATCGCGTCTGGCCGGATACGACTTAGCGTTCGATCATAATCAGCGCCGCGGTAACCCGGCGCCCGCGGCTTTTCAACCAAGCGCGATGACCAATTGTGCGAATCAGCGGTTCCTCGTACTAGGTTGAATTACTATTGCGACCTTTGTCATCGATGAGGTAAAACTAACTTTGTCTCACGGCGGTCTAAACCCGACTCACGTTCCTATTGGTGGGTGAACAATCCAACACTTGGTGAATTACGCTTCACAATGATAGGAAGAAGCGAGCATCGAAGGATCAAAAAGCAGCGTCGCTATGAGCGGCTTGGCTGCCACAAGCGATTATCCTGTGGTAACTTTTAACACCTCTGGCTTCAAATTAGAAGGACTAAAGGATCGATAGGCCCGCGCTTTCACGGTTCGTATTAAATCTTGGAAATCGAGAATCAAGCGAGCTTTTACCGCTTTTGTTCCACGAGATTTACGTTCTCGTTGAGCTCATCTTAGGACACTGCGTTATCTTTTAACGGATGTGCGCTGACCAAACTCCCCACGACAATGTCTTCACGGATCGGCCAGAGAGGCGACCTTGGAATCCAAAAGAGGCGGCGCCAGCCTCCGATTCACGGAATAAGTAAAATAACGTTAAAAGTAGTGGTATTTCACTTTCTTTATCTCCACCTCCCACTTATCCTACACCTCTCAAGTCATTTCACAAAGTCGGACTAGAAGTCAAGCTCAGCAGGTCTTCTTTCCCCGGTGATTCCATGACGTTCCTTGGCTGTGGTTTTATTGGATAGTGAAACGAGGGCGATGGGAATCTCGTTAATCCATTCATGCGGCGTCACTAATTAGATGGCGAGGCATTTGGCTACCTTAAGAAGTCATAGTTACTCCGCCGTTTACGCGCTTGGTTGAATTTCTTCACTTTGACATTGAGCAGGCGAAATCACATTGCGTCGACATCGCGGGGACCATCGCAATGCTTTGTTTTAATTAAGCGATCGGATTCCCTTGTCGTACCAGATTACGAGTTGGATGTTCGATGCGGGAAGAGGCCACGAAGAACGTTCCCAATCCGTCCCCGGCCGACGCGCGGCGACCATCTCGCCAGGCGGCTTCAGCGATCCACCAACGGCCGGCGGGTTGGGTGGGACCCCGTGCCCGACCACCGAGCCAATCCTTTTCGAGTTCACGGATCCATTTGCCGACTTCCCTTGCCTACATTGTTCCATCGACCAGTTCACCTTGGAGACTGATGCGGTTATGAGTCTGGCCAGGGCATGGAAGGCACTCGGTCCTCCGGTTTTCAAGAGCGCCCGGCGCCGGACACCAGCGGCGTGCGGTGCTCTTCCGGCCGCTGGACCCACCTCCGGTGGCCGTTTCGAGTGGGCGGTGTTAAGCGAAAGATAACTCTTTCAGGGCCCGCCAGCGTCTCGGACTCCTAACGTTGCCGTCGGCCACCACATCCGGTTCGAAATTTTAACGATTCCGCACCGGTGTCTGCAGCGCTTATAAGCGCTATCAGACGAGCTTCCCCGTCCGCAGGATCGACTAACCCATGTGCAAGTGCCGTTCACATGGAACCTTTCCCTCTTGACCTTCAAAGTTCTCATTTGAATATTTGCTACTACCACCAAGATGCCGCAAGCGGCCAGCTCGCCCAGGCTCGCGCCGGGTTTGCGGCGACCGCCGCGCCCTCACTACTCATCGAGGGCCTGGCTCTTGCCCGACGGCCGGGTATAGGTCGCGGCTTTAGCGCCATCCATTTCGGGGCTAGTTGATTCGGCGGTGAGTTGTTACACACTCCTTAGCGGTTCGACTTCCATGACCGCGAATCTGCTGTCTTAATCGACCAACACCCTTTGTGGGGTCTAGGTTAGCGCCGCAGTTGAGCACCGTAACCCGACTTCAGGTTCATCCCGCATCGCCCGATTACGCTTACCAAAAATGGCCCACTTGGAGCTCGATTCCTTGGCATGGCTCAGCGAGCAGCCACACCGTCCTACCTATTTAAAGTTTGAGAATAGGTCGAGGCGTTGCGCCCCGATGCCTCTAATCATTGGCTTTACCGATAGAACTTCGCCCTCGGGCTCCGGCTATCTGAGGAAACCGGAGGGAACCGGCTACTAGGCGGTTCGATTAGTCTTTCGCCCCTATACCCCAAGTCAGACGAGCGATTTGCGTCGATGTATCGGCTGCGGGCCTCCACGAGTTTCCTCGGCCGCCCGCTTCAGGCATAGTTCACCATCTTCCGGGTCCGACAGGTATGCTCTCACTCGAACCCTTCACAAAAGATCGAGGTCGGTCGGCGGTGCAACCCACTGGGGATCCGCCAATTAGCTTCCTTGCGCCTTACGGGTTTACTCGCCGGTTGACTCGCACACATGTCGGACTCCTTGGTCCGTGTTTCAAGGCGGGCGAATAGAAACCCGCAGGCCGGCGCCGAGAACGCGCAAGTGACAAAGCGCGCCCGGCGGCGCGTCTTTGCCATCCTGTCGTGGTGATGGCGTCTCCACGAGCATTTCAACGGCCGGGCTTGGGCCACCACCACAATCCGCATCGGTCAATGTCTCGAGTCGATTGGCGGGCCGGCACTAACCGTTCCACATCCGGCCAGAGACAAATCGCGGCCCCGTTCGCTTCCCTCCGAGCAATTTCAAGCACTCTTTGACTCTCTTTTCAAAGTCCTTTTCATCTTTCCCTCGCGGTACTTGTTATTTATCGGTCTCTCGCCCGATGTTAGCCTTGGGCCGGAATTTACCGCCCGATTGGGGCTGCATTCCCAAACAACCCGACTTCGTAAGCGGCGCCTGCGTGGTGCGGCGGTCACGAACTGTGAGGCTCTCACCTCTCCGGCGCCCCTTCCAGGGGACTTGGGCGATCCGCCGGCGAGGCGCTTCTCCGGTTCTGATTGAGCGCCTGAGGCGGCCGATTCTCATGGTGGGCTCTTCCGGGTTCGCTCGCCGTTACTAAGGGAATCCTTGTTAGTTTCTTTTCCTCAGCTTATTGATATGCTTAAACTCGGCGGGTAGCCACTTTGACACGAGTCTCGTCATGGCGTTCAAAAGGCATACGTGGAGTCCACGAGGCCAAGTTTGGTAGAGTCTCACATGATATGGTCTCGTGCATCACTCAACCACCATCTATCATGGCACACCCTACCAAGGACTCAATTTCCAACCAACCATGAGAACGCGGTGCTCACGGGAAGCCATCATTCACCTGCACAACATACCTCCTATCTAAGAGGAAATTGGCATCGAACAGCGATATGTGGCCTTGAGCGGGCGTGCCCTCAACCTAATGGCTTTGGGCGCAACTTGCGTTCAAAGACTTCGATGGTTCCGCGGGATTACGCAATTCACACCAAGTATCGCATTTAGCTCGTTCTTCATCGATGCAAGAGCCTAGATATCCGTTCTTGAGAGTCATTATGTGTCATGCTTCAAAACACCACCCGCGGGAGAAGCAGTCTCAGGGCAGCGAAGTGCGGCGACAAATTTAGTTCCTTGGCGCATTCGGTAGCGGGGTTTGTGTTTAGGCGGCCAGGGAGCACTGGTGGCCCCCTCCTACCTCAAGGTAGGTCGGCGTGGAACACCTCAAGCCAACCCTGCGTGTTCAAAGCAGATTCACGGTCGGTCTGCATGTAAGGCATCGACAATGATCCTTCCGCGAGTTCACCTCACGGAAACCTTGTTCACGACTTCTCCTTCCTCTAAATGATAAGGTTCAGTGGACTTCTCACAGCGTCGCGACAGCGAACCGCCCCGCGTCGCCAATCCGAACACTTCACCGGACCATTCAATCGGTAGGGCGGCGGGCGGTGTGTACAAAGCGGGGGCGTAGTCAACGCGGTGATGACTCGCGCTTACTAGGAATTCCTCGTTGAAGACCAACAATTGCAATGATCTATCCCCATCACGATGAAATTTCAAAGATTACGGGCACTGTCGGCGAGGCTATAGACTTCGTTGAATACATCGATTGTAGCGGCGTGCGACCCCGAACATCTAAGGGCATCACGGACTGTTATTGCCTCGAACTTCCGTGGCCTAGCGGCCATAGTCCCTCTAAGGCTGGCGGTGGAGGGTTACCTCCACATAGCTATTTAGCGGTGAGGTCTCGTTAGATTAGCGGAATTAACCAGACAAATCGCTCCACCAACTAAACGGCCATGCACCACCACCCGTAGAATCAAGAAAGAGCTCTCGATGCAGCCGATCCTTACTATGCGGACCTGGTAAGTTTCCCGTGTTGAGTCAAATTAAGCGCGAGGCTCACTCTGATGGTGCCGCTCGTCAATTCCTTTAAGTTTCAGCCTTGCGACCATACTCCCAGGAACCCAAAGACTTTGATTTCTCATAAGGTGCCAGCAGTCCTAAAAGCAACATCCGGCTGATCCCTAGTCGGCATAGTTTATGGTTAAGACTAGGGCGGTATCGATCGTCTTGAGCCCCGACTTTCGTTCTTGATTAATGAAAACATTCTTGGCAAATGCTTTCGCGATTGTTCGTCTTTCATAAATCCAAGAATTTCACCTCGACTATGAAATCTGAATGCCCCATTGTCACATTAATCATTACTCCGATCCGAAGGCCAACACAATAGGATCGAGAATCTGTGGTGTTATCCCATGCTAATGTATTCGAGCAAAGGCCTGCTTTGAACACTCTAATTTTTTCAAAGTAACGGCCTTGGAGAGCACGACCCGACGATTAAGGCCAGGAGCGCATCGCCGGCAAAAAGGGGCGAGCCGTGGTGCACACGAGCGGACCGTCGACCCGACCCGAGGTCGACTACGAGCTTTTAAGCGCAACAACTTAAATATCGCTATTGGGCTGGAATTACGCGGCTGCGGCACGGACTTGCCCTCGATGGATCCTCGTTAAGGGATTTAGATTGTACTCATTCCAATTACGGACTCAATGAGCCGGTATTGTTATTTATTGTCACTACCTCCCAGTGTTAGGATTGGGTAATTTCTTGCGCTCTTTGCCTTCCTTGGATGTGGTAGCCGTTTCTCGAGCTCCTCTCAGGAATCGAACCCTAATTCTCAGTCACCGTCACCACCATGGTAGGCCCTTTATCCTACCATCGAAAGTTGATAGAGGCGAAATTTGAATGATGCGTCGCCCGGCCTGAGGGCCGTGCGATCCGGCGAGTTATCATGAATCATCAAAGCAACGAGCGAGCTGCGTCGACCTTTATCTAATAAATGCATCCGCTTCCGAAGTCGGGGTTTGTTGCGCGTATTAGCTCTAGAATTACTACGGTTATCAGAGTAGTAGATACCATCAAACAAACTATAAGCGATTTAATGAGCCATTCGCGGTTTCACGATCTGAATTAGTTCATACTTACACATGCATGGCTTAATCTTTGAGACAAGCATATGACTCTTGGCGGGATCAACCAGGTAGCATCCATTAATGACTCTGCACATCATGCAAGCTTTGCCCACTAATGGAACACAAAACATGCAAAAAGCGGGGCATCATTTTAAGTCAGCGAAAACTTAAGGGCACAATGGGAAAAACAACCCACGTTCACCTCATTACGCATCCAAGAAAGCTTGATAAGTACATGCACACCAAAATAGTCAGCGTGGAGCATAACTAAATTGGCGCACACATAATACTTCCAAAGCCCCACGACCCGACCAAAGAGGGCGGGATGGGAAAATTCCAACAAACCACGGGTACCTTTTAATAGGTAGGCAACACGGGAACTAAATTAGACACCAAAGGCACAGCGGAATTAGGTGAATTTTTGAGAGGGTTGCATGCAGGCCGATTCGATGCACAAGCATGGAGCCAGCCGGCCTGAAACATCCGAATACCACTCACGCCCCGCGCGTTTGCTAGACTAAATGCCGCCCGGACAAGCAACAACGCCTGACCAAAGGCAAGAGAGGATATCACGATCATCAAACGGCGCCTTATCTGCCTGACTAAGCATGACAAGTACCAATCACCGCGGGCAACATAACACTCGGGTGAAAACCCAAGTTCGGGCACCAGGCACAAAATTCGGTCTTTTTCTCAAATCATAAGAGTTCAAAACACCCACGTTTGCCTAGGAAAATGGGACATCGATGAGGAATAACCCAAGCTCACCGCGTTGGGGCTCGTCGACACCTAGACCAATGAGCACCGATGTTACGGGGATGAATAAAGGACACGCAGTAATCGTCGGGGACACCCCAGTGCCGGGTCTCATGGAGTCACGATGCAAAAAAACACCACGCTGCAATGCCTCGGTCTCGATGCATCGGGGAAAAAACCAAGCTCATCACGTTGGCACTCGTCCAACACCTGAACCAACGAACAGCGAGTTACGGGGATAAATAAGGGACCACGAGTTCTGTCGGGGACACCCAGCGCCGGGTCTCATGGGTCATGATGCGAAAGTTGCCCAGCCGCGATCACGAAATTTGGTTTTCCTCGAATCATAGATCCGGAGCACCCACCTTTGCCATGAAAAATGATGCGACTCGAGCCTAGGAAGGCTTGGGCATGCATGGGGGCAAGCCCATGGCACCCCTCCACACGCCATACAGGGGGCTGTGCGAGGAACAACCCAAGCTCATCGCGTTGGGAATCATCGACACCTAGACCAATGAGCAGGATGTTACGGGGATGAATAAGGGACACGAGTTACCTTGAGGACACCCGGTGCCGGGTCTCATGGAGTCACGATGAAGAAATCGCCACGCGCGCGATGCCTCCCAAAATCGGGTCTCGATGCCTCGGGGAAAAAACCAAGCACATCATGGTGAGACTCGTCCAACAACTAGACCAATGAGCAGGTGTTACGGGGCTAAATATGGGACCACGAGTTCTGTCGGGGACACCCAGTGCGAGTCTCATGAGTCCACGATGCTTAGAAAGGCGCCATGCGCCGCAATGCCCGTTCTCGATGCATCGGGGAAAAAACCAAGCTCATCACGTTGGGGCTCGTCCAACACCTGAACCAGCGAGCAGGTGTTACGGGGATAGATAAGGGACACGAGTTACCGTCGGGGACACCCGGTGCCGGGTCTCATTGGTCATGATGCCTTAAGATGCCACGCCCGCGATGCGAGTCGGTTTTCCTCGATTCATAGATCCCGAAACACCCACATTTGCCATGGAAAATGATGCAACACAAGCCTAGCAAGGCTTGGGCGAGCATGGGGGCAACCCCCATCGCACCCCCGCCCACGCCCCGTGGGGCCTGGGGAGGGAATAACTCAAGCTCATCGCGTTGGGACTCATCCAACAAATAGACCAATCAGCACGAAGTTACGGGGATGAATAAGGGACCACGAGTTACCGTTAGGGACACCCGGTGCCGGTCCTCATGGAGTCACGATGCCGAATGATGCCACTCGCGATGCCCCCAAAATCGGGTCTCGGTGCCTCGGGGAAAAAACCAAGCTCATCACGTTGGGACTCGTCCAACAACTAGACCAATGAGCAGGTGTTACGGGGAAAAATAAGGGACCACGAGTTACCGTCGGGGACACCCGGTGCCGGGTCTCGTAGGTCCACGATGTCGGAAGGCGCCGCGGCGATGCCCTGGTCTCGATGCTTGGGGAAAAACCAAGCTCATCACGTTGGCACATGTCCAACACCTAGACCAATGAGCAGGTGTTACGGGGATAGATAAGGGACACGAGTTACCGTCGGGGACACCCAGTGCCGGGTCTCATGGGTCATGATGCCTTAAGATGCCACGCGCGATCACGAGAAATTCGGTTTTCCTCGATTCATAGATCCCGAAACACCCACATTTGCCATGGAAAATGATGCCACACAAGCCTAGGAAGGCTTGGGCGAGCATGGGGGCAAGCCCCATGGCACCTGCACACTGCGCCCAGGGAGTCTGGCGAGGCAGTGCTGCCCTATAGTAGCCAAATATGCAAAAACCAATTTTCCACCAAAGAGTGCATTTTTGCCGAGGAGACATAAGGCCGAAAAATGGACCTAGAGAACAATTTTGATGCAATTTTTGCAGTCATGCTTAGAAAAATGAGATCTTCTCAGCCACCAAATATGAGAATTTTTTCCAAGTCATGAATTTAATAATAATTTTTAGTGGCCAAAACATAAAAAACCGAAAAAATGAAAAATCACACTTAGATTTGGATTTTCGACCCCAATTTTTTTGGCAAGCTTAGAATAATATATATAAGCTTCCCACCAAGGGGTTTTCCACTCTAACATGGCATCAATTTTATAGAAAATTTTGAAAAACATGCCAAAGGAGAATTACGAAAATTCTCAAAATTGGGAGCGATGCTGACTACAAGTTGGATACCCCTGAAACACCCACATTTGCCATGAAAAATGATGTGACTCCAGCCTTGGAAGGCTTGGGCATGCAGGGGCAAGCCCCATGGCACCCTCCACCGCCATACAGGGGGCTGCGAGGAACAACCCGAGCTCATCGGCGTTGGGACTCATCCAACACCTAGACCAATGAGCAGATGTTACGGGGATGAATAAGGGACACGAGTTACCTTGAGGACACCCGGTGCCGGGTCTCATGGAGTCACGATGAAGAAATCGCCATGCGCGCGATGCCTCCCAAAATCGGGTCTCGATGCCTCGGGGAAAAAACCAAGCACATCACGGTGAGACTCGTCCAGCAACTAGACCAATGAGCAGGTGTTACGGGGATAAATATGGGACCACGAGTTACCGTCGGGGACACCCAGTGCGAGTCTCATGAGTCACGATGCGAAAGAGGCCCGCGCGCAATGCCCGTTCTCGATGCATCGGGGAAAAAACCAAGCTCATCACGTTGGGGCTCGTCCGACACCTGAACCAGCGAGCAGGAGTTACGGGGATAGATAAGGGACCACGAGTTACGGTCGGGGACACCCGATGCCGGGTCTCATGGGTCATGATGCCTTAAGATGCCACACCGCAATGCGGAGTCGGTTTTCCTCGATTCATAGATCCCGAAACACCCACATTTGCCATGGAAAATGATGCCACGAGGAGCCTAAGAAGGCTTAGGCGAGCATGGGGCAAGCCCCATCGCACCCGCACTGCGCCCGTGGGTATGGTGAGGAATAACCCAAGCACATCGGCGTTGTGGCTCATCCAACAACTAGACCAATGAGCACCGATGTTACGGGGATGAACAAGGGACCACGAGTTACCGTTAGGGACACCCGATGCCGGTCCTCATGGGTCCACGATCTTAGAATGATGCCACTCGCGATGCCCCCAAAATCGGGTCTCGGTGCCTCGGGGAAAAAACCAAGCTCATCACGTTGGGACTCGTCCAACAACTAGACCAATGAGCACCGGTGTTACAGGAAAAATAAGGGACCACGAGTTCTGTCGGGGACACCCGGTGCCGGGTCTCGTAGGTCCACGATGTCGGAAGGCATGCGCGGCGATGCCCTGGTCTCGATGCTTGGGGAAAAAACCAAGCTCATCACGTTGGCACATGTCCAACACCTGAACCAATGAGCAGGTGTTACGGGGATAGATAAGGGACCACGAGTTACTGTCGGGGACACCCGGTGCCGGGTCTCATGGGTCATGATGCCTTAAGATGCCATGCCGCGATCACGAAGTCGGTTTTCCTCGATTCATAGATCCCCGAAACACCCACATTTGCCATGGAAAATGATGCCACACAAGCCTAGGAAGGCTTGGGCGAGCATGGGGGGCAAGCCCCATGGCACCTGCACACGCCCAGGGGCCTGGGCGGGCAGGGTGCTGCCCCCTATAGTAGCCAAATATGCAAAAACCAATTTTCCACCAAAGAGTGCATTTTTTTGCCGAGGAGACATAAGGCCGAAAAATGGACCTAGAGAACGATTTTGATGCAATTTTTTGCAGTCATGCTTAGAAAAATGAGATCTTCTCAGCCACCAAATATGAGAATTTTTTTCCAAGTCATGAATTTAATAATAATTTTTTAGTGGCCAAAACCGCAAAAAACCGAAAAAAATGAAAAATCACACTTAGAGTTGGATTTTCGACCCCAATCTTTTTTGGCAAGCTTAGAATAATATATATAAGCTTCCCACCAAGTGATTTCCAATCTAACATTGCATCAATTTTATAGAAAATTTTGAAAAACATGCCAAAGGAGAATTAGAAAATTCTCAAAAAAGTGGGAGTGTGCAGCTACAAGTTGGATACCCCCTGAAACACCCACATTTGCCATGAAAAATGATGTGACTCCAGCCTTGGAAGGCTTGGGCATGCACGGGGGGCAAGCCCCATGGCACCCTCCACCGCATACAGGGGCTGCGAGGAACAACCCGAGCTCATCGGCGTTGGGACTCATCCAACACCTAGACCAATGAGCAGATGTTAGGGATGAATAAGGGACACGAGTTATACCTTGAGGACACCCGGTGCCGGGTCTCATGGAGTCACGATGAAGAAATCGCCATGCGCCGCGATGCCTCCCAAAATCGGGTCTCGATGCCTCGGGGAAAAAACCAAGCACATCACGGTGAGACTCGTCCAGCAACTAGACCAATGAGCAGGTGTTACGGGGATAAATATGGGACCACGAGTTACCGTCGGGGACACCCGGTGCCGAGTCTCATGAGTCACGATGCGAAAGAGGCCCGCGCCGCAATGCCCGTTCTCGATGCATCGGGGAAAAAACCAAGCTCATCACGTTGGGGCTCGTCCGACACCTGAACCAGCGAGCAGGAGTTACGGGGATAGATAAGGGACCACGAGTTACGGTCGGGGACACCCGATGCCCGGGTCTCATGGGTCATGATGCCTTAAGATGCCACACCGCAATGCGGAGTCGGTTTTCCTCGATTCATAGATCCCGAAACACCCACATTTGCCATGGAAAATGATGCCACGAGGAGCCTAAGAAGGCTTAGGCGAGCATGGGGCAAGCCCCATCGCACCCCGCTGCGCCCGTGGGTATGGTGAGAATAACCCAAGCACATCGGCGTTGTGGCTCATCCAACAACTAGACCAATGAGCAGATGTTACGGGGATGAACAAGGGACCACGAGTTACCGTTAGGGACACCCGGTGCGGTCCTCGTAGAGTCCACGATCTTAGAATGATGCCACTCGCGATGCCCCCAAAATCGGGTCTCGGTGCCTCGGGGAAAAAACCAAGCTCATCACGTTGGGACTCGTCCAACAACTAGACCAATGAGCACCGGTGTTACGGGGAAAAATAAGGGACCACGAGTTCTGTCGGGGACACCCGGTGCCGGGTCTCGTAGGTCCACGATGTCGGAAGGCATGCCTTGGCGATGCCCTGGTCTCGATGCCGGGGAAAAAACCAAGCTCATCACGTTGGCACATGTCCAACACCTAGACCAATGAGCAGGTGTTACGGGGATAGATAAGGGACCACGAGTTACCGTCGGGGACACCCGGTGCCGGGTCTCATGGGTCATGATGCCTTAAGATGCCCTTGCGCGATCTGCGTCGGTTTTCCTCGATTCATAGATCCCGAAACACCCACATTTGCCATGGAAAATGATGCCACACAAGCCTAGGAAGGCTTGGGCGAGCATGGGGGCAAGCCCCATGGCACCCTGCACCTGCGCCAGAGTCTGGGCGAGCAGTCTTGCCCCTATAGTAGCCAAATATGCAAAAACCAATTTTCCACCAAAGAGTGCATTTTTGCCGAGGAGACATAAGGCGAAAAATGGACCTAGAGAACAATTTTGATGCAATTTTTTGCAGTCATGCTTAGAAAAATGAGATCTTCTCAGCCACCAAATATGAGAATTTTTTCCAAGTCATGAATTTAATAATAATTTTTAGTGGCCAAAACATAAAAAACCGAAAAAAATGAAAAATCACACTTAGAGTTGGATTTTCGACCCCAATCTTTTTGGGCAAGCTTAGAATAATATATATAAGCTTCCCACCAAGTGGTTTTCCATTCTAACATGGCATCAATTTTATAGAAAATTTTGAAAAACATGCCAAAGGAGAATTACGAAAATTCTCAAAAAATTGGGAGCGTCTTGACTACAAGTTGGATACCCCTGAAACACCCACATTTGCCATGAAAAATGATGTGACTCCAGCCTTGGAAGGCTTGGGCATGCAGGGGCAAGCCCATGGCACCCTCCACCGCATACAGGGGGCTGCGAGGAACAACCCGAGCTCATCGGCGTTGGGACTCATCCAACACCTAGACCAATGAGCAGATGTTGCAGGGATGAATAAGGGACACGAGTTATACCTTGAGGACACCCGGTGCCGGGTCTCATGGAGTCACGATGAAGAAATCGCCCGCGCCGCGATGCCTCCCAAAATCGGGTCTCGATGCCTCGGGGAAAAAACCAAGCACATCACGGTGAGACTCGTCCAGCAACTAGACCAATGAGCAGGTGTTACGGGGATAAATATGGGACCACGAGTTCTGGTCGGGGACACCCAGTGCCGAGTCTCATGAGTCACGATGCGAAAGAGGCCGCGCCGCAATGCCCGTTCTCGATGCATCGGGGAAAAAACCAAGCTCATCACGTTGGGGCTCGTCGACACCTAGACCAACGAGCAGGAGTTACGGGGATAGATAAGGGACACGAGTTACGGTCGAGGACACCCGATTACCGGGTCTCATGGGTCATGATGCCTTAAGATGCCACACTTGTGCGGGTCGGTTTTCCTCGATTCATAGATCCCAGAAACACCCACATTTGCCATGGAAAATGATGCCACGAGAACTAAGAAGGCTTAGGCGAGCATGGGGCAAGCCCATCGCACCCCACTTTGCGCCACGTAAGTATGGTGAGAATAACCCAAGCACATCGCGTTGTGGCTCATCCAACAACTAGACCAATGAGCAGATGTTGCGGGGATGAACAAGGGACACGAGTTACCGTTAGGGACACCCGGTGCCGGTCCTCGTAGAGTCACGATGCCAATGATGCCACTCGCGATGCCCCCAAAATCGGGTCTCGATTGCCTCGGGGAAAAACCAAGCTCATCACGTTGGGACTCGTCCAACAACTAGACCAATGAGCAGGTGTTGCAGGGATGAATAAGGGACCACGAGTTCTGTCGGGGACACCCGGTGCGGGTCTCGTAGGTCAGGATGCAAACACAAATGTGTCTAGTATGTGGCAAGCGCCGCTTTTGCGAACATTTCCCCTTTTGAATTCTCCTTTCTCCTTTCTCCTTCTCCTTCTTCTTCTTGTATATATATATATATATATATATATAGAGAGAGAGTGAGTGAGCCAAATCCAAACGATGGGGCACGGCGCCCATTCTCGTGCCCGACCCTTGCCGCATACAGGGATAAATAAGGGACCGAACAGGTGTTACGGGGATAGATAAGGGACCACGAGTTACCGTCGGGGACACCCGGTGCTGCAGGTCTCATGGGTCATGATCTTGAGATGCCATAGCGATCACGAGTCGGTTTTTTCCTCGATTCATTGATTCCCGAAACACCCACATTTGCCATGGAAAATGATGCCACACAAGCCTAGGAAGGCTTGGGTGAGCATGGGGGGCAACCCCCAGGGCACCGCTGCACTGCATACAGGGGGCACAGGCGGCAGTGTTGCCCCTATAGTAGCCAAATATGCAAAAACCAATTATCCACCAAAAAGTGCATTTTTTGCCGAGGAGACATAAGGCCAAAAAACGGACCTAGAGGACGAATTTTGATGCAATTTTTTGCAGTCATGCTTAGAAAAATGAGATCTTCTCAGCCACCAAAAATGAGAATTTTTTTCCAAGTCATGAATTTAATAATAATTTTTTAGTGGCCAAAACCGGAAAAACACCGAAAAAATGAAAAATCACACTTAGAGTTGGATTTTCGACCCCAATTTTTTTTGGCAAGCTTAGAATAATATATATAAGCTTTCCACCAAGCGGTTTTCCATTCTAATATGGCACCAATTTTATAGAAAATTTTGAAGAAAATGCCAAAAAGGCGAATTACCGAAAATTCTCCAAAAATTGGGAACGTGTAGCTACAAGTTGGATATTCCACGGAACACCCACGTTTGCCATGAAAAATGATGTGACTCAAGCCTAGGAAGGCTTGGGCATGCATGGGGGGCAAGCCCATGGCACCCTCCATGCATACAGGGGCTTGGGCGAGAGCGACCCGAGCTCATCGGCGTTGGGACTCATGCAACACTCGTTGTTGGGACTCATCCAACAACTAGGCCGATGAGCAGGTGTTGCAGGGATGCATAAGGGACCACGAGTTACCGTCGGGGACACCCGGTGCCGGGTCTCATGGAGTCCACGATGCGAGAAAAGGCGTCTTGCGCGATGCCTCCCAAAATCGTGTCTCGGTGCCTCGGGGAAAAAACCAAGCTCATCACGTTGGGACTCGTCCACCAACTAGACCGATGAGCAGGTTTTACGGGGATGCATAAGGGACCACGAGTTACCGTCGAGGACACCCGGTGCCGGGTCTCATGGGTAACGATGCGAGAAAGGCGCCCGCGCGATGCCTCCCAAAATCGTGTCTCGGGGAAAAAACCATGCTCATCACGTTGGGGCTCGCCCAACAACTAGGCCGATGAGCAGGTGTTCTGAGGATGAATAAGGGACCACGAGTTACCGTCGGGGACACCCGGTGCCGGGTCTCATGGAGTCCGCGATGCAAAGAGCGCCAGCCGCGATGCCTCCCAAAATCGGGTCTCGGTGCCTCGGGAAAGGGATTAAGTAACCACATGTATAAATGTTAGAGACATGTTGGGGAGCA
The DNA here is from genome assembly GCA_037113605.1 of Calophaca sinica. NCBI lineage: Eukaryota > Viridiplantae > Streptophyta > Magnoliopsida > Fabales > Fabaceae > Calophaca > Calophaca sinica. The sequence goes on from JBAFXK010000086.1 coordinate 64,678, forward strand.
CTTCACCCCGATGCTCATGTAGCCACGACAAGCGTGCCGCCGAGACCCCACCGCGAGGCCAGGGTGTGCGTGCACCGCCCGTGCTCGGTCGGACAACGGCACAAAGCGGTGCAAATGGGCATCAACGGCGCCCCGTCTCTTCACTTTGCAGCGTCCGAGTCTTTGCGCGCCATAGCGTTCCCCATGGTCGGCTCCCCTTTACCGCGGGTCCAGTATTTTATACGACTATATATCGAAACGCAGCGCATCACCTTAAGTACAACATTGTTCCACGAGACACGCGCATAGAAGTCGGAAGCGCATCCCACTTGCGTGTTGGGAAT
>JBAFXK010000086.1:67500-85000 GCA_037113605.1 Calophaca sinica
TCCTACCTATTTAAAGTTTGAGAATAGGTCGAGGCGTTGCGCCCCGATGCCTCTAATCATTGGCTTTACCGATAGAACTTCGCCCTCGGGCTCCGGCTATCTGAGGAAACCGGAGGGAACCGGCTACTAGGCGGTTCGATTAGTCTTTCGCCCCTATACCCCGAAGTCAGACGAGCGATTTGCGTCGATGTCGGCTGCGGGCCTCCACGAGTTTCCTCACGGCCGCCCGCTTCGAGCATAGTTCACCATCTTTCGGGTCCCGAAGCGGTATGCTCTCACTCGAACCCTTCACAAAAGATCGAGGTCGGTCGGCGGTGCAACCCACTGGGGATCCCGATTAGCTTCCTTGCGCCTTACGGGTTTACTCGCCGGATTGACTCGCACACATGTCGGACTCCTTGGTCCGTGTTTCAAGGCGGGCGAATAGAAACCCGCAGGCGGCGCCAGGAACGCATAAGTGACAAAGCACGCCCGGCGGCGCGTCTTTGCCATCCTGATCGTGGTGATGGCGTCTCCACGAGCATTTCAACGGCCGGGCTTGGGCCACCACCCGCAATCCGCATCGGTCAATGTCTCGGTCGATTGGCGGGCCGGCACTAACCGTTCCACATCCGGCCAGAGACAAATCGCGGCCCCATTCGCTTCCCTCCCGAGCAATTTCAAGCACTCTTTGACTCTCTTTTCAAAGTCCTTTTCATCTTTCCCTCGCGGTACTTGTTATTGCTCGGTCTCGCCCGATGTTAGCCTTGGGCCGGAATTTACCGCCCGATTGGGGCTGCATTCCCAAACAACCCGACTTCGCCAAGCGGCGCCTGCGTGGTGCGGCGGTCCGAACTGCAGCGGGGCTCTCACCTCTCCGGCGCCCCCTTCCAGGGGACTTGGGCGATCGCCGGCGAGGGCGCTTCTCCGGACTACAATTGAGCGCTGAGGCGGCCGATTCTCATGGTGGGCTCTTCCCGGTTAGCTCGCCGTTACTAAGGGAATCCTTGTTAGTTTCTTTTCCTCAGCTTATTGATATGCTTAAACTTCGGCGGGTAGCCACTTTGACACGAGGTCTCGTCATGGCGTTCAAAGGCGCCGCGTGGAGTCCACGAGGCCAAGTTTGGTAGAGTCTCACATGATATGGTCTCGTGCATCACTCAACCACCATCTATCATGGCACACCTACCAGGACTCAATTTCCAACCAACCATGAGAACGCGGTGCTCACGGGAAGCCATCATTCACCACTGCACAACATACCTCCTATCTAAGAGAAATTGGCATCGAACAGCGATATGTGGCCTTGACCAGGCGTGCCCTCAACCTAATGGCTTTGGGCGCAACTTGCGTTCAAAGACTTCGATGGTTCACGGGATTACGCAATTCACACCAAGTATCGCATTTAGCTCGTTCTTCATCGATGCAAGAGCCTAGATATCCGTTGCGAGAGTCATTATGTGTCATGCTTCAAAACACCACCGCGGAGAAGCGAGTCTCAGACCCAGCGAAGTCTTGTTGAGCGAAATTTAGTTCCTTGGCGCATTCGGTAGCCGGGGTTTGTGTTTAAGCGGCGAGAGCATGGCGGTGGCCCTCCTACCTCAAGGTAGGTCGGCGTGGAACACCTCGAAGCCAACCCTCGTGTTCAAGCAGATTCACGGTCGATGGCATGTAAGGCATCGACAATGATCCTTCGCGAGGTTCACCTCACGGAAACCTTATTCGACTTCTCCTTCCTCTAAATGATAAGGTTGATGGACTTCTCACAGCGTCGCGACGGCGAACCGCCCACGTCGCCATAATCAGAACACTTCAGGACCATTCAATCGGTAGGGCGGCGGGCGGTGTGTACAAAGAAGCGAGGGCGTAGTCAGCGCGGTGATGACTCGCGCTTACTAAAATTCCTCGTTGAAGACCAACAATTGCAATGATCTATCCCCATCACGATGAAATTTCAAAGATTACGGGCACATCGGCCGAGGCTATAGACTTCGTTGAATACATCGATTGTAGCGGCGTGCGACCCCGAGAACATCTAAGGGCATCACGGACTGTTATTGCCTCGAACTTCCGTGGCCTAGCGGCCATAGTCCTCTAAGAAGGCTGGCGGTGGAGGGTTACCTCCACATAGCTATTTAGCGGTGAGGTCTCGTTAGATTAGCGGAATTAACCAGACAAATCGCTCCACCAACTAAGAACGGCCATGCACCACCACCCGTAGAATCAAGAAAGAGCTCTCGATGCAGCCGATCCTTACTATGCGGACCTGGTAAGTTTCCCGTGTTGAGTCAAATTAAGCGCGAGGCTCCACTCTGATGGTGCCGCTCGTCAATTCCTTTAAGTTTCACCTTGCGACCATACTCCCGGAACCCAAAGACTTTGATTTCTCATAAGGTGCGGCGAGTCCTAAAAGCAACATCCGCTGATCCACTGGTCGGCATCGTTTATGGTTGAGACTAGGGCGGTATCGATCGTCTTGAGCCCCGACTTTCGTTCTTGATTAATGAAAACATCCTTGGCAAATGCTTTCGCGATTGTTCGTCTTTCATAAATCCAAGAATTTCACCTCGACTATGAAATCTGAATGCCCCATTGTCACTGTTAATCATTACTCCGATCCGAAGGCCAACACAATAGGATCGAGAATCTGTGGTGTTATCCCATGCTAATGTATCCAGGCGTAGGCTTGCTTTGAACACTCTAATTTTTTCAAAGTAACTTGGAGGAGCCACGACCCGACGATTAAGGCCAGGAAGGCGCATCGCCGGCAAAAGGGCGAGCCGCCGGTGCACACGAGCGGGCCGTCGACCCGACCCGAGGTCGACTACGAGCTTTTTAAGCGCAACAACTTAAATATCGCTATTGGGTGGAATTACGCGGCGGCACGGACTTGCCCTCAATGGATCCTCGTTAAGGGATTTAGATTGTACTCATTCCAATTACGGACTCAATGAGCGGTATTGTTATTTATTGTCACTACCTCCCGTGTTAGGATTGGGTAATTTCTTGGCGCTCTTGCCTTCCTTGGATGTGGTAGCCGTTTCTCGAGCTCCTCTCAGGAATCGAACCTAATTCTCAGTCACCGTCACCACCATGGTAGGCCCTTTATCCTACCATCGAAAGTTGATAGAGGCGAAATTTGAATGATGCGTCGCCCGGCCTGAGGCGTGCGATCCGGCGAGTTATCATGAATCATCAAAGCAACGAGCGAGCTGCGTCGACCTTTATCTAATAAATGCATCCCTTCCGAAGTCGGGGTTTGTTGCGTATTAGCTCTAGAATTACTACGGTTATCAGAGTAGTAGATACCATCAAACAAACTATAAGCGATTTAATGAGCCATTCGCGGTTTCACGATCTGAATTAGTTCATACTTACACATGCATGGCTTAATCTTTGAGACAAGCATATGACTCTTTGGCGGGATCAACCAGGTAGCATCCATTAATGACTCTGCACATCATGCAAGCTTTGCCCACTAATGGAACACAAAACATGCAAAAAGCGGGGCATCATTTTAAGTCAGCGAAAACTTAAGGGCACAATGGGAAAAACAACCCACGTTCACCTCGTACGCATCCAAGAAAGCTTGATAAGTACATGCACACCAAAATAGTCAGCTGTGGAGCATAACTAAATTGGCGCACACATAATACTTCCAAAGCCCCACGACCCAACCAAAGAAGGGCGGGATGGGAAAATTCCAACAAGCCACGGGTACCTTTTAATAGGTAGGCAACACGGGAACTAGAATTAGACACCAAAGGCACAGCGGAATTAGGTGAATTTTTGAGAGGGTTGCATGCGGACCGTTCGATGCACAAGCATGGAGCCAGCCGGCACAAACATCCGAATACCACTCACACGCCGCGCGTTTGCTAGACTAAATGCCGCCCGGACAAGCAACAACCCGCCTGACGAAGGCAAGAGAGGATATCACGATCATCAAGCGGCGCCTTATCTGCCTGACTAAGCATGACAAGTACCAATCACCGCGGGCAACATAACACTCGGGTGAAAACCCAGGATTCGGGCACCAGGCACAAAATTCGGTCTTTTTCTCAAATCATAAGAGTTCAAAACACCCACGTTTGCCTAGGAAAATGGGACATCGATGAGAATAACCCAAGCTCACGCGTTGGGGCTCGTCCAACACCTAGACCAATGAGCACCGGTGTTACGGGGATGAATAAAGGACCACGAGTAATCGTCGGGGACACCCGGTGCGGGTCTCATGGAGTCCACGATGCAAAAAAACACCACTGCTGCAATGCCTCGGTCTCGATGCATCGGGGAAAAAACCAAGCTCATCACGTTGGCACTCGTCCAACACCTAGACCAACGAACAACGAGTTACGGGGATAAATAAGGGACCACGAGTTCTGTCGGGGACACCCAGTGCCGGGTCTCATGGGTCATGATGCGAAAGTTGCCCAGCCGCGATCACGAAATTTGGTTTTCCTCGAATCATAGATCCGGAGCACCCACCTTTGCCATGAAAAATGATGCGACTCGAGCCTAGGAAGGCTTGGGCATGCATGGGGGCAAGCCCATGGCACCCCTCCACGCCACTGGGGGCTGTGCGAGGAACAACCCAAGCTCATCGCGTTGGGAATCATCGACACCTAGACCAATGAGCAGATGTTACGGGGATGAATAAGGGACACGAGTTACCTTGAGGACACCCGGTGCCGGGTCTCATGGGTCACGATGAAGAAATCGCCACGCGCGATGCCTCCCAAAATCGGGTCTCGATGCCTCGGGGAAAAAACCAAGCACATCATGGTGAGACTCGTCCAGCAACTAGACCAATGAGCACCGGTGTTACGGGGCTAAATATGGGACACGAGTTCTGTCGGGGACACCCAGTGCGAGTCTCATGAGTCCACGATCTGAAAGAGGCGCCACGCCCGCAATGCCCGTTCTCGATGCATCGGGGAAAAAACCAAGCTCATCACGTTGGGGCTCGTCAACACCTGAACCAGCGAGCAGGTGTTACGGGGATAGATAAGGGACCACGAGTTACCGTCGGGGACACCCGGTGCCGGGTCTCATTGGTCATGATGCCTTAAGATGCCACGCCCGCGATCACGGAGTCGGTTTTCCTCGATTCATAGATCCCGAAACACCCACATTTGCCATGGAAAATGATGCAACCTGAAGCCTAGCAAGGCTTGGGCGAGCATGAGGGCAAGCCCCATCGCACCCCGCTGCGCCCGTGGGCTGGGGAGGAATAACTCAAGCTCATCGGCGTTGGGACTCATCCAACAAATAGACCAATGAGCACGAAGTTACGGGGATGAATAAGGGACCACGAGTTACCGTTAGGGACACCCGGTGCCGGTCCTCATGGGTCACGATGAGAATGATGCCACTCGCGATGCCCCCAAAATCGGGTCTCGGTGCCTCGGGGAAAAAACCAAGCTCATCACGTTGGGACTCGTCCAACAACTAGACCAATGAGCACCGGTGTTACGGGGAAAAATAAGGGACCACGAGTTACCGTCGGGGACACCCGGTGCCGGGTCTCGTAGGTCCACGATGTCGGAAGGCATGCCTTGGCGATGCCCTGGTCTCGATGCTTGGGGAAAAAACCAAGCTCATCACGTTGGCACATGTCCAACACCTAGACCAATGAGCAGGTGTTACGGGGATAGATAAGGGACCACGAGTTACCGTCGGGGACACCCGGTGCCGGGTCTCATGGGTCATGATGCCTTAAGATGCCAGCGATCACGAAGTCGGTTTTCCTCGATTCATAGATCCCGAAACACCCACATTTGCCATGGAAAATGATGCCACACAAGCCTAGGAAGGCTTGGGCGAGCATGGGGGCAAGCCCCATGGCACCTGCACACGCCAGGGGGCTGGGCGAGCAGTCTTGCCCTATAGTAGCCAAATATGCAAAAACCAATTTTCCACCAAAGAGTGCATTTTTGCCGAGGAGACATAAGGCCGAAAAATGGACCTAGAGAACAATTTTGATGCAATTTTTGCAGTCATGCTTAGAAAAATGAGATCTTCTCAGCCACCAAATATGAGAATTTTTTCCAAGTCATGAATTTAATAATAATTTTTAGTGGCCAAAACATAAAAAACCGAAAAAATGAAAAATCACACTTAGAGTTGGATTTTCGACCCCAATCTTTTTGGCAAGCTTAGAATAATATATATAAGCTTCCCACCAAGTGGTTTTCCATTCTAACATGGCATCAATTTTATAGAAAATTTTGAAAAACATGCCAAAGGAGAATTACGAAAATTCTCAAAAATTGGGAGCGTCTTGACTACAAGTTGGATACCCCTGAAACACCCACATTTGCCATGAAAAATGATGTGACTCCAGCCTTGGAAGGCTTGGGCATGCAGGGGCAAGCCCCATGGCACCCTCCACACGCCACAGGGGGCTGCGAGGAACAACCCGAGCTCATCGGCGTTGGGACTCATCCAACACCTAGACCAATGAGCACCGATGTTGCAGGGATGAATAAGGGACACGAGTTACCGAGGGGACACCCGGTGCCGGGTCTCATGGGTCACGATGAAGAAATCGCCATGCGCGCGATGCCTCCCAAAATCGGGTCTCGATGCCTCGGGGAAAAAACCAAGCACATCACGGTGAGACTCGTCCAATGACTAGACCAATGAGCAGGTGTTACGGGGATAAATATGGGACCACGAGTTACCGTCGGGGACACCCGGTGCGAGTCTCATGAGTCCACGATGCGAAAGAGGCCCGCGCCGCAATGCCCGTTCTCAATGCATCGGGGAAAAAACCAAGCTCATCACGTTGGGGCTCGTCCGACACCTGAACCAGCGAGCAGGAGTTACGGGGATAGATAAGGGACACGAGTTACGGTCGGGGACACCCGATGCCGGGTCTCATGGGTCATGATGCCTTAAGATGCCACACCGCAATGCGAGTCGGTTTTCCTCGATTCATAGATCCCGAAACACCCACATTTGCCATGGAAAATGATGCCACGAGGAGCCTAAGAAGGCTTAGGCGAGCATGGGGCAAGCCCATCGCACCCACTTTGCGCCCGTGGGGTATGGTGAGGAATAACCCAAGCACATCGGCGTTGTGGCTCATCCAACAACTAGACCAATGAGCACCGATGTTACGGGGATGAACAAGGGACCACGAGTTACCGTTAGGGACACCCGGTGCCGGTCCTCGTAGAGTCACGATCTTAGAATGATGCCACTCGCGATGCCCCCAAAATCGGGTCTCGGTGCCTCGGGGAAAAAACCAAGCTCATCACGTTGGGACTCGTCCAACAACTAGACCAATGAGCACCGGTGTTACGGGGAAAAATAAGGGACCACGAGTTCTGTCGGGGACACCCGGTGCCGGGTCTCGTAGGTCCACGATGTCGGAAGGCATGCCTTGGCGATGCCCTGGTCTCGATGCTTGGGAAAAACCAAGCTCATCACGTTGGCACATGTCCAACACCTAGACCAATGAGCAGGTGTTACGGGGATAGATAAGGGACCACGAGTTACCGTCGGGGACACCCGGTGCCGGGTCTCATGGGTCATGATGCCTTAAGATGCCAGCCGCGATCTGAAAGTCGGTTTTCCTCGATTCATAGATCCCCGAAACACCCACATTTGCCATGGAAAATGATGCCACACAAGCCTAGGAAGGCTTGGGCGAGCATGGGGGGCAAGCCCCATGGCACCCCCTGCACACGCCAGGGGGCTGGGCGAGCAGTGCTGCCCTATAGTAGCCAAATATGCAAAAACCAATTTTCCACCAAAGAGTGCATTTTTTGCCGAGGAGACATAAGGCCGAAAAAAGGACCTAGAAAACCAATTTTGATGCAATTTTTTGCAGTCATGCTTAGAAAAATGAGATCTTCTCAGCCACCAAATATGAGAATTTTTTTCCAAGTCATGAATTTAATAATAATTTTTTAGTGGCCAAAACCGCAAAAAAACCGAAAAAAATGAAAAATCACACTTAGAGTTGGATTTTCGACCCCAATCTTTTTTGGCAAGCTTAGAATAATATATATAAGCTTCCCACCAAGTGGTTTTCCATTCTAACATGGCATCAATTTTATAGAAAATTTTGAAAAACATGCCAAAAAGGAGAATTACCGAAAATTCTCAAAAAATTGGGAACGTGCACCTACAAGTTGGATACCCCCTGAAACACCCACATTTGCCATGAAAAATGATGTGACTCCAGCCTTGGAAGGCTTGGGCATGCACGGGGGGCAAGCCCCATGGCACCCCTCCACATACAGGGGGCTGCGAGGAACAACCCGAGCTCATCGGCGTTGGGACTCATCCAACACCTAGACCAATGAGCAGATGTTGCAGGGATGAATAAGGGACACGAGTTATACCTTGAGGACACCCGGTGCCGGGTCTCATGGAGTCACGATGAAGAAATCGCGCCCGCGATGCCTCCCAAAATCGGGTCTCGATGCCTCGGGGAAAAAACCAAGCACATCACGGTGAGACTCGTCCAGCAACTAGACCAATGAGCAGGTGTTACGGGGATAAATATGGGACCACGAGTTACCGTCGGGGACACCCAGTGCGAGTCTCATGAGTCACGATGCGAAAGAGGCCCGCGCCGCAATGCCCGTTCTCAATGCATCGGGGAAAAAACCAAGCTCATCACGTTGGGGCTCGTCGACACCTGAACCAGCGAGCAGGAGTTACGGGGATAGATAAGGGACACGAGTTACGGTCGGGGACACCCGATGCCGGGTCTCATGGGTCATGATGCCTTAAGATGCCACACACGCAATGCGAGTCGGTTTTCCTCGATTCATAGATCCCGAAACACCCACATTTGCCATGGAAAATGATGCCACGAGGAGCCTAAGAAGGCTTAGGCGAGCATGGGGCAAGCCCCATCGCACCCCACTTTGCGCCCGTGGGTATGGTGAGGAATAACCCAAGCACATCGGCGTTGTGGCTCATCCAACAACTAGACCAATGAGCACCGATGTTACGGGGATGAACAAGGGACACGAGTTACCGTTAGGGACACCCGATGCCGGTCCTCATGGAGTCACGATCTTAGAATGATGCCACTCGCGATGCCCCCAAAATCGGGTCTCGGTGCCTCGGGGAAAAAACCAAGCTCATCACGTTGGGACTCGTCCAACAACTAGACCAATGAGCACCGGTGTTACGGGGAAAAATAAGGGACCACGAGTTCTGTCGGGGACACCCGGTGCCGGGTCTCGTAGGTCCACGATGTCGGAAGGCATGCCTTGGCGATGCCCTGGTCTCGATGCTTGGGGAAAAAACCAAGCTCATCACGTTGGCACATGTCCAACACCTAGACCAATGAGCAGGTGTTACGGGGATAGATAAGGGACCACGAGTTACCGTCGGGGACACCCGGTGCCGGGTCTCATGGGTCATGATGCCTTAAGATGCCATTGCGATCACGAAATTCGGTTTTTTCCTCGATTCATAGATCCCCGAAACACCCACATTTGCCATGGAAAATGATGCCACACAAGCCTAGGAAGGCTTGGGCGAGCATGGGGGGCAAGCCCCATGGCACCCCTGCACACGCCCCCAGGGCCCTGGGCGAGCAGTGCTTTGCCCCTATAGTAGCCAAATATGCAAAAACCAATTTTCCACCAAAGAGTGCATTTTTTGCCGAGGAGACATAAGGCCGAAAAATGGACCTAGAGAACGAATTTTGATGCAATTTTTGCAGTCATGCTTAGAAAAATGAGATCTTCTCAGCCACCAAATATGAGAATTTTTTTCCAAGTCATGAATTTAATAATAATTTTTTAGTGGCCAAAACCGCAAAAAACCGAAAAAAATGAAAAATCACACTTAGAGTTGGATTTTCGACCCCAATCTTTTTTGGCAAGCTTAGAATAATATATATAAGCTTCCCACCAAGTGGTTTTCCATTCTAACATGGCATCAATTTTATAGAAAATTTTGAAAAACATGCCAAAAAGGAGAATTAGCGAAAATTCTCAAAAAATTGGGAACGTGCAGCTACAAGTTGGATACCCCCTGAAACACCCACATTTGCCATGAAAAATGATGTGACTCCAGCCTTGGAAGGCTTGGGCATGCACGGGGGGCAAGCCCCATGGCACCCTCCACGCATACAGGGGCTGCGAGGAACAACCCGAGCTCATCGGCGTTGGGACTCATCCAACACCTAGACCAATGAGCAGATGTTACGGGGATGAATAAGGGACCACGAGTTATACCTTGAGGACACCCGGTGCCGGGTCTCATGGAGTCACGATGAAGAAATCGCCACGCCCGCGATGCCTCCCAAAATCGGGTCTCGATGCCTCGGGAAAAAACCAAGCACATCACGGTCAGACTCCTCGAGCAACTAGACCAATGAGCAGGTGTTACGGGGATAAATATGGGACCACGAGTTACCGTCGGGGACACCCAGTGCGAGTCTCATGAGTCCACGATGCGAAAGAGGCCACGCCCGCAATGCCCGTTCTCGATGCATCGGGGAAAAAACCAAGCTCATCACGTTGGGGCTCGTCCGACACCTGAACCAGCGAGCAGGAGTTACGGGGATAGATAAGGGACCACGAGTTACGGTCGGGGACACCCGATGCCGGGTCTCATGGGTCATGATGCCTTAAGATGCCACACACGCAATGCGAGTCGGTTTTCCTCGATTCATAGATCCCGAAACACCCACATTTGCCATGGAAAATGATGCCACGAGGAGCCTAAGAAGGCTTAGGCGAGCATGGGGCAAGCCCATCGCACCCCGCACGCCCAGTAGGGTATGGTGAGGAATAACCCAAGCACATCGGCGTTGTGGCTCATCCAACAACTAGACCAATGAGCACCGATGTTACGGGGATGAACAAGGGACACGAGTTACCGTTAGGGACACCCGGTGCCGGTCCTCGTAGAGTCACGATGCTTAGAATGATGCCACTCGCGATGCCCCCAACATCGTGTCTCGGTGCCTCGGGGAAAAAACCAAGCTCATCACGTTGGGACTCGTCCAACAACTAGACCAGTGAGCACGGTGTTGCAGGGAAAAATAAGGGACCACGAGTTCTTGTCGGGGACACCCGGTGCCGGGTCTCGTAGGTCACGATGTCGGAAGGCATGCCTTGGCGATGCCCTGGTCTCGATGCTTGGGGAAAAAACCAAGCTCATCACGTTGGCACATGTCCAACACCTAGACCAATGAGCAGGTGTTACGGGGATAGATAAGGGACCACGAGTTACCGTCGGGGACACCCGGTGCCGGGTCTCATGGGTCATGATGCCTTAAGATGCCCTTGCGCGATCACGAAGTCGGTTTTCCTCGATTCATAGATCCCGAAACACCCACATTTGCCATGGAAAATGATGCCACACAAGCCTAGGAAGGCTTGGGCGAGCATGGGGGCAAGCCCATGGCACCCTGCACACTGCGCCAGGGGGCTGGGCGAGGCAGTCTTGCCCCTATAGTAGCCAAATATGCAAAAACCAATTTTCCACCAAAGAGTGCATTTTTGCCGAGGAGACATAAGGCCGAAAAATGGACCTAGAGAACAATTTTGATGCAATTTTTTGCAGTCATGCTTAGAAAAATGAGATCTTCTCAGCCACCAAATATGAGAATTTTTTTCCAAGTCATGAATTTAATAATAATTTTTAGTGGCCAAAACTTAAAAAACCGAAAAAAATGAAAAATCACACTTAGAGTTGGATTTTCGACCCCAATCTTTTTTGGCAAGCTTAGAATAATATATATAAGCTTCCCACCAAGTGGTTTTCCATTCTAACATGGCATCAATTTTATAGAAAATTTTGAAAAACATGCCAAAAAGGAGAATTACGAAAATTCTCAAAATTGGGAGCGATGCTGACTACAAGTTGGATACCCCTGAAACACCCACATTTGGCATGAAAAATGATGTGACTCCAGCCTTGGAAGGCTTGGGCATGCAGGGGCAAGCCCCATGGCACCCTCCACTGCATGCAGGGGGCTGCGCGAGGAACAACCCGAGCTCATCGGCGTTGGGACTCATCCAACACCTAGACCAATGAGCAGATGTTACGGGGATGAATAAGGGACACGAGTTATACCTTGAGGACACCCGGTGCCGGGTCTCATGAGTCACGATGAAGAAATCGCCCGCGCGCGATGCCTCCCAAAATCGGGTCTCGATGCCTCGGGGAAAAAACCAAGCACATCACGGTGAGACTCGTCCAGCAACTAGACCAATGAGCAGGTGTTACGGGGATAAATATGGGACCACGAGTTCTGTCGGGGACACCCGGTGCGAGTCTCATGAGTCACGATGCGAAAGAGGCCCACGCCGCAATGCCCGTTCTCGATGCATCGGGGAAAAAACCAAGCTCATCACGTTGGGGCTCGTCCGACACCTGAACCAGCGAGCAGGAGTTACGGGGATAGATAAGGGACACGAGTTACGGTCGGGGACACCCGATGCCGGGTCTCATGGGTCATGATGCCTTAAGATGCCACACACGCCAATGCGAGTCGGTTTTCCTCGATTCATAGATCCCGAAACACCCACATTTGCCATGGAAAATGATGCCACGAGGAGCCTAAGAAGGCTTAGGCGAGCATGGGGCAAGCCCCATCGCACCCCGCTGCGCCCGTAGGTATGGTGAGAATAACCCAAGCACATCGGCGTTGTGGCTCATCCAACAACTAGACCAATGAGCAGATGTTACGGGGATGAACAAGGGACACGAGTTACCGTTAGGGACACCCGATGCCGGTCCTCGTAGAGTCCACGATCTTAGAATGATGCCACTCGCGATGCCCCCAAAATCGGGTCTCGGTGCCTCGGGGAAAAAACCAAGCTCATCACGTTGGGACTCGTCCAACAACTAGACCAATGAGCAGGTGTTACGGGGAAAAATAAGGGACCACGAGTTCTGTCGGGGACACCCGGTGCCGGGTCTCGTTCACGATGTCGGAAGGCGCCACGCGGCGATGCCCTGGTCTCGATGCCGGGGAAAAAACCAAGCTCATCACGTTGGCACATGTCCAACACCTAGACCAATGAGCAGGTGTTACGGGGATAGATAAGGGACCACGAGTTACCGTCGGGGACACCCGGTGCCGGGTCTCATGGGTCATGATGCCTTAAGATGCCACGCAGCGATCACGAAGTCGGTTTTCCTCGATTCATAGATCCCCGAAACACCCACATTTGCCATGGAAAATGATGCCACACAAGCCTAGGAAGGCTTGGGCGAGCATGGGGGGCAAGCCCATGGCACCCCTGCACTGCGCCAGGGGGCTGGGCGAGCAGTCTTTGCCCTATAGTAGCCAAATATGCAAAAACCAATTTTCCACCAAAGAGTGCATTTTTGCCGAGGAGACATAAGGCGAAAAATGGACCTAGAGAACAATTTTGATGCAATTTTTGCAGTCATGCTTAGAAAAATGAGATCTTCTCAGCCACCAAATATGAGAATTTTTTCCAAGTCATGAATTTAATAATAATTTTTAGTGGCCAAAACCGCAAAAACCGAAAAAATGAAAAATCACACTTAGAGTTGGATTTTCGACCCCAATCTTTTTGGCAAGCTTAGAATAATATATATAAGCTTCCCACCAAGTGGTTTTCCATTCTAACATGGCATCAATTTTATAGAAAATTTTGAAAAACATGCCAAAGGAGAATTACGAAAATTCTCAAAATTGGGAGCGTCTTGACTACAAGTTGGATACCCCTGAAACACCCACATTTGCCATGAAAAATGATGTGACTCCAGCCTTGGAAGGCTTGGGCATGCAGGGGCAAGCCCCATGGCACCCTCCACCGCATACAGGGGCTGCCAGGAACAACCCGAGCTCATCGGCGTTGGGACTCATCCAACACCTAGACCAATGAGCAGATGTTGCGGGGATGAATAAGGGACCACGAGTTATACCTTGAGGACACCCGGTGCCGGGTCTCATGGAGTCCACGATGAAGAAATCGCCATGCCCGCGATGCCTCCCAAAATCGGGTCTCGATGCCTCGGGGAAAAAACCAAGCACATCACGGTGAGACTCGTCCAGCAACTAGACCAATGAGCAGGTGTTACGGGGATAAATATGGGACACGAGTTACCGTCGGGGACACCCGGTGCGAGTCTCATGAGTCACGATCTTAGAAAGAGGCCCGCGCCGCAATGCCCGTTCTCGATGCATCGGGGAAAAAACCAAGCTCATCACGTTGGGGCTCGTCCGACACCTGAACCAGCGAGCAGGAGTTACGGGGATAGATAAGGGACCACGAGTTACGGTCGGGGACACCCGATGCCGGGTCTCATGGGTCATGATGCCTTAAGATGCCACACATAATGCGAGTCGGTTTTCCTCGATTCATAGATCCCGAAACACCCACATTTGCCATGGAAAATGATGCCACGAGGAGCCTAAGAAGGCTTAGGCGAGCATGGGGCAAGCCCCATCGCACCCACTTTGCGCCCGTAGGTATGGTGAGAATAACCCAAGCACATCGGCGTTGTGGCTCATCCAACAACTAGACCAATGAGCAGATGTTACGGGGATGAACAAGGGACCACGAGTTACCGTTAGGGACACCCGGTGCCGGTCCTCGTAGAGTCACGATCTTAGAATGATGCCACTCGCGATGCCCCCAAAATCGGGTCTCGGTGCCTCGGGGAAAAACCCAAGCTCATCACGTTGGGACTCGTCCAACAACTAGACCAGTGAGCACCGGTGTTACGGGGAAAAATAAGGGACCACGAGTTCTGTCGGGGACACCCGGTGCGGTCTCGTAGGTCCACGATGTCGGAAGGCATGCGCGGCGATGCCCTGGTCTCGATGCTTGGGGAAAAACCAAGCTCATCACGTTGGCACATGTCCAACACCTAGACCAATGAGCAGGTGTTACGGGGATAGATAAGGGACCACGAGTTACCGTCGGGGACACCCGGTGCCGGGTCTCATGGGTCATGATGCCTTAAGATGCCAGCCGCGATCACGAAGTCGGTTTTCCTCGATTCATAGATCCCCGAAACACCCACATTTGCCATGGAAAATGATGCCACACAAGCCTAGGAAGGCTTGGGCGAGCATGGGGGCAAGCCCCATGGCACCCACACTGCGCCAGAGGGCTGGGCGAGCGGTCTTTGCCCTATAGTAGCCAAATATGCAAAAACCAATTTTCCACCAAAGAGTGCATTTTTGCCGAGGAGACATAAGGCGAAAAATGGACCTAGAGAACAATTTTGATGCAATTTTTTGCAGTCATGCTTAGAAAAATGAGATCTTCTCAGCCACCAAATATGAGAGATCTTTTCCAAGGCATGAATTTAATAATAATTTTTAGTGGCCAAAACATAACAAAACCGAAAAAAATGAAAAATCACACTTAGAGTTGGATTTTCGACCCCAATCTTTTTTGGCAAGCTTAGAATAATATATATAAGCTTCCCACCAAGTGGTTTTCCATTCTAACATGGCATCAATTTTATAGAAAATTTTGAAAAACATGCCAAAAGGAGAATTAGAAAATTCTCAAAAATTGGGAGCGTCTTGACTACAAGTTGGATACCCCTGAAACACCCACATTTGCCATGAAAAATGATGTGACTCCAGCCTTGGATGGCTTGGGCATGCAGGGGCAAGCCCCATGGCACCCTCCTGCATACAGGGGCTGCGCGAGGAACAACCCGAGCTCATCGGCGTTGGGACTCATCCAACACCTAGACCAATGAGCAGATGTTACGGGGATGAATAAGGGACACGAGTTACCTTGAGGACACCCGGTGCCGGGTCTCATGGAGTCCACGATGAAGAAATCGCCACGCGCGATGCCTCCCAAAATCGGGTCTCGATGCCTCGGGGAAAAAACCAAGCACATCACGGTGAGACTCGTCCAGCAACTAGACCAATGAGCAGGTGTTACGGGGATAAATATGGGACCACGAGTTACCGTCGGGGACACCCAGTGCGAGTCTCATGAGTCCACGATCTTGCGAAAGAGGCCCGCGCCGCAATGCCCGTTCTCGATGCATCGGGGAAAAAACCAAGCTCATCACGTTGGGGCTCGTCGACACCTGAACCAGCGAGCAGGAGTTACGGGGATAGATAAGGGACACGAGTTATGGTCGGGGACACCCGATGCCGGGTCTCATGGGTCATGATGCCTTAAGATGCCACACCGCCAATGCGAGTCGGTTTTCCTCGATTCATAGATCCCGAAACACCCACATTTGCCATGGAAAATGATGCCACGAGGAGCCTAAGAAGGCTTAGGCGAGCATGGGGCAAGCCACTATCGCACCCCACTTTGCGCCCGGTGGGTATGGTGAGAATAACCCAAGCACATCGCGTTGTGGCTCATCTAACAACTAGACCAATGAGCAGATGTTGCGGGGATGAGCAAGGGACCACGAGTTACCGTTAGGGACACCCGATGCCGGTCCTCGTAGAGTCCACGATCTTAGAATGATGCCACTCCGCGATGCCCCCCAAAATCGGGTCTCAGTGCCTCGGGGAAAAAACCAAGCTCATCACGTTGGGACTCATCCAACAACTAGACCAAGGAGCACCGAGGGTCTGGGGATGAAGAAGGGACCACGAGTTCTGTCGAGGCACACCCCAGTGCCCGGGTCTCATGGGTCACGATGCAAACACAAATGTGTCTAGTATGTGGCAAGCGCCCCGCGCCGCTTTTGCCGGGAACATTTCCCCCTTTTGAATTCTCCTTTCTCCTTTCTCCTTCTCCTTCTTCTTCTTGTATATATATATATATATATATATATATAGAGAGAGAGAGAGTGAGTGAGCCAAATCAAGCGATGGGGCACAGCGCCCGTTCTCGTGCTTGACCCTTGCATACAGGGATAAATAAGGGACCGAACAGGTGTTACGGGGATAGATAAGGGACCACGAGTTCTGTCGGGGACACCCGGTGCCGCAGGTCTCATGGGTCATGATCTTAGAAAGATGCCACTTGTAGCGATCACGAGTCGGTTTTCCTCGATTCATTGATTCAGAAACACCCACATTTGCCATGGAAAATGATGCCACACAAGCCTAGGAAGGCTTGGGTGAGCATGGGGGGAAACCCCCATGGCACCCCCTGCATACAGGGGGCACAGGCGGCGGTGTTGCCCTATAGTAGCCAAATATGCAAAAACCAATTATCCACCAAAAAGTGCATTTTTTGCCGAGGAGACATAAGGCCAAAAAACGGACCTAGAGGACGAATTTTGATGCAATTTTTTGCAGTCATGCTTAGAAAAATGAGATCTTCTCAGCCACCAAAAATGAGAATTTTTTTCCAAGTCATGAATTTAATAATAATTTTTTAGTGGCCAAAACCGGAAAAACACCGAAAAAATGAAAAATCACACTTAGAGTTGGATTTTCGACCCCAATTTTTTTTGGCAAGCTTAGAATAATATATATAAGCTTTCCACCAAGCGGTTTTCCATTCTAATATGGCACCAATTTTATAGAAAATTTTGAAGAAAATGCCAAAAAGGCGAATTACCGAAAATTCTCCAAAAATTGGGAACGTGTAGCTACAAGTTGGATATTCCA
>JBAFXK010000087.1:0-85966 GCA_037113605.1 Calophaca sinica
AGTAACACAACTTACTTTGATCCGCATATCAAATAAAGAGAGCATGCTTAACATGAAGAAGCGCAATTCGACATTTAAGCAATAAAAACGATACGCATGAAGAAGCGCCAATTCCGCGACAATTCGACCAATTCACAAATTCACAACATTTCAAGCTCGACACCAATCAAGGAATCCATACCTGATAACCTAAAAATAAAGTCTTAATAATGTCTAAAAAGTTGCCGCACTTGCAAACTCAGAAAGCTAAAGTTGCTCGACAGCGACCTCGACATGGTATCTTCAAATGAGCTGCGACAACGACTTCTCTTACTCGATCTACGACACGGCTGTATCTTCTTGAGCTTCGACAAGCGACTTGAAACCGCGTCATAGTCTCGAATCGACTGTCGACCTCGTCAAATGCGCTTCTCCGATGCGACCTCGACCGCGTCACCGTGATTCTCGATCTGGATTCCATTTGCTTCCCGTCCTTGGATTAGCTTTCGCGTACACCTCGATTAGAAATCACGATCTAGAATCGGACTTCCTAAACAAGCCGCAACTTCGGTTCGATCTGCGGGTTCTAATAACACTAGCTCTCATCCCAAACTTAACCCTGACCCGGAAAATATTAAAACTCAAGAACTGAAATATATTTTTCCTGCTTTAAAGTTAGGGTTTTCGATCAAAAGTTCATGAAAAAAGGTTGTCTGATGCCACAATGAGATAGATCGCGACAACAACGACCCGAAGCATGAAGCGAAAAACAAGAAATCAAAACAAACCAAAAATGAAGGGTTTACGAGCCTTGCCCATTTCAATCGAGAGAAAGAAATTTGTTCTACAAGCTCCAATAATCGGTTAGAAAGGAGGTAATATCATGAAGAAGAAAACCCATCCAGTTTGACATGATTTGGAAGCATAAAGCGGCTAAAATGGAAAGAAGAAATGGTATTAAGCATTAACATGAAGAAGAGAAAAATCACATTTTCATACCTCGGATGATGGTCAGTAGATGGCGAGATATAGGTCGAGAAGATGATGAGGAACAAGATTGATGAAGAAAGTTTGTCGCGAGAATCTCGATGGAACTCAAGGTTTCTTCGATGGAAATTTTGGAGAGAAAAACAAGGAACTTCAGAGCGAAGGAAGGAAGGGAAAGAAGAAAGAAGAAAGAGAAATGAGAGTATGGAACCGTTAAGTGGTATACAGCTGGTGAGAGAAGGGATTATAATCGTGGCGGTTATGAGATGCCAATCCCATCAATCATTCTACCCATCTAATCGCTCCTCTCATAATTACCCTACACTCTATCGGTCGAAGATCTAGACACAGCGAGGCAGCGAGCCGACAATATAATTATTACAAACAATATAATAATAACTTATTTGAATAACGTTAAGTAAGAATCACGAGTTATCATCTCGACACGATGTCGACTAGGGTGCTTCGTGCAAGCGCACAAAGGTTCTAACACGAGTTCGTACGCGCGGCCTCCTCGATTCGACATGTCACGACCTCGGCTTCGATGCAGCGACTTCATCGACTCGACACGCGTGACCTCCTCATTTCGGCGACTGGTGCACTTGATCTCCTCATTTCGGCAAATGACACCGACGCCCGATCTTGGTACGGGATCTCGACACAAGGTCTTGGTGCGAGGTCTCGACACAGGATCTCGGCGAGGTCTCGATCAAGCGATCTGTGCGAGTCGATCTGCGTCCTCGGAGTGTTACAATCTCTCCCTCTAAAAAATTTTGTCCTCGAAATTACAAATAAGATTCTTACCTCGGAAAAGTTCGAGTCTTGAGTCTTCATCTTCTCCTCCGGCTCTGAAGTTGCATCTCAGTCTTGATCCCACACAACTTTGGCGAGTTGAATCTCTTTGTTCATGGCTTTGTTTGGCTTTCCGATCAGCGATCCTTCTTTGAGTGATGCTTGAAAGATAGGTCGTCCTCGGTTGAATCACATCAGGTTCGATGACATGAGAGGGTGGGAAATATACTTCCGTAATTGTGAGGCGTGGAAGGCGTCGTGGATGTTCGACAAGAATGGTGGCAAGGCAATCGATATGCCCGGACGAGATACTGACGAAGAATCTAATAAGGTCCAATAAATTTAGGGGTAAGTTTCTTGGATTTGATCGCTCGACCGACTCGATGGTAGAAAGGTGACTCTAAGAAATACATGTTCTCCTTCCTCTCCGAACTTCGGCGGTCGAGCGTCGTTGGTTTGCATAACTCTTACATGGAAACTTTGAGGCGTTACGCGTCCTATCTCTGATCAAGCGGATCTTCTCGGTGATCTGCTGGATCATATCTGGTCCTCTGACGAGCGGCTCGTGGATTAATTTACCAACAAGAGGCGTCGACATTTCGATCCATCTGACGCTTCAAAGGTGCCATTCAATACTCGCATAGGCTGATATTGTAGGTAAACTCCACCGATGGTAAGGCGTCGTCCCCGAAACCTCGGTGATCTAAGGTACAAGCTCGCAACAAATCTTCAAGTGATTGGATCGTTCTCTCGATCTGGCTGTCAGATGCCAGGATGATATGCCAGTCTGCGGCCACATGGTCGTCCATAAGCGATGAGGCGATACGTCAATTGGTATGGCGCCAGACATTTCCGGGTCACACGATCCGCCACCCCTGATGTGCGTGATCCTCATGGGCAGCCTCATGAACCGCGACCCCCTGATCTGCGACATCCTGATGTATTGGCGTCTGTCACCCAGAGGCCCTGTTATGCGTGCTCTGTCTGCATTGGTCATGGCGGCCTCAGCGTCACCTCTGACCTCGGGCACACCATGTTGAAGTCGGTCTTGCTGCCGTCGCTTCTCACTGGCGTGCCGACATAGTAGGTCTCCTCCGGTGTTGACACTAGGCGATGTCAGAGCACTAGCTGGTAATTTGCACCACCTACATGTTTTGCACCGCAAATGCGATGCCATAATTCTGAAAAATAAATTCATAAAATTAATGTTAATATGATTATTATTATATTATTTATAAATAAAATATAAATTAATTAATTGTTTAACTTTAACAATTTTTCGGATTCTTGAATCGGATCCAAATCAGTAAACAAGATTTCGGTGAAACAAAGCGAATTAAATCAGATTTAAACTTCGAATTCTTGAATCAGGATCAATCAAGTAAACAAGAATCTGGTTGAACAAAGTGAATTAATTGAGAATCAAACCACGGATTCTTGTTTCACGGATATATCTGGTCAAGAATCGGAGAAGTTTGAAATCAATTTAATTCATTTTGTTCAACAAGATTCTTGTTCTGAATATCCGAATACCAGGGAAACCTTGAGAAAAAAAAATAAGAGAAAGGGATGGAGATTACCTTGAAGACGAAGTGGAGAGACGAAGTGGAAAGCAGCAGCAAGGCCAGGCCTTACGAAGTGGAAGAAGGCGAGAGAGAGCAATGGCGTGCTAATCACGAGGAAGAGGGAGAGGTGAGGAAATGAGAAGAGGAAGGGGAGGGGTTAGGGTAATTCTAAGGGATATTTTGGTTTTTCAATGGGTAGGAGGTAGTAAAATTGCAACGACCAGTTTACGGACGTATTCACAGGAGCTCGACATCACGTAGCTTTCGATTCTTAAGAGCTCGACACAGCTCACTTCAACTAAACTGTATGAGATGTGTTTTAAAAGCGAAACTCTTGTGCCTTTTAGAAAAGTAAACGGTCTATTTTTTTTTTTTTATAAAACCAGCTCGTGCACATCGGAGTAATTCTGACTTTGAAACATGGTGCAACTAAGACACAAGACTTAAATTCTAATAAAACATACATGCATAACATACATATATATATATCACTTCCGAAATAATAATGTATACAAAATACTGAGTAGCAATGTATAAAGAAAATACACCTAAGGTATAGCGACTTCAAGAGCAATCATACCACAGGAGTACTTAGTGAACTCCCACATATTGCTCCAAAAAGTAAGACCACGAGTCTACCTGAAGCGACAAAACAACCACGCCCAAGCTGGTCACGACATACTACTCCAAAGAAAAAAAGATCAGGTCATCAAAAAAAAACATCCATCACACATAAACAATCACGACCAGTAGAGTGCGTCGCTCGATCCTCGTCGAGCTCCTCCCTCGGCATCATCTGTGCGTCGAGGTTCCCTGCGCCTCGACCTACGCCTGGGTAGCCGTCATGGATTGAAGGCACCACGGGAAAGGTCAACTTCTCAACAATACAAGATAAGCCGCGGCATAAAGAAATACGCCCAGCGCCCAATAATGTATCTCGATCACCAGCGTGACTCGACCATCTCACTCTAGAGCTACGACTCGACTCTTATTAGAATAAATCGTCGGGTCCATCCCAGCCGGCGTAATAGGTAAGCGAGTCCGTCCCCAGGCAATTCCATACATTAATCGGCGAGTCCGTCCCCAGCCCGATAATGCTACAACGCCTTTAGCGATCCACCATAAACAAAAAGGGGACACTGCACCCTCGATTATCACGGGTCCGGCTCAAAAAGCGTCATCACGACTCCACTAGCTCTCTCCTCGATGATTAGCTACTGTAGCATGTCAAAGAGAGTAACACAACTGCCTTGATCACGTATCAAATAAAGAGAGCATGCTTAACATGAAGAACGCATAATTCGACATTTAAGCAATAAAACGATGCATGAAGAAGCGCCAATTCAACGGCAATGATTCACAATTCACAACATTTCAAGCTCGACACCAATCAAGGAATCCATACACAATAACCTATATAAAATAAAGTCTTAATAATGTCTAAAAGTTGCCGCCCACCGAACTCCAAGCTAAAGTTGCTCGACCAACGACCTGCGACATGTTTGTCTTCAAATGAGCTCGACAACGGCTTCTCTTTTCGATCTACGACGGCTATCTTCAGCGAGCTCGACAAGCGACTTCGACACATCACGAGTCCTCAATCGACCTCGACACGTCACGGCTTCTCGGTCGACCTCGACGCGTCAGGTTCTCGATCACGGATTCCATTGCTTCCACGTCCTTGGATTCGCTTTTCCGTACACCTCGATTGAAATCACGATCTCGGGAATCGGACTTCCTAAAACAAGCACAACTGACTTCGATTGATCTACGGGTTCTAATAACACTAGCTCTCATCCCAAACTTAACCACAACCCGGAAAATATTAAAACTCAAGAAGCCGAAATATATTTTCCTCTAACACAAAGTTAGGGTTTTTCGATCAAAGTTCATGAAAAAGGTTATCGATGCCCGCAATGAGATAGATCGACAACAATGACCCAACTGAAGCAGCAAAGCGAAAAAGCAAGAAATCGAAACAAACCAAAAATGAAGGGTTTACGGGCCCATTACTGATTCGGAAATCGAGAAAGAAATTTGTTCTACAAGCTCCAATAATCGGTTAGAAAGGAGGTAATATCATGAAGAAAGAAAACCCATCGATTTGACATGATTTGGAAGCATAAAGCGGCTAAAATGGAAAGAAGAAATGGCGCTAAGCGTGTAACATGAAGAAGAGAAAAATCTGTTTTCCCTTACACCTCGGATGATGATGGTCGAGTAGAGCGAGATATAGGTCGAGAAGATGATGAGGAACAAGATTGATGAAGAAAGTTTGTGCAGAATCACCGATGGAACTCAAGGTTTCTTGATGGAAATTTTGGAGAAAAACAAGGAACTTCGGAGCGGAGAGAAGGAAGGAAGAAGAAAGAAGAAAAGAGAAATGAGTATACGAGGAGCCGTCGTGGTATCTGTTTGGTGAGAGAAGGGGTATAATCGTAACCCGGTTATGAGATACCAATCCCATCAATCATTCTACCCCATCCAATCGGCTCCTCTCATAATTACCCTCTACTCTATCGGTCAAAGATCTAGACCGCGGCTGACGAGCAGCAAGCCCGACAATATAATTATTACAAACAATATAATAATAATTTGAATAACGTTATTAAGAATACGAGTTATCATCTGCGACACGATGTGCGACTAGGGTGCTCGTCTGGCGCGTACAAGGTTCTAACACGAGTTCGTGCGCGGCCTCCTCGATTCGACATCGACGACCTCACCGGCTTCGATGCAGCGACTTCGCCGGCTTTCGACCGCGCGACCTCCTCGGCTCACCGGCCCGGCTAGTGCCGCGCGGTCTCCTCGGCCTCGGCCAAATGACCTCGGCCTGCGATCTTGAGTGCGGGATCTCGACCACGAGGTCTTGAGTGCGAGGTCTCGACCACGAGATCTCGGCCGAGTCTCGATCAGGCGTCCTAATCTGGTCGATCTCGTCTCAGGTGTTACACATACAGGGTGCCGGCGAACACCCACGTAAGTAATTCTTGCGCAAAGAAATAAAACCACCCGATCTACCCTGAAACAACAAAACATAACGAGGCCCAAGCTGGTCACAACCACTATACACAAAAACATAGACAAAGCAAATCCACGACAAGTAGAGTAAGTCGTCATGCGATCCTCGTCGAGCTCCTCCCTAAGCCATCGTCTGCTTTGTCAGAGTTCCTGCGCCTCGACATCGCCTGGGTAACCATCGTGGATTGAAGGCACCACGGAAAGGTCAACTTCTCAGCAATTCAAGATAAACACGGCATAAAGAAATCAGCAACACAACAATGTATATCAATCACCAAGCGTGACTGCCATTTTCTCACTCTGGGCTCGACTCGACTCGCGATCCATTTTCTCGACTTCAGCAATTATTCCGGAATGCACCGCACGTGCATGGTATCTTTGTAAAGTCGGTAGTAGCCTTGGGATCTTCGCTCTCCCTAGGACCGGTCGGCTCGAGTCGGGTCCGTAGTGTAACACCTGAGGGCGAGATCGAAGATAAACCTCGTTTTGGGCGTCGTGCTCCGAGACCTCGCGTCGAGATCTCGTGTCGAGACCTCGTACGAGACCTTGTGTCGAGATCCCGTACCAAGATCGCGTGCCGAGAGTCATTTGTCGATTTGAGAGATCGCGTATGCATTAGGCTGGTCGCGCGACCGAGTGAGGAACGCGTCGCGTGTCGGTGAGAGGCTGCGTGCCTGAACTTCGTGTTAGAGCAACCTGGCGGCTTGCACGAGCACCTAGTCGACATCGTGTCGAGATGATGACACTCGTATTCTTCTGAAGCGTTATTCAGCGTTATTAATATATTGTTTGTAATATTATATTGTCGGCTTGCCGTTCTAAATGATGTTGTAGATCTGAACCTATAGCTTAGAGGGTAATCATGAGAGAGGAGCGATTAGATGGGTAGATTGACTGATGGGATTGGCATCTCATAGCTGGAGTTACGATAATGCCCCTTGTCTCACCAGCTGTATACCACGATCAGTTTTCTCAAACACTCACTTTCTCTTTTCTTCTTTTCTTCTTTCTTCTTCCTTCCTTCTCTGAGTTCCTCTTTCTCTCCAAATCTCCATCGAAGAACCTTGAGTTCCATCGAGCTTCTGCGTAAATTTTCTTCATCAATCTTGTTCATCATCATCTTCTCGACATATACATCACCATCTCGACCACCATCTGAGGTATGAAAAACAGATTTTCTCTTCCTTCATGCTACTGTTTAGCGCCGTTTCTTCCTTCCATTTTAGCCAGTTTTATGCTTCCAAAACATGTCACATTAATAGGTTTTCTTCTTCATAATATTACCTCCGTATCTTGAATTGTTGAGAAGTTGACCCTTTCCCGTGGTGCCTTCAATCCATGACGGTTACCCAGGCAAGGTCGAGGGCGCAGGGAACTCGACAGCAGATGATGCCGAGGAGGAGCTCGACGAGGATCAGGGCGACGACCTCTACTTGTCGTGATTGTTTATGTTTGATGGATGTTTTTTTGGGACGATTGCACCTTGTTTTTCTCTGTGTTCAGAGGTCGTGACCAGTTGGGCCGGTTATGTTGTGTCGTTTGTGGTAGGCGGTGGTTTACTTTGGGAAGCCGACCCCTGCGTGGGTGTCTGTAGGAGTACCCAGGTATGATTGCTCCTTGAAGTCGTCATACCTTAGGTGTATTTTCTTTGTACATTTATTACTCTGTATTTTGTATACATTATTATTCGAGTGGTATATATGTATATTACGCATGTTTGTTTTATTAGAATTTATGTCTTGTGTCTTAGTTGCACCATGTTTTGAAAAGCTGTAATTACTCGATGTGCATGAAAGCTGGTTTTATAAAAAATGAGCCATTACTTTTCTAAAGAGGGCACAAGAGTATCGTTTTAAAACACATCGCATCTGGGGTAGTCGAGCTCGTTGTGTTGAGCTTCGGTAGCTTGAACTCGGTATGTTGAGCTCGGTAGCGGTCAGGAAGCAGTCGTTACATTGTTGGTATCCCGAGCTTGATTCGATTCTGACCCGAAAATGCATAGGATATTTGGGTGAGTCAACGTGTCGGGATATATATATATATATGTGTTGGGTACCTAATTGTAATATGTTGATTCTGTTTGATTAAGTGAAGCACTTATTGCTTGAGAAATTGTTTGAAGCTGTTTCTTGATTGAAGCGGTGTGTTTAACACATCCTTGTTGTGAGATTACGGCGGGGTTTTGAACTTTGTGGAATCTAATGCCACCTCGTAGGGACACAGCAGTTATGGCAACGGAAACGTCGACATGGAGCGAGCAATTCAAGCTATGGCCAGAGATGGCGGCGACCATGGCTCGTGTCCCAGGCTGTCCATTAACTTCAGCCAGGCTAACGCCAATGGCTCAGCAGGTGGCGTTAACTTCGATAGAACTTCTGGCCAGCGACAGCGAAGCGGGTGGAGTCTTTGAAAGCGAAGAGATTAGCGGACCGGGAAGCATGATCCGCGAAGTTCTCTACGGTGAGCCAAATCCAGATAAAGGCGATCTTTGGATGCAAAGAGATCGAGAAGATTTTTCGAGGCACTCCATTGCGAACAAGCGTGAAGGTCGACTCGCCACCTACTTCGCTGGGAGATCACGGTATTGGTGGAAGGAGTGAAGCAAACATTTATAAGCGAGCGTCGGCGAGATGACCTGGGAGATTTTCCGTGAAAGGTTCTTGGACAAGTACTTCCCCAGATCTTGCCGCAGTAGAAGGAGCAAGAATTTCTTCAATTACGACCAAAGTGGCTGACTCGGCGGTGTCAGTATGCGACAAAGTTCGAGTCAACTGGCGAGGTATTTGATCCATTTCGTGATCGAGTTGACCAAAGATGGTTAAGTGAGAGATTCCAATGAGGTCACGAGATTTGACATTCGAAGTCGGTGGTGTCATTGAGGATTGAAATCTACAAGAGGCGATAGATCGGCTGCGGTCGAGGTAGAAGGAGTGAAAGCCACAAGAAGAAAGCTGTTGTGGGCGGACCGGTGAGACCCAGTCGCGAAGCGGGATTTACCTGAAGGAAACAAGCGCAGAAGAAGCCTTACGGCCAGGCCTCGGGGAACAACAACGAGGGGGACGATGTCGTCCAGGCGACCCAGGAGCGGCGAGTGGAGAGTCGGGCCGGTGTCGAGGTGACTTGTTTCAGTTGTGGAAGAGCGGGACATTACGCGAATAAGCGTACTCGGAAGGAGGAGGTGTGCTACAAGCTGTAAGCCAGGGCATTTTGCAGGATTGTCCCACACCTAAATTTGAGCAAACCGACAATGCTTGCGTGAAAGGCCAAAGGAAAGCGTCAGGTAGCTAAAAGCGAGTCTTTTGCATGAGTGGCGAGGAAGCGAAGCGGTGAAGATCTTATTCAAGGTGAATGTGAGATCGAGGTAAATCCTTATCCGTTCTCTTTGATTCGGGTGCAACCCATTCCTTTATTTCCTCGATTTTGTGAACCATTTGAACTTATTTGTAGCCTTTCTGGATTCAAATTGATAGTTACAACCCGGTACTAAAACCTTAGTCACAAACCTTGCATGTCTTAATTGTGTAGTGGTTATTGAGTAGAAAGTTTGTGGTCAATTTGGTTTGTTTGCCTCTTAAGGGCTTAGATGTCATCCTCGGGATGGATTGGTTGTCACACCACCATGTCCTCTTGGGTGTGCGAAGTAAGCGTAATTTTTCCGGACCTTGGAGTCTCAATTATCTTTACGCCGAGCGTGTTGGAGTTTCTTTGAAAAGAAGGAACTAGGGAATACATGTATCACAGCTGGATTCGGAAGTTTTCAGCCGGATCGGCGTGAAGAATGTACCGGTGGTGGTGTGTGACTTTGAGGGCGTTTTTCGAGAGCGTGCCAGGGTTACCACACCGGTCACGAGAGAGTCGAGTTCTCCATCGACTGATTCGAAACGGGGCCAGATTTCCAAAAGCGCC
Source organism: Calophaca sinica (assembly GCA_037113605.1). NCBI lineage: Eukaryota > Viridiplantae > Streptophyta > Magnoliopsida > Fabales > Fabaceae > Calophaca > Calophaca sinica. The sequence continues at coordinate 10,251 of JBAFXK010000087.1, forward strand.
ATACGAGGATGTCTCTTGAGATGAAAGAAGCGAAGTCCCGGATCGAACACTTGGAGTCAAAGCAATTCATCGGCCCAGAAGCGTGTCACGCAGTGGGAGCTCCGGTGTTGTTGGTTAAGAAGAAGGATGGGCGATCAAGGCTGTGCGTGAACTCATCGCGAGCTTCAACAAGGTTCTTGTGAAGAAGCAGATATCCGTTACCTCGTATTGGCGACTTGATGGATCAACCGTGGAAGCGGCGATCTTTTTCAAGATAGACTTGAAGTCGGGCTACCATCAGTTCGGCGTGAAGGAGGAAGATATCCCCAAGCGACTTCCGGGACCAGATCGGCCACTACGAGTACTTGGTGATGCCGTTTGGAGTAGCCGAATCGCCAAGCTGTGTTTATGGACTACATGAATAGGATTTTCCATTCGTTCTTGGATCAGTTTATTGTAGTGTTCATCGGCGACATCTGATCTACTCGAGGAACCGAGAAGAGCATAGAAGAACACTTATGTCGATACTGCGGATATTACGAGATAAGCGACTCTATGCCAACCTGTCGAAGTGTGAATTTTGGCTTGAAGAGGTGAATTTTCTTGGTCACGTGATTTCCAGGAGAAGGGATAGGCGTGGATCAACTAAGATTGGTGTGCTAAGCGTGGGAACGGTAGGGACGATTCTGAGATCGGGAGTTTTGTTGGCTTAGCCAGGCTATTATCGAAGATTCATCGAGGTTTTCTCGAAGATTGTCGCGCCTCTTGCAGAGCTAACGAGGAAGGATCAACCTTTTGCCTGGGCCAGGAGTGCGAATCCGGTTTTCAAAGGCGAAGGAGCTCTTGGCAGCAGCGCTGTGTCTTGATTTTGCCTCGACCGAGAAGAGCCTTTCGAGGTGTATTGTGATGCATCACACCAGGGATTGGGATGCGTCTTTGATGCAACATCGGAAGGTGGTCGCGTATGCTTCAAGGCGACTTAAGATTCACGAGAGGAACTACCTACTCGACTTGGAAATTTGGCGGCCCGATGGTTTCTTCTTGGCCCGAAGATATGGAAGCACTTGCACTTTATGGGAGCACTCTTACTTGTTTCAGCGATCACAAAGCTTGAAGTACATTCGACCAGAAAGAGCTCAACATGCGTCGGCGTAGATGGCCGAAATTTCTCAAGGACTACGACTTTGCGTTGGAATACCATCCGGTAAGGCTAACGTGGTAGCGGATCGTTGAGTAGGAAGAGCGTTTTAACCACCGACGTGATGATCAAGGAGTTGGAGATGCTCGAGAAGTTCAGGGACTTGAAGTTAGTGTCGAAGTTTCAAGGAAGGCGAGATTTGGTATGCTTACCATTTCTAACAGTTGTTGGGCGAGATCAAGAGACAATGAGTCCATAACGAGCTCACTGCAGAGAAGGTTGATTGATAGCACAAGGGAAAGCGACGAAATTCCAAGTCGGAGCAGGCGACATCTTAAGGTGCAATGGCGGTATATTGTACCTAACGTCGAGCCAGAGGCCGTAGAAAAGCTAATACTCGGCGAAGCGCATAAAGCAACTTTAGTATTCACCCGAGTCACGAAGATGTATCAAGACTTGAAGAAGCATTTTTGGTGGTCGGAATGAAGAAGCAAGTGGCGAAATCGTAGCCGTGTTTAACGTGTCGAGAAAGCAAGGTGGAACACCAGCGACTCTTTGGAATCTCTGATAAACAGCGTACGGTATGGAAATGGGATAGTATTTCCATGGATTTCGTTGTAGGTTTGCGAAGGCGAGAAGAAGAATGATTCGATTTGGGTGATCGTCGACCGATTGACCAAATTTGCTCATTTCTTACGGTGGTCGACATACAGCGTGGAAAAGGTGAGCGAGATCTACATCGCGGAGATAATGCGACTTCATGGTATACCCTCTTGATCGTGTCGGATAGAGATCAGAAGTTCACGTCTCATTTTTGGAGGAATTGCAGAAGCAATGGGAGGCAGAGCTCGAGCTTAGCTCGGCATATCATCCCAGGTGACGGTCGGTGAGAGAAACGATCCAATCGCTTGAAGATTTGTTGCGAGCTTATGCGTTAGATCATCGAGGAAGTTGGGGCGGCGTCTTACCATTGGTGGAGTTCACCTACAATAACGAGTTTCCATGCAGTATTGGAATGACACCTTTTGAAGCCTTTGTATGGGCGAAAATGTCAGGCGCCTCTTTGTTGGTACCAGGAGCGGCGTTACATTTGTAGAGACCGGATATGATCCGGCGGACTCTTGAGAAGATCCGTTTGATCGAGAGATAGGATGCGAGCGTCTCAAAGTCGTGAGAAGAGTTATGCGGACCAACGGCGTCGACCACTCGAGTTCGAAGAAGGAGAACATGTATTTCTTAGAGTCACCCCTTCTTTGGAGGTTGGTCGACGATCAAATCAAGAAACTTACTAAATTCATTGGACCTACCCAGATTCTTACGTCGTATCGGTCGGTGTCATATCAGATTGCCTTGCCACCATTCTTGTCAAACATTCACGGCGTCTTCCACGTCTCACGATTCGCGAGTATATTGCCGACCCTCTCATGTCATCGAGCGGGATGTGATACAACTAGGGGCGACTTATCCTTGAAGCATCACCTGGCAAGGATCGTTGATCGGAAAGCCAAGCGATTTGCGGAACAAAGAGATTGACTTGTCAAAGTTGTGTGGGATCAAAGGCTGGAATCGACTTGGGAGTGGAGGAGAGAAGATGAAGACTTCGGTGCCCTGAACTTTTTAGAGGTAAGAATCTTATTTGCAATTTCGAGGGCGAAATTTTTTAGAGGAGAGATTATAACACCTGAGGGCGAGATCACGAGATCGACCTCGTTTTGGACGTCGTATCGAGACCTCGCGTCGAGATCTCGATGTCGAGACCTCGTGCAGACCTTGTGTCGAGATCCGTGCCAAGATCGCGTCTTGGAGTCATTTGCCCGAGGAGATCGCGTGCATTAGGCTGCCAGGGTCGCGCCATTGAGGAGGTCGCATGTCGAACGAGGAGGCGCGTGCGAACTTCGTGTTAGAGCCTTCTGCGCTTGCACGAGCACCCTAGTCGACATCGTGTCGAGATGATGACACTCGTATTCTTACGAACGTTATTCAGCGTTATTAATATATTGTTTGTAATATTATATTGTCGGCTTGCCGTTCTCGACGCGGTGTTGTAGATCTGAACCTATAGCTTAGAGGGTAATCATGAGAGAGGAGCGATTAGATGGGTAGATTGACTGATGGAATTGGCATCTCATAGCTGGAGTTACGATAATGCCCCTTCTCTCACCAGCTGTATACCACGATCAGTTTTCTCAAACACTCACTTTCTCTTTTCTTCTTTTCTTCTTTCTTCTTCCTTCCTTCTCTGAGTTCCTCTTTCTCTCCAAATCTCCATCGAAGAACCTTGAGTTCCATCGAGCTTCTGCGTAAATTTTCTTCATCAATCTTGTTCATCATCATCTTCTCGACATATACATCATCATCTCGACCACCATCTGAGGTATGAAAAACAGATTTTCTCTTCCTTCATTACTCTTTGTTTAGCCTTAGTTTCTTCCTTCCATTTTAGCTTAGGTTTATGCTTCCAAAACATGTCACATTGATAGGTTTTCTTCTTCATAATATTACCTCCCTTTCTAACCGATTATTTGGGCTTGTAAAACAAATTTCTTCCTCTGTTTTTCTGCGATGGCGGCGCTCAAACTCTCCACTTTTTGGTTTGTTTAGATTTCTTGTTTTTAGTTTGTTGCTTAAGTTTGTTGTCGTTGTCGATTTACTGTTGTAGCATCGGATAACCTTTTTCATGAACTTTTGATCGAAAACCCTAACTTTGTGGTTAAGATTGGGATGAGAGCTAAGTGTTATTAGAACCCATAGATCGAGCGAGGTTGTGCTTGTTTTAGGAAGTCGATTCACGAGATCGTGTGATTTCGAATCGAGGTGTACGGGAGAAGCGAATCCGAGGGCGTGGGGCGATGGGATCGGATCGAAGCGGTACGTGTCGAGGTCGACTAAGAAGCGTACGTGTCGAGATCGAGTAGAGAAGTCGTTGTAGAACTCGTTTGAAGACAGCCGTGTCGAGGTCGTTGTCGAGCAGCATTAACTTGGAGTTCGGTAAGGGCAACTTTTAGACATTGTTAAGAATTTATTTTTATTGTTATATTTCTGTATGAATTCTGTAACGACCCGTTTCCGGACCGCTACCGAGCTCAATATACCGAGCTCGAGTTACCGAGTTCAACACACCAAGCTCAACATAAACCTATATGAGATGTGTTTTTAAAAACAAAACTCTTGTGCCTTTTTAAAAATACGATATATTTTTTTTTTATAAAACCAACTCGTGCACATCAGAGTAATTCTGACTTTTGAAACATGGTGCAACTAAGACACAAGACTTAAATTCTAATAAAACATACATGCATAACATACACATATATATATATTACTCGAAATAATAAAGTATACAAAATATCTGAGTAAGCAAATATGCAAAGAAAATACACCTAAGATGCAATGACTCCAAAGAGCAATCATACACAGGGGTACTTAAGCGAACTCACGCATTTGCTCCAAAAGTAAGACCACCCAGTCTACCTGTAACAACAAAACAACCTTTGCCCCAAGCTGGTCACGACCTCGAACACAAAAGAAAAACAAAATGCAGTCCTCGGAAAAACAAACATCCAACAAACAAACAATCCACGGCGGATAGAGGTCATCACTAGGGTCCTCGTCGAGCTCCTCCTCGGCATCGTCTCTTTGTCGAGTTCCTGCGCCTCGACATCGCACTGGGTAGCCGTCATGGATTGAAGGCACCACGGGAAAGAGGTCGACTTCTCAACAATTCAAGATAAGCTCGACATAAAAATATAAGCAAGCGGCCAAAGTATAACATTCACGCAAGCGTGACTCGACCATCTCACTCTAAACTTCGACACAACTCACAAATCCATTTTCTCTCGACTCGACAATTTTCCGGAATGCACCACGCCCGTCAGGTATGTCGGAAAGTCAGCCAAAAGCCTTGGGATCCTCGCTCTCCCTAGGGCGATCGACTCAGTCCCGTGGCGTGGCGGCGTCTAGTCAATCTCCGTAAACAAAAGGGGACCTAGCACCCTCGATTATCAGGGTCCACGGCTCAAAAGCGTCATACGACTCACCTGGCTCGCTCACTCGATGAACAATTGGCCGTATACGATATTCAAAGAGTTAAACACAAGATATTCAACCGCATGTCAAATAAAAACAAGCTTCGACATGAAGAAACGCATAATTCAACATGCAATACACAATTCACGACATATATTCAATCACATATTAAATACATGCAAAAACTCAATCATATCACAACATTTCAAGCTCGACACAAATCGGAAATCCATACACAATAACATAACCACGTAGAATATGAAATGCCGCTTACGGCTAGCATACTACGAAAATATTAATGTGAAGCGCCTTACATACTATAACAAGTATAAATGTGAAGCGCCTTACATACTATAACAAGTATAAATGTGAAGCGCCTTTCACGAACTCCAAGTTAATCTTTGCTCGACAACGACCTCGACACGGTGTCTTCAAAGAGCTCGACAAGCGACTTCAACACTTTCGATCTACGACACGGCTGTCTTCAGCGAGCTCGACAAGCGACTTCGACCGCGTGACGCTTCTCGATCGACCTCGACACGTACAATCCTCGATCTGGATTACTGCTGCTTCCGCGTCCTTGGATTCGCTTTCCGTACACCTCGATTAGAAATCACTCGATCTCGGGAATCGGACTTCCTAAAACAAACACAACTCGGATCGATCCATGGGTTCTAATACATCTAGCTCTCTCTTCCCCAAACTCAACCACTGACCCGAGAAAAATATAATACTCAAGAAGCGAAGATATTTTTCCTCTAACACAAAGTTAGGGATTTCGATCAAAATTTCATGAAAAAGTTATCGATGCTTCAACGGAAAGATCGACAACAACAATAATCGAAGCAGCGAATGAAAAACAAGAAATCGAAGCAGAACCAAAATGGAGGTTTTACGGAGCGCTGCCGATTGCGAAATCGAGAGAAAGAAATTTGTTTTACAAGCCCAATTAATCGGTTAGAAAGATAGGTAATATTGTGAAGAAGAAAACCCATCGATTTGATATGATTTGGAAGCATAAAGCGGTTAAAAATAGAAGAAGAATTAGCGCTAAGCGATAGCTTACAGGATGAAAGAAAATACATTCTTCATACCTCAGCGGTGATGGTCGATCAGGGCGAGATATGGAGTCGAAGTTGATGATGAACAAGATTGATGAAGAAATCTTGTGCGAAATCTCGATGGAACTCACGGTTTAAATCGATGGAGATTTTTGAAGAAAAACAACGAAACACAGGCGAGAAGGAAGGAAGAAGAAAAGAAGAAGAAAGAATGAGTGTGAGGGAATCGGTCGTGGTATCACGGTGGCGAGAAAAGGGTATAAGCGTAACTCCAGGTATAAGATGCCAATCCCATCAATCATCTACCCGTTAACTCGTTCCTCTCGCATAATTACCCCTCTACTACGCCGGTCAGCGGCAAGCGGACAATATAATAATTACAAACAATATAATAATACGCGAGTAGCGTTAGAAATGTCACAGGTATCATCTCGACACGATGTCGACAAAGGTGCTCGTACAAGCGTCTGAAGTTCTAACGAGTTCGTGAGCGCGGTCTCCTCATTTCGACATACGTCCTCATCGGCTCGATGCAGCGACTTCATCAACTTCGACCGCGCGACCTCCTCGGCTCGGCTGACTAGTGCCGCGTGGTCTCATCGGCTCGACAAATGATCTCGTGAGCGATCTAGTCACGGGATCTCGACACAGGTCTTGAGTCGAGGTCTCGATCGTCGTCCTAATACGATGTCGATCTCGTCCTCGGGTGTTACAATCTCTCCCTCTAAAAAATTTAGTCCTCGAAATTGTAAATAAGATTCTTACCTCGAGAAAAGTTGAGTCTTGAGTCTTCATCTTCTCCTCCAAATTCTCCCAGAAGTGGCATCACCCGCCTTTTGATCCCGCACAACCTTGACAAGTTGGATCTCTTTGTTCATATTTGTTTGGCTTTCCGATCAGCGATTCTTGCTTTGGTAGCGGCTTGAAAGATAGGTCGTCCTTCAATTGAATCACATCAGGTTCGATGACATGAGAAGGGTCGGAAACATACTTCCGCGGTGTGAGGCGTGAAAGGCGTCGTGGATGTTCGACAAGAATGGGGGTAAGGCAATCTGATATGCCCTTTGGACCAATCTGACGAAGAATGCGGTAAGGTCCAATGAATTTAGGGGTAAGTTTCTTGGATTTGATCGCTCGACCAACTCGATGAGTGGGGTGACTCTAAGAAATACATGTTCTCCTTCCTCGAACTTCGAGTGGTCGGCGTCGTTGGTGCGCATAACTCTTACATGCGACTTTGAGATGTTCGCATCCGATCTACGATCAAGCGGATCTTCTCGGTAGTCTGTTTGGATCATATCTGGTCCTCTGACGGTTAAACAAATCGTCCTGGTACCAACAAAGGCGTCGACATTTCGATCCATCTGGTAGCTTCAAAGGTGCCATCCCGATACTCGCATGGAAGGCTGTTATTGTAGGTGAACTCCACCAATGGTAAGGCGTCGTCCGACTTCCTCGGTGATCTAACGTACAAGCTCGCAACAAATCTTCAAGCGATTGGATCGTTCTCTCGGTCGGCCGTCGATGCGTGGATGATATGCTTGAGCTAAGCTGAGCTTCGGTTCCCATCGCTCCTTGCAATTCCCTCCAAAAATGAGGCGTGAACTTCGGATCTCGGTCCGACCACGATCGAAGAGGTATTCCATGAAGTCGTACTATCTCTGCGATGTAGATCTCGGTCGACTTTTCCACGTTGTATGTCGACCTCCTTTGGTAAATGTAAATGGCGGTTGGTCGATGGTCGGCGATCACCCGAATCGAATCATTCTTCTTCTGCGTCTTCGGCAAACCTACAGCGAAGTCCATGGAAATCTTGTCCCATTTCCATCTTTGATGCGTCGGCGATTGTAGCATTCTGCGGTCGTTGGTGCTCCACCTTAAACTTTACGACACGTTAAACATGAAGCTACGTGCTCGACCGCTTGCTTCTTCATTCGGACCACCAAAAATGCTTCTTCAAGTCTTGATACATCTTCGTAACTCGGGATGAATACTAAAGTTGCTCTTATGCGCTTAGTCGAGAATCAACTTCCTCGGCTCGGATCGTTGAGCCGCGCACGCTCGGCCATTGCACCTCAAGATGTCGTCGCTCCGGCACGAAGTGCATCGCCTTCCGCTTGCTATCAATGAATCTTCTCTTGCGAAGCTCGTCATGAACTTGCTGGTCTCGGATCTCGTCCAACAATCTGTTAGAAATGGTAAGCATACCAAATCTCGGCTTCCCGGTGAAACCGACACTCGACTTCAAATCTCGGAACTTCTCGAGCATCTCCAACTCCTTGATCATCATTACCGAGGTTAAAGCGCTCTTCTGCTCAGCGCATGCGCTACTACGTTAGCCTTACGGATGGTATTCCAGCGTAAAGTCGTAGTCCTTGAGAAATTACGTCCATCTCGTTGGCGCATGTTGAGTTCATACGGTCGACGGTACTTCAAGCTCTTGTGATCGGCGAAAGCGATGAAGTGCTCCGTAAAGGTAGTGCCTCCATATCTTCGAGCGCAAAAACTCTTGCTGCTAGCTCCAGTCGTGAGTAGGGTAGTTCTCTCGTGAATCTTAAGGTGTCTTGAAGCATCTGCGACCACCTTAGATGTTGCATCGACCGCGCATCCCCAATCCCTGGTGTGACGCATCACAATACACCTCGAAGGCTCTTACGGTTGAGGCAAAATCAACCTGGTATTTGTCGTCAAAAGCTCGCTTGATCGTTGAAAAGCGGCTTCACACTCCTCGGTCAAGCAAAGGTTGATCCTTCCTCGTCAATCGTGTAAGAGGCGCGACAATCTTCGAGAAACCTTCCATGAATCTTCATTAATAACACCTGCTAAGCCGACAAAACTCGATCTCGTGTGAATCTTGAAAATTTGTTCCCGTGCTATCACCGCCTCGATCTTAGTTGGATCCACGGTATCCGCTTCTGCCGAAATCACGTGACCAAGAAAATTCACCTCTTGACCAAAATTCACACTTGACCAGGTTGGCATAGAGTTGCTTATCTCGTAATATCTGCGATTACTCGACATAGGTGTTCTGCGTGCTCTTCTCGGTTCCTCGAGTAAATCAATATGTCGTCGATGAACACTACAACGGCTGATCCAAAAAGCGAATGGAAAATCCTGTTCATGAAGTCCATAAACACACGGTGGCGCGCATTTCGTCCCAAAGCGGCATCACCAAGTACTCGTGGTGACCGTATCTGAGTCTGAAAGCTGTTTTGGCGACATCTTCCTCCTTCACGCGAATCGATGGTAGCGGGCTTCAAGTCTATCTTGGAAAAGATCGCGGCTCCACGAAGTTGGTCCATCAGTCGTCGATCACGTGGTAACGGATACGCGGTTCTTCACGGTAACCTTGTTGAGCTCACGATAGTCCACGCCTGACCTTGATCGTCCATCCTTCTTCTTAACCAACAACCTTTGGAGCTCCCCACGGTGACACGGCTCGGTCGTATGAATTAGCCGACTCAGTGTTCGATCACGGGACTTGACTCTTTCATCTCGGCGGGAGACATCACATGCGGCGCTTTGGAAATCGGTCCTGTTCACTGGAATCAGGTCGATGGAGAACTTCGACCTCTCTGCTTGGTGGTAATCTGGCACGTCTTCGAAAAGCGTCCTCAAAATCACACACCAGCTGGAACATTCTTCACGTCGATCTGCTGGAAAACTTGAACTAGCGGATACATGTATTCCCTAGTTCCTTCTTTCAAAGAAACTCCAATACGTTCGGTAGAAAGATAATTGGAGACTCCAAGGTCCGGGAAAAATTACGTTTCGGACACAGATCCCGAAAAGGACATGGTGGTGTGACAACCAATCCATCCAGAGGATAACATCTAAGCCCTTAAGAGGCAAGCAAACCAAATTGACCACAAACTTTCTACTCTGAATAATCACTACACAATTAAGACATGCGATGTTTGTGACTAAGGTTTTAGCGTTTGGGGTTGTAACTACTAATTTAAGCGGTAGCGATCCACGGTCGAGTTCAAATGGTTCACCTGATCGGAAGAAATAAAGGAATGGGTTGCACGAATCAAAAGAAACGGATAAGGATTTACCCTCGATCTCACATTCACCTTGGATAAGATCATCGGCTCGTTAAACTTCTCGCCACTCATGCGAAAACTTCGCCTTTAGCCACTGGACTTTCCTTTGGCTCTTTGCCAAGCATAGTCGGTAAAGCTTTAGGTGTAGGACAATCCTTAGCAAAATGCCCTGGCTTCTTGCGGTTGAAACACACCTCCTCCCTCTGCGATCTGATTACTCGCGTAATGTCCCGGCTTTCCACATCGGTAGCAAATCACCTCGACAGTCGACCTCCACTCCTCGGTACTTGGGTCATCGGACGATCTGTCCCTGTTGTTGTTCCCCCGAGGTCGGTCGTAAGGCCTCTTACTGCGGTGGTTTCCCTTTACGTGCAAATCTACGCCCGCACTCTGGGGTCTCACCAGTCGCCCTAGCAGTCTTCTTCTTGTGGCTCCTCACTCTTCTACCTCGACACATCGATCAATCGGCTCTTGGAGATTTACGATCCTCAATGACACCATCGACTTACGAATGTCGAATCTCAATCCCAGTTGGAATCTCTCACTCAACCATCTCTGGTCAACTCGGTCACGAAATGGGTGAAATACCTCGCCAACGATTCGAACTTGGCGCATACTCGGACCTGTCGAGTTGCCTTCTTTGCCGCAATTGAAGAAATTCCTGCTCCTTCTCGGCTCGTGCGTTGTCAGGGAAGTACTTGTCCAAGAACCTTTCACGAAAAAGCTCCCGGTCATCTCGCGATGTTACGCTATAAACGTTGCTTCACTCCTCTCCACCAATACTCTGCGTCTCCTAGCGGTAAGTAGGTGGCATAGTCGACCTTCACGTTGTCCGCAACGTGAAGTGCCTCAAAGATCTTCTCGATCTCTTGCATCCAAAGATCGGCTTTATCCGGATTTGGCTCACCGTAGAACTTCGGTGGATCATGCTTCTGAAGTCGGCCAATCCTCTCGCTTGACATTTCGATTACGCTCGTTGTTGTTCTTTGCAAGTTACTGCTGAAGTTAACGCCGCCGTCTGGTTGAGCCATCGCGTTAACTGTTGAGTTCTGGCGGTGATTGTTGAGCCATGGCTGCCGCTTATCTCGGTCATAAGCTTGAATAGCTCGTTCCATGTCGTCGTTCTCGGTTGCGGATGTCGTATTCCTCTGAGGTGGCATTAGATTCCACAAAGTTCAAAACCACATCGAGAATCTCCCAACAAGGATGTGTTAAAACACACTGCGCTTCAATCAAGAAGCGATTCAAACAATTTCTCAAGCAATAAGTGCTTCACTTAATCAAACAGCAATCAACATAAAACTACTAGGTACCCAACACATAACCCGACACATTGACCAGTCAAATTCCTATGCACATTTCGGTCGAATCAAGCCTCGATACCAACAATGTAACGACCCGTTTCCTGACCGCTACCGAGCTCGATATACCAGCTCGAGTTACGAGCTCAACACACCAAGCTCAACATAAACCTATATGAGATGTGTTTTTAAAAACAAAACTCTTGTGCCTTTTTAAAAATACGATATATTTTTTTATAAAACCAACTCGTGCACATCGAGTAATTACGACTTTTGAAACATGGTGCAACTAAGACACAAGACTTAAATTCTAATAAAACATACATGCATAACATACACATATATATATATTACTCGAAATAATAAAGTATACAAAATACTGAGTAGCAAATATGCAAAGAAAATACACCTAAGATGCAATGACTCCAAAAGAGCAATCATACCCTGGGGTACTTCCCAGACTCCCACGCAGGGGGCTGCTCCAAAAGTAAGACCACCAGTCTACCCTCTAGCAACAAAACAACACTCCCCAAACTGGTCACGACCTCGAACACAAAGAAAAACAAGTACAGTCCTCAGAAAAACAAACATCCAACAAATCAACAATCACGGCGGATAGAGAGTCGTCACTCGGGTCGTCGAGCTCCTCCTCGGCATCGTCTACTGTCGAGTTCCCTGCGCCCTCGACATCGCCTGGGTAACCGTCATGGATTGAAGGCACCACGGGAAAGGGTCAACTTCTCAACAATTCAAGATAAGCTCGACATAAAAATATAAGCAAACAACAAAGTATAACATTCACCGACGTGACTCGACCATCTCACTCTAAACTCGACACAACTCACAAATCCATTTTCTCTCGACTCGACAATTTTCCGGAATGCACACGCCGTACCGTATGTCGGAAAGTCCAGCCGAAGCCTTGGGATCCTCGCTCTCCCTAGGACAGTCAACTCAGTCCGTAGCGTGGCGGCGTCTAGTCGATCTCCGTAAACAAAAAGGGGACCTAGCACCCTCGATTATCGGGTCCACGGCTCAAAAGCGTCATACGACTCTCCTAGCTCGCTTCACTCGATGAACAATTAGCGCATACGATATTCAAAGAGTTAAACACAAGATATTCAACCGCATGTCAAATAAAAGAGCAAGCTCGACATGAAGAAACGCAATTCAACATGCAATACACAATTCACGACATATATTCAATCACATATTAAATACATGCAAAAACTCAATCATATCACAACATTTCAAGCTCGACACAAATCAGGAAATCCATACACAATAACATAACCACGTAGAATATGAAATGCCCTTACGCTAGCATACTACGAAAATATTAATGTGAAGCGCCCTTACATACTATAACAAGTATAAATGTGAAGCGCCCTTACATACTATAACAAGTATAAATGTGAAGCGCCATCAACTCCAAGTTAATCTTTGCCGACAACGACCTCGACACAATTTGTCTTCAAAGAGCTCGACAACGACTTCTCTTACTCGATCTCGACACGGCTGTCTTCAACGACCTCGACAACGACTTCGACACGCGTCGCTTCTCGGTCGACCTCGACACGTACAATCCTCGATCTGGATTCTGCTGCTTCCGCGTCCTTGGATTCGCTTTCCGTACACCTCGATTCGGAATCACTCGATCTCGGGAATCAGACTTCCTAAAACAAACACAATTCAGATCGATCTATGGGTTCCAATACATCTAACTCTCTCTCCCCAAACTCAACCACAACCCAGAAAAATATAAAACTCAAGAACTGAAAGATATTTTTCCTCTAACACAAAGTTAGGGATTTCGATCAAAATTTCATGAAAAAGTTATCTGATGCTTCAACAGAAAGATCGACAACAACAATAATCAGAAGCAACGAATGAAAAACAAGAAATCGAAACGAACCAAAAATGGAGGTTTCTGGGCACTGCCGATTGCAGAAATCAGAGAAAGAAATTTGTTTTACAAGCCCAATTAATCGGTTAGAAAGATAGGTAATATTGTGAAGAAGAAAACCCATCAATTTGATATGATTTGGAAGCATAAAACTGGTTAAAAATAGAAGAAGAATTAGCGCTAAACAGTAGCACAGATGAAAGAAAATCTGTTCTTCATACCTCAACGGTGATGGTCGATCAGACGAGATATGGGTCGAGAAGTTGATGATGAACAAGATTGATGAAGAAATCTTGTGCAGAATCTCGATGGAACTCACGGTTTCGTCGATGGAGATTTTTGAAGAAAAACAACGAAACACAGAGCAGAAGGAAGGAAGAAGAAAGAAGAAAAGAGAAAGAATGAATGTGAGGAATCGATTCGTGGTATACAATGGCGAGAAAAGGGGTATAAACGTAACTCCAGCTATAAGATGCCAATCCCATCAATCATCTACCCGTTAACTCGTTCCTCTCATAATTACCTCTACTGCTTGGCCAACGGCAAGCCGAGCAATATAATAATTACAAACAATATAATAATAACGCTGAGTAACGTTGAAATAATACGAGGTATCATCTCGACACGATGTCGACAAGAGTGCTCGTGCAAGCGTGCAAAGTTCTAACACGAGTTCGTGAACGCGGTCTCCTCGACTCGACATACGTCCTCATCATTTCGATGCAGCGACTTCATCAACTCGACCGCAGCGACCTCACTCATTTCGGCCCGGCTAGTGCCGCGTGGTCTCATCAGCTCGACAAATGATCTCGGCAAACGATCTAGTCACGGGATCTCGACACAAGGTCTTGGTCGAGGTCTCGATACGTCGTCCTAATACGATGTCGATCTCGTCCTCAGGTGTTACAAATTCCCTGATTTGTGTCGAGCTTGAAATGTTGTGATATGATTGGGTTTTTTGCATGTATTTAATATGTGCTTGAATATATGTTGTGAATTGTGAATTGCTGTCGAATTGCGTTTCTTCATGCAGAATGTTTTTATTGCTTAAATGTCGAATTGCGTTTTCTTCATGTTAAGCATGCTCTCTTTATTTGACATGTGATCAAGTACTTTTATGTGCCACTCCTTGACTGCGGCGAGCTAATCATCGAGTGAGAGAGCTAGGCGAGTCGTATGACGTTTTTGAGCCGTGACCCGGATAACTAAGGGTGCTAGGTCCCCTTTTTGTTTACGGGAGATTGACTAGACGTCGCATTATCAGTTTGGGGTTGGACTTGCTGATTAATCCACGGTATCGGTTTGGGGTTGGCCCTCCCGCTTACCTATTACGTCAGTTTGGGGATGGACCTGCTGACGATATTCCGGAATAAGAGTCGAGTCTAGAGTGAGAAGGTCGAGTCACGTGTGGTGATTGAGATACATTATTGTGTTGCTTATTTCTTTATGACGTGCTTATCTTGAATTGTTGAGAAGTTGACCACTTTCGTGGTGCCTTCAATCCATGACGCTACCCAGGCGAGGTCTAAGCGCAGGAACTCGGCGGCCAGATGATGCCGAGGAGGAGCTCGACGAGGATCGAGCGGCGACCTACCTCTACTTGTCGTGATTGTTTATGTTTGATGGATGTTTTTTTGGGACGATTGTACCTTGTTTTTCTCTCGTGTTCGAGGTCGTGACCCGATTGGGCTTATGTTGTGTCGCTTCAGGGTAGACTGGTGGTTTTACTTTTGGAGCACCCTGCGTGGGTGTCTGTAAAGTACCCAGGTATGATTGCTCCCTTGAAGTCGTCATACCTTAGGTGTATTTTCTTTGTACATTTATTACTCTGTATTTTGTATACATTATTATTTCGAGTGGTATATATGTATATTCTGCATGTTTGTTTTATTAGAATTTATGTCTTGTGTCTTAGTTGCACCATGTTTTCGAAAAGCTGTAATTACTCTGATGTGCATGAGCTGGTTTTATAAAAAAAAAATAGACCGTACTTTTCTAAAAGGGCACAAGAGTATCGTTTTAAAACACATCGCATACAGGGTAGTCGAGCTCGTTGTGTTGAGCTCGGTAACTTGAACTCGGTATGTTGAGCTCGGTAGCGGTCCGGAAACGGGTCGTTACACATAGCGTGGCGACGTCTAGTCAATCTCCCATAAATAAAAGGGGACCTAGCACCCTTAGTTATCCGGGTCACGGCTCAAAAACGTCATAACGACTCGCCTAGCTCGCTCACTCGATGAACAGCTCTCCGCTTACAATATTCAAAGAGTCATACACAAGATATTCAACTGCATGTCAAATAAAAAGAGCAAGCTCGACATGAAGAAACGCAATTCAACAGTCAATACATAATTCACAACATATATTCAATCACATATTAAATACATGCAAAAACCCAATCATATCACAACATTTCATGCTCGACACAGATCAAGGAATCCATACATAGTAATATAACAATAAAAATCCTAGAATGTTTAGAAGTGCCCTTACGCACAAAACATAAACACGTAGAATATGAAGTGCCCTTACGCACAAAACATAAACACGTAGAATATGAAGTGCCCTTACCGAACTCCAAGCTAATGCTGCTCGACAACGACCTCGACACGGCTGTCTTCAAACGAGTTCGACAACGACTTCTCTTACTCGATCTCGATACGTACGCTTCTCAGTCGACCTCGACACGTACAGTTCTCGATCTGGATTCCACTTCTCCCACGTCCTCGGGTTCGCTCTCCCGTACACCTCGATTCGGAAATCACACGATCTCGGGAATCAGACTTCCTAATACAAGCATAACTTAGTTCCATCTATGGGTTCTAATAACACTTAGCTCTCATTACCCCAATCTTAACTACAAAGTTAGGGTTTTCGATCAAAAGTTCATGAAAAAGGTTATCTGATGCTACAACAGGTAACTCGACAACAACAACAACCAGAAGCAACAAACAACAAACTAAAACAAGAAAACGAAACAAACCAAATAGGGA
Organism: Calophaca sinica; assembly: GCA_037113605.1. Taxonomy (NCBI): domain Eukaryota; kingdom Viridiplantae; phylum Streptophyta; class Magnoliopsida; order Fabales; family Fabaceae; genus Calophaca; species Calophaca sinica. Next base: position 26,701 of record JBAFXK010000087.1, read on the forward strand.
GGGTTTTGGGCACTGCCTATTGCAGAAAACAGAGAAAGAAATTTGTTTTACAAGCTCAAATAATTGGTTAGAAAGGTAGGTAATATCATGAAGAAGAAAACCTATCAATTTGACATGATTTGGAAATATAAAAACTAGCTAAAATGGGGAGAAGAAGTGACGCTAAACAGTAGCACGAAGGAAGAGAAAAATCTGTTTTTCATACCTCAAATGATGGTCGAGATGGTGATATATGTCGAGAGGATGATGAGGAACAAGATTGATGAAGAAAGTTTATGCAGAAGCTCGATGGAACTCAAGGTTCTTCGATGGGGTTTGGAGAGGAAGAGGAACTCAGAGAAGAAGGGAGGAAGAAAGAAGAAAAGAGAAAGTGAGGTTTGTGAGAGGGTTGATCGTGATATACAGCTGGTGAGGGAAGGGGCATTATCGTAACTACAGTTATGAGATGCCAATCCCATCAATCATTCTACCCATCTAATCTCTCCTCTCTCATGATTACCCTCTACTCTATAGGTCAAAGATCTAGACACAGCGACGAGACTGCAAGCCGACAATATAAATATTACAAACAATAGTCATAACGCTGAATAACGTTCGTAAAAATACGAGTTACCGTCTCGACACGAGGTCGATCTGGGTGCTCGTGCAAGCGCACAAGGCTCTAACACGAGTTCGTGCACGCGCCGGCCTCCTCGATTCGATGCAGCGACCTCATCGGCTCGATGCAGCGATCTTGGCACGGGATCTCGACACGAGGTCTTGGTACGAGGTCTCGATACGATGTCCTAATACGAGGTCGATCTCGTCCTCAGGTGTTACAATCTCTCCCTCTAAAAAAAATTTCGTCCTCGAAATTGCAAATAAGGTTCTTACCTCGGAAAAGTTCAGGGTACTGAGTCTTCATCTTCTCCTCCAGCTCCCAAGTCGCATCTCCAGTCTTCTGATCCCACACAACTTTGACAAGTTGAATCTCTTTGTTCCGCAACTGTTTGGCTTTCCGATCAACGATCCTTGCTGGTGATGCTTCAAAAGATAGGTCGTCCCTCAGTTGAATCACATCTGGTTCGATGACATGAGAGGGGTCAGAAATATACTTTCGCAACTGTGAAACGTGGAAAACGTCATGAATGTTTGACAAGAAGGGTGGCAAGGCAATCTGATATGCCACTGGACCAATACGACGAAGTATCTGATAAGGTCCAATAAATTTAGGGGTAAGTTTCTTGGATTTGATCGCTCGACCAACTCCTGTAGTGGGGGTGACTCTAAGAAATACATGTTCTCCTTCTTCGAACTCGAGTGGTCGACGTCGTTGGTCTGCATAACTCTTCTGTCGACTTTGAGACGTTCGCATCCTATCTCTGATCAAACGGATCTTCTCGGTGAGTCTGTTTGGATCATATCCGTCCCACAACGTAACGCCGCCATCCTGGTACCAACAAAGAGGCGTCGACATTTCGCCCATACAAGGCTTCAAAAGGTGCCATTCCAATACTCGCATGGAAATCTGTTGTAGGTGAACTCCACCAATGGTAAGGCGTCGTCTAACTTCCTCGGTGATCTAAGGTACACGCCGCAACAAATCTTCAAGCGATTGGATCGTTCTCTCAATCGACCATCGATGCCTGGGGATGATATGCCGAGCTAAGCCTGAGCTCGGTTCCCATCGCTTCTTGCAATTCCCTCCAAAAATGAGACGTGAACTTCGGATCTCGGTCCGACACGATTGAAGAGGGTATACCATGAAGTCGTACTATCTCCGCGATGTAGATCTCGGTCAGCTTTTCCACGTTGTATGTCGACCTCACTGGTAAGAAATGAGCAGATTTGGTCAATCGGTCGACGATCACCCAAATCGAATCATTCTTCTTCTGCGTCTTCGGCAAACCTACGACGAAATCCATGGAGATACTGTCTCATTTCCAAACTGGCATGTCAAGCGATTGTAGCATTCCCGCAGGTCGTTGGTGCTCCACCTTCGCTTTCTGACACGTTAAACACGAAGCTACGTACTCGGCCACTTGCTTCTTCATTCCGGACCACCAAAAATGCTTCTTCAAGTCTTGATACATCTTCGTAACTCCTGGGTGAATACTAAAGTTGCTCTTATGCGCTTCGTCAAGTATTAACTTTCTCAGCTCCGCTACGTTAGGTACACACACTCGGCCATTGCACCTTAAGATGTTGTCCGCTCCGACGTGAAATTCTGTCGCCTTCCCTTGCGCTATCAACTGTACCTTCTCTTGTAGAAGCTCGTCATGAACTTGCTGGTCTCGGATCTCATCCAACAATCTGTTGGAAATGGTAAGCATACCAAATCTCAGCTTCCCCGGTGAAACTTCCACACTCAACTTCAAGTCTCAGAACTTCTCGAGCATCTCCAACTCCTTGATCATCATTGCTGAGGTTAAAACGCTCTTCCTGCTCAATGCATCTGCTACTATGTTAGCCTTACCGGGATGGTATTCCAACGTAAAGTCGTAGTCCTTGAGAAATTCTGTCCATCTTCGCTGATGTAACACCTGAGGACGAGATCACGAGATCGACCTCGTATCGAGACCTCGCACTACCTCGCGACCTCGAGATCCCGTCGAGATCGCGCAAGATCGGCGTCATATGTCGAATGTCGGCTGTTGGTCGCGAAATGCCGAGGAGGTCGCATGTCGAACTGAGGAGGCCGCATGCACGAACTCGTGTTAGAGCCTTGTGCGCTTGCACGAGCACCCAGATCGACATCGTGTCGAGACGGTAACTCGTATTCTTACGAACGTTATTCAGCGTTATTGATTATATTGTTTGTAATATTTATATTGTCGACTGCATCCTCGTCATTGTGCTTCTTTTTAGATCTCGTAACCTATAGAGTAGAGGTAATCATGAGAAAGGAGAGATTAGATGGGTAGAATGATTGATGGGATTGGCATCTCATAACAAAGAGTTACGATAATGCCCTTCTCTCACCAAATGTATATTCGATCGGTTCCTCGGACCACTCACTTTCTCTTTTCTTCTTTCTTCTTCCTTCCTTCTCTGAAGTTTCTTTTTTCTCTCCAAACCTCCATCAAGAACCTTGAGTTCCATCGAGCTCGTGATAAACTTTCTTCATCAATCTTGTTCCTCATCATCTCCCGACATATCTCACCATCTCGACCATCATTTGAGGTATGGAAAACAGATTTTTCTCTTCCTTCGTACTCGCTTAGCGTCACTTCTTCTCTCCATTTTAGCCAGTTTTTATGCTTCCAAATCATGTCAAACTGATGGGTTTTCTTCTTCATGATATTACCCACCTTTCTAACCAATTATTTAAGCTTGTAAAACAAATTTCTTCCTCTGATTTCTGCAGTAGGCAGTGGCCAAAACCCCTTCCTTTTTGGTTTGTTTCGATTTCTAGTTTTAGTTTGTTGTTAGTTGATTCTGTCGATAAAGTTGTTGTCGATTCATCCGTTGTAGCATCGGATGACCTTTTTCATGAACTTTGATCGAAAACCCTAACTTTGTGTTAGAGGAAAAATATATTTAAGTTCTTGAGTTTTAATATTTACTGGGTTGTAGTTAAGATTGGGGTTATGAGAGCTAAGTGTTATTAGAATCCATAGATCGAACTAAGTTGTGTTTGTATTAGGAAGTCGATTCAGAGATCGTGTGATTCAGAATCGAGGTGTACGGAGAGCGAACCCGAGGACGTGGGAGCAGTGGGAGCCAGATCGAGAACTGTACGTGTCGAGGTTGACTGAGAGCCGTACGTGTCGAGATCGAGTAAGAGAAGTCGTGGTCGAACTCGTTTGAAGACAGCCGTGTGGGGGTGGGTGTCGAGCGGCGGTATCTTGGAGTTCGGTAAGGGCACTTCATATTCTACGTGTTTATGTTTTGTGCGTAAGGGCACTTCTAGACATTCTAGGATTTTTATTGTTATATTTCTGTATGAATTCCTTGATTTGTGTCGAGCTTGAAATGTTGTGATATGATTGGGTTTTTGCATGTATTTAATATGTGATTGAATATATGCTGTGAATTGTGTATTGCATGTTGAATTGCGTTTCTTCATGTCGAGCCTGCTCTTTTTATTTGACATGCGGTTGAATATCTTGTGTATAACTCTTTGAATATTGTAAGCGGAGAGCTGTTCATCGAGTGAGCGAGCTAGGCGAGTCGTTATGACGTTTTTGAGCCGTGACCCGGATAACTAAGGGTGCTAGGTCCCCTTTTGTTTACGGGAGATTGACTAGACGTCGCATTATCAGTTTGGGGTTAGACCTGCTGATTAATGCATGGTATCGGTTTGGGGTTGGACCTGCCGCTTACCTATTACGTCAGTTTGGGGATGGACCAGCTGACGATATTCCGGAATAAGAGTCGAGTCTAGAGTGAGATGGTCGAGTCACGTTTGGTGAATGATATACAGTGATGTCTGCTTATTTCTTTGTACCTCGTTTATCTTGATTTGTTGAGAAGTTGACCCTTTCCCGTGGTACCTTCAATCCATGACGGTTACCCAGGCGATGTCGAGGGTGCAGGGAACTCGACAGCAGACGATGGCGAGGAGGAGCTCGACGAGGATCAGGGCGATGACCTCTATTTGTCGTGATTGATTATGTTTGTTGGATGTTATTTGGATGACTGTACCTTGTTTTTTTGTGTATAGTGGTTGTGACCAGTTGGGCTAGATGTCGTTTTGAGCACAGGGTAGACTGGTGGTTTTACTTTTGGAGCAGCCCCCTGCGTGGGTGTCTGTCGGAAGTACCCCCAGGGTATGATTGCTCTCTTGAAGTCGTCATACCTTAGGTGTATTTTCTTTGTACATTTACTACTCTGTATTTTGTATACATTATTATTGTGAGTGGTATATATGTATGTTATGCATGTATGTTTTATTAGAATTTAAGCCTTGTGTCTTAGTTGCATCATGTTTCGAAAAGCTGTAATTACTCTGATGTGCACGAGCTGGTTTTATAAAAAAAAATATATAGACCGAAATTTTTAAAAGGCACAAGAGTACCGTTTTAAAACGCGTCGCATACAGGTTTAGTTGAGTTCGGTGTGTTGAGCTCGGTAACTCGAGCTTGGTATGTTGAGCTCGGTAGCGGTCCGGAAACGGGTCGTTACAATGTTGGTATCAGAGCAGTTCGGTTCTGACCGAGCTGTGCATAGGAAATTTTGGACTGGTCACTGTGTCGGGATATATATGGGTTGGGTACCTAATTGTACTATGTTGATTGCTGTTTGATTAAGTGAAGCACTTATTGCTTGAAAAATTGTTTGAACTGTTTCTTGATTGAAGCAGTGTGTTTTAACACATCCTTGTTGTGAGATTCTGACAGGGTTTTGAACTTTGTGGAATCTAATGCCACCTCGTAGGGATACAACAAATTTATGTAGAACGTCGACATGGAACGAGCAATCCAAGCTATGGCCGAGATGGCGGCGACCATGGCTCAACAATCACCGGCCGCAACTCAACAAAGCTAACACGATGGCTCAACCAGGCGGCGTTAACTCGGCGAACTTGCGACAGCGACGAACGAGCATAGCGAAATGCTGAAGCTAGAGGATTGGCAGACTTTAGGAAGCATGATCCACCGAAGTTTTACGGTGAGCCAAATCCAGATAAAGCTGATCTTTGGATGCAAGAGATTGAGAAGATCTTCGAGGCACTCCATTGCCCGAACAACGTAAAGGTAGACTACGCCACCTACTTGCTGCTAGGAGATGCAGAGTATTGGTGGAAAGGAGTGAAGTAAACATTTATAGCAGAACGTCGCGAGATGACCTAGGAGCTTTTTCGTGAAAGGTTCTTGGACAAGTACTTCCCAGATCTTGCCGCGGCGAGAAGGAGCAAGAGTTTCTTCAATTGCGAAGCGCAAATCGGACAAAGGTCCGAGTATGCAGCCAAGTTTGAGTCGCTGGCGAGGTATTTCAGTCCATTTCGTGATCGAGCTGACCAAAGATGGTTAAGTGAGAGATTCCAACGGGGATTAAGATTTGACATTTAGAAGTCAGTGGTGTCACTGAGGATCAGAAACCTCCAAGAGCTGATAGATCGCTGTGTCGAGGTAGAAGGAGTGAGAAGCCACAAGAAGAAATCTGTTGTAGGCGGACCGGTGAGACCCCAGAGTGCGGGCGTAGGTTTACACGAAGCGGAAACAACTGCAGAAGAAGCCTTACGACCGACCTCAGGGGAACGACAACAGGGGACAATATCGTCCGATGACCCAGGGAGCGAGAAGCGGAGGTCAGACCGGTGTCAAGGTGACTTGTTTCCGTTGTGGGAAGACGGGACATTACGCCAATAACTGCACTCAGAAGGAGGAGGTATGTTTCAACTGTAAGAAGCCAGGGCATTTTGCCAAGGATTGTCCCACACCTAAAGCTGAGCCGGCAATGCTTGCGGCAAAGGCCAAAGGGAAGCGTCAGGTAGCTAAAGGCAGAGTTTTTTGCATGAGCGGTGAGGAAGCAGATCGAGCTGATGACCTTATTCAAGGTGAATGTGAGATAGAGGGTAAATCTTTATCCGTTCTCTTTGATTCGGGTGCAACCCATTCCTTTATTTCTTCTGATTGTGTGAACCATTTAAACTTGACTGTGACTGATTTACCGTTCAAATTGGTAGTTACAACCCCAGCTGCTAAAACCTTAGTCACAAACACTGCATGTCTTAATTGTGTAGTGGTTATTCAGAATAGAAAGTTTGTGGTCAATTTGGCTTGTTTGCCTCTTAAGGGCTTAGATGTCATCCTCGGGATGGATTGGTTATCACACCACCATGTCCTCTTGGTGTGCCGTAAAGCGTAATTTTCCCGGACCTTGAGTCTCAATTATCTTTACGCCGAACGTATTGGAGTTTCTTTGAAAGAAGGAACTAGGGAATACATGTATCCGCCAGCTCGGAAGTTTTCCACAGATCGAAGTGAAGAATGTACCGGTGGTGTGTGACTTTGTGGACGTTTTCCCAGTCGTGCCAGGGTTACCACTAGTGCGAGAGGTCGAAGTTCTCCATCGAAGTTGATTCCAGGGACAGACCGATTTCCAAAGCGCCATACAGATGTCTCTGCCGAGATGAAAGAACTGAAGTCTCAGATCGAACACTTGGAGTCAAAGCAATTCATACGACCGAGCGTGTCACCGTGGGGAGCTCCAGTGCTGTTGGTTAAGAAGAAAGATGGACGATCCAGACTGTGCGTGGACTACCGCGAGCTCAACAAGGTTACTGTGAAGAACCGTTATCTGTTACCTCGTATTGACGACTTGATGGATCAACTTCATGGAGCGGCGATCTTTTCCAAGATAGACTTGAAGTCGGGCTACCATCAGATTTGCGTGAAGGAGGCAGATGTCCCCAAAACAGCTTTCAGGACTAGGTATGGTCACTACGAGTATTTGGTGATGCCGTTTGGAGTGACAAATGCGCCAGTTGTGTTTATGGACTACATGCACAGGATTTTCCATTCATTTTTGGATCAGTTCGTTGTAGTGTTCATCGACGACATATTGATCTACTCGAGGAACCGAGAAGAGCACGAAGAACACTTACGTCGAGTACTGCAGACATTACGAGATAAGCAACTCTATGACAACCTGTCGAAGTGTGAATTTTGGCTCGAAGAGGTGAATTTTCTTGGTCATGTGATTTCCAAAGAAGGGATAGCTGTGGATCCAACTAAGATTGAAGCTGTGTTAGCGTGGGAACAAAGAAGACTGATTCACGAGATCGAAGTTTTGTTGGCTTAGCAGGCTATTATCGAAGATTCATTGAAGGTTTCTCGAAGATTGTCGCGCCTCTTACACGACTTACGAGGAAGGATCAACCTTTTGCCTGGACCGAGGAGTGCGAATCCAGTTTTCAATGACTGAAGGAGCTCTTGACGACAGCGCCTGTGTTGATTTTGCCTCAACCCGAAGAGTCTTACGAGGTATATTGTGATGCGTCACACCAGGGATTGGGATGCGTGCTGATGCAACATCGGAAGGTGGTCGCGTATGCTTCAAGACAGCTTAAGATTCACGAGAGAAACTACCCTACTCACGATTTGGAGTTGGTAGCGGTGGTTTTTGCGCTGAAGATATGGAGACACTACCTTTATGGGAGCACTCTTACTGTTTTCAGCGATCACAAGAGCTTAAAGCACTGTTGATCGTAAAGAGCTCAACATGCGTCGGCCAGATGGACAGATTTCTCAAGGACTACGACTTTACGTTGGAATACCATCCCGGTAAGGCTAACGTAGTAGCAGATGCATTGAGCGGAAGAGCGTTTAACCTCAAAGAATGATGATTAAGGAGTTGGAGATGCTCGAGAAGTTCGAGACTTGAAGTTGAGTGTCGAAGTTTCACCGGAAGTCGAGATTTGGTATGCTTACCATTTCTAGCAGATTGTTGGGCGAGATCCGAGACCAAAGAAAGTTCATGACGAGCTTCGCAAGAGAAGGTACAAATGATAGCGCAAGTGGAAGGCTTATTGCATTCCAAGTCGGAACTGGACGACATCTTAAGATGCAATGGCCAGTATGTGTACCTAACGTAGTGGAGCCGAGAAAGTTAATACTTGACGGCGCATAAGAGCAACTTTAGTATTCATCCAGGAGTTCTGAAGATGTATCAAGACTTGAAGAAGCATTTTTGGTGGTCCTGAATGAAGAAGCAAGTGGCCGAGCACGAGTCCGTGTTTAACGTGTCGAAGCCGAAGGTGGAGCACCAACGACTGCGGGAATGCTACAATCGCTGACGTACCAAAGATGGAAATGGGATGATTTCCATGGATTTTGTTGCGAGTTTCATCAAGACGCGAAGAAGAATGATTCGATTTGGGTGATCGTCGACCGATTGACCAAATCTGCTCATTTCGCACCGGTGAGGTCGACATACAACGTGGAAAAGGCGGCCAGAGATCTACATCGCGGAGATAGTACGACTTCATGGTATACCTCTTCAATCGTGTCGGACCGAGATCCGGTTCACGTCTCATTTTTGGAGGAATTGCAGAAGCGATGGGAACCGAGCTCAGGCTTAGCTCGGCATATCATCCCCGGCCGTGGTCGGGCGAGAGAACGATCCAATCGCTTGAAGATTTGTTGCGAGCGTGTACCTTAGATCACTGAGGAAGTTGGGACGACGTCTTACCATTAGTGGAGTTCACCTACAATAACAGTTTCCATGCGAGTATTGGAATGGCACCTTTTGAAGCACTGTATGGACGGAAATGTCAGACGCCTCTTTGTTGGTACCTGTAACACCTGAGGACGAGATCGACCTCGGATTAGGACGTCGGATCGAGACCTTGTGTCGAGATCCCGTGCCAAGATCGCGTGCCGAGGTCATTTACTGAGCTGAGGAGATCGCGTGTATTAGCTGCTGAGATCGCGTGTCGAGTTGATGAAGTCGCGTACCGAGCTGAGGAGGTCGCATGTCGAACTGAGGAGGCCGCGTGCACGAACTCGTGTTAGAGCCTTGTGCGCTTGCACGAGCACCCTGGTCGACATCGTGTCGAGATGATGACACTCGTATTTTTACGAACGTTATTCAGCGTTATTATTATATTGTCGGCTTGCAGTCTCGTCGCCGTGTCTAGACCTTTGACCGATAGAGTAGAGGGTAATTATGATAGAGGAACGATTAGATGGGTAGAATGATTGATGGGATTGGCATCTCATAGCTGGAGTTACGATTATGCCCTTCTCTCACCAGCTGTATATCACGATCGGTTCCCTCAGATACTCACTTCTCTTTTCTTCTTTCTTCTTCCTTTCTTCTCTGAGTTCCTCTTTCTCTCCAAAAACTTCCATCGAAGAACCTTGAGTTCCATCGAGATTCTGCACAAACTTTCTTCATCAATCTTGTTCCTCATCATCTTCTCACCATCTCGACCACCATTTGAGGTATGAAAAACAGATTTTCTCTTCTTCGTGCTACTGTTTAGCGTCATTTCTTCCTTCCATTTTTAGCTAGTTTTATGCTTCCAAATCATGTCAAATTGATGGGTTTTCTTCTTCATGATATTACCTACCTTTCTAACCGATTATTTGGGCTTGTGAAACAAATTTCTTCCTCTGATTTCTGCAATAGGCAGTGCCCAAAAACCCTTCCTTTTTGGTTGTTTCGATTTCTTGTTTTTCGTTTGTTGCTTCTGGTTGTTGTTGTTGTCGATTTATTTGTTGTAGTATCAGATAACCTCTTTCATGAACTTTTGATCGAAAACCCTAACTTTGTGGTTAGGATTGGGATGAGAGCTAAGTGTTATTAGAACCCATAGATCGAACTAAGTTGTGCTTGTTTTAGGAAGTCTGATTCCCGAGATCGTGTGATTTCCGAATCGAGGTGTACGGGAGAGCGAACCCGAGGACGTGGGAGCAGTGGGATCCAGATCGAGAACGGTACGTGTCGAGATCGAGTAAGAGAAGTCGTTGTCGAGCTCGTTTGAAGACAGCCGTGTCGAGGTCGTTGTCGAGCAGCGTTATCTTGGAGTTCGGTAAGGGCAGCTTTTAGACATTATTAAGACTTGATTTTATATGTTATTGTGTATGGATTCCTTGATTGGTGTCGAGCTTGAAATGTTGTGGTATGATTAGGTTTCTGCATGTATTTAATATGTGATTGAGTATACGTTAGAATCGTGTATTGCTGTTGAATTGTGCTTCTTCATGCAATTGGTTGTATTGCTTAAATGATTAAATTGGGTTTTCTTCATGTTAAGCATGCTCTCCTTATTTGATATGTGATCAAGTAATTTTATGTGTCACTCTTTGACTGCGGCGAGCTTATCATCGAGTGAGAGAGCTAGGGAGTCGTATGACGTTTTTGAGCCGGACCCAGATAACTGAGGGTGCTAGGTCCCCTTTTTGTTTATGGTGGATTGGCTAGGCGTTGCATTATCAGTTTGGGGATGGACCTGCTGTTAATGTATGGAATTCGGTTTGGGGATGGACCTGCCGTTTACCTATTGCGTCAGTTCGGGGATGGACCAACTGACGATATTCCGGAATAAGAGTCGAGTCTAGAGTGAGAAGGTCGAGTCACGTGTAGTGATTGAGATACATTATTGTGTTGCTTATTTCTTTATGCCGTGTTATTTTGAATTGTTGAGAAGTTGACCCTTTCCCGTGGTGCCTTCAATCCATGACGGTTACCAAGGCGATGTCGAGGGTGGCCGAACTCGGACAAACAGATGATGCCGAGGAGGAGCCCGACGAGGACCCGAGCGACAGCCTCTATTTGTCGTGATTGATTATGTTGTTGGATGTTTGTTTTTCTGATGACTGTACTTCGTTTTTCTTTGTGTTCAGAGGTCGTGACCAGTTGGGCCGGTTATGTTTTGTTGCTACAGGTAGATCAAGCGGTTTACTTTTGGAGCAACCTGCGTGGGAGTTCGCTTAAGTACCCTGTGGTATGATTGCTCTCTTGAAGTCGTCATACCTTAGGTGTATTTTCTTTGTACATTTACTACTCTGTATTTTGTATACATTATTATTTCGAGTGATATATATATGTATGTTATGCATGTATGTTTTATTAGAATTTAAGTCTTGTGTCTTAGTTGCACCATGTTTCGAAAAGCTGTAATTACTCTGATGTGCACGAGTTGGTTTTATAAAAACAAAAAAAAAATAGACCGTACTTTTTAAAGGCACAAGAGTACTATTTTAAAACACATCTCATACAGGTTTAGTTGAGCTCGGTAACTCGAGCTCGGTATATTGAGCTCGGTAGCGGTCCGGAAACGGGTCGTTACAGTACCAGGATGGCGAACGTTCTGTTGTGGGACCGGATATGATCCAGTAGACTACTGAGAAGATCCGTTTGATCAGAGATAGGATGCGAACGTCTCAAAGTCGACAGAAGAGTTATGCAGACCAACGACGTCGACCACTCGAGTTCGAGGAAGGAGAGCATGTATTTCTTAGAGTCACCCCCACTACTGGAGTTGGTCGAGCGATCAAATCCAAGAAACTTACCCCTAAATTTATTGGACCTTATCAGATTCTTCGTCGTATTGGTCCAGTGGCATATCAGATTGCCTTGCTGTAACACCTGAGGACGAGATCGACCTCGTATTAGGACGTCGTATCGAGACCCCGCGTCGAGATCTCGTGTCGAGACCTCGTACCACGACCCCGTGTCGAGATCCCGTGCCAAGATCGCGTACCGAGCTGAGGAGATCGCGTGCCGATGTCATATGTCGGCCGCTGAGGTCGCTGCATCGAAATAGAGGAGGTCGCATGTCGAACTGAGGAGGCCGCGTGCACGAACTCTTGTTAGAGCCTTGTGCGCTTGCACGAGCACCCAGGTCGACATCGTGTCGAGATGATAACACTCATATTCTTACGAACGTTATTCAGCGTTATTGATTATATTGTTTGTAATATTTATATTGTCGGCCTGCAGTCCTCGTCGTTGTGCTTCTTTTTAGATCTGTACCTATAGAGTAGAGGGTAATCATGAGAAAGGAGCGATTAGATGGGTAGAATGACTGATGGGATTGGCATCTCATAGCAGTAGTTACGATAATGCCCTTCTCTCACCAGCTGTATTCACGATCAGTTTTCTCAAACCCTCACTTTCTCTTTTCTTCTTTCTTCTTCCTTCCTTCTCTGAGTTTCTTTTTTTTTCTCCAAACCTCCATCGAAGAACCTTGAGTTCCATCGAGCTTCTGCATAAACTTTCTTCATCAATCTTGTTTCTCATCATCTTCTCGACATATCTCACCATCTCGACCATCATTTGAGGTATGAAAAAACAGATTTTCTTTTCCTTCATGCACTGTTTAGCGCCACTTCTTCCTTCCATTTTAGCTAGTTTTTATGCTTCCAAATCATGTCAAACTGATGGGTTTTCTTCTTCATGACATTACCTACCTTTCTAACCAATTATTTGAGTTTGAAAGATAAATTTCTTCCTCTGTTTTCTGCAATAGGCAGTGCCCAAAAACCCTTCCTTTTTGGTTGTTTCGATTTCTTGTTTTAGTTTGTTGTTAGTTTATTCTTGTCGATGTTGTTGTCGATTTACCTGTTGTAGCATCAGATAACCTTTTTCATGAACTTTTGATCGAAAACCCTAACTTTGTGTTAGAGGAAAAATATATTTAAGTTCTTGAGTTTTAATATTTACTGGGTTGTAGTTAAGATTGGGGTTATGAGAGCTAAGTGTTATTAGAACCCATAGATCGAACTAAGTTGTGTTTGTATTAGGAAGTCTGATTCCTGAGATCGTGTGATTTCCGAATCAAGGTGTACGGGAGAGCGAACCCGAGGACGTGGGAGCAGTGGGATCCAGATCGAGAATCAGACGTGTCGAGGTCGGATCGAGAAACCGTACGTGTCGAGATCGAGTAAGAGAAGTCGTTGTCGAGCTCGTTTGAAGACAGCCGTGTCGAGGTCGTTTGAAGACAGTCTTGTCGAGGTCGTTGTCGAGCAGCATTAACTTGGAGTTCGGTAAGGGCACTTCATATTCTACGAGTTTATGTTTTGTGCGTAAGGGAAACTCTTAGACATTATTAAGACTTTATTTTATGTTAGTGTATGGATTCCTTGATTTGTGTCGAGCATGAAATGTTGTGATATGATTGGGTTTTTGCATGTATTTAATATGTGATTGAATATATGTTGTGAATTGGGAATTGCTGTTGAATTGCGGTTCTTCATGCAAAATGTTTTTATTGCTTAAATGTCGGAGTGTGTTTTCTTCATGTTAAGCATGCTCTCTTTATTTGATATGTGATCAAGTGCTTTTATGTGCCACTCCTTGATCAAGCGCGAGCTAATCATCGAGTGAGAGAGCTAGGCGAGTCGTATGATGTTTTTGAGCCGTGACCCGGATAACTAAGGGTGCTAGGTCCCCTTTTTGTTTACGGGAGATTGACTAGACGTCGCATTATCAGTTTGGGGTTGGACCTGCTGATTAATGCATGGTATCGGTTTGGGGTTGGACCTGCCGCTTACCTAGTACGTCAGTTTGGGGATGGACCAGCTGACGATATTCCGGAATAAGAGTTGAGTCTAGAGTGAGAAGGTCGAGTCACGTTTGGTGAATGATATACTGTGATGTCTGCTTATTTCTTTATGCCGTGCTTATCTTGAATTGTTGAGAAGTTGACCCTTTCCCGTGGTACCTTCAATCCATGATGGTTACCCAGGCGATGTCGAGGGTGCAGGGAACTCGACAGCAGACGATGGCGAGGAGGAGCTCGACGAGGATCAGGGCGACGACCTGTATTTGTCGTGATTGATTATGTTTGTTGGATGTTTGTTTTTTTTGGATGACTGTACTTGTTTTTCTCTTGTGTATAGTGGTTGTGACCAGTTGGGGCCGGTTATGTTTTGTCGTTTCAGGGTAGACTGGTGGTTTTACTTTTGGAGCAGCCCCCTGCGTGGGAGTTTGCCGGAAGTACCCCCAGGGTATGATTGCTCTCTTGAAGTCGTTATACCTTAGGTGTATTTCTTTGTACATTTATTACTCTGTCAGTTTGTATACATTATTATTTCGAGTGGTATATATGCATGTATGTTTTATTAGAACTTAAATCTTGTGTCGTAGTTGCATCATGTTTCGAAAAGCTGTAGATACTCTGATGTGCACGAGCTGGTTTGAAAAAAAAAGAGACCGTACTTTTCTAAAAAGGCACAAGAGTACCGTTTTAAAACGCGTCGCATACAGGTTTAGTTGAGCTCGGTGTGTTGAGCTCGGTAACTCGAGCTCGGTATGTTGAGCTCGGTAGCGGTCCGGAAACGGGTCGTTACACTTGCCACCCCTCTTGTCGAATATTCATGACGTCTTTCACGTCTCACAGTTACGGAAGTATATTTCCGACCCCTCTCATGTCATCGAGCCGGATGTGATTCAACTAAAGGACGACCTATCTTTCGAAGCATCACCAGCGAGGATCGTTGATCGGAAAGCCAAACAGCTGCGGAACAAAGAGATTCAACTTGTCAAGGTTGTGTGGGATCAGAAGACTGGAGATGCGACTTGGGAGCTGGAGGAGAAGATGAAGACTCAGTACCCTGAACTTTTCCGAGGTAAGAATCTTATTTGCAATTTCGAGGACGAAATTTTTTTAGAGGGAGAGATTGTAACACCTGAGGACGAGATCACGAGATCGACCTCGTATCGAGACCTCGTACCACGACCTCGTGTCGAGATCCCGTGCCAAGATCGCGTACCGAGCTGAGGAGATCGCGTGCCGATGTCATATGTCGAGCTGTTGAGGTCGCGCACCGAGCTGAGGAGGTCGCATGTCGAACTGAGGAGGCCGCGTGCACGAACTCGTGTTAGAGCCTTGTGCGCTTGCACGAGCACCCAGATCGACATCGTGTCGAGACGGTAACTCGTATTCTTACGAACGTTATTCAGCGTTATTGATTATATTGTTTGTAATATTTATATTGTCGGCCTGCAGTCCTCGTCGCTGTGCTTCTTTTTAGATCTGTAACCTATAGAGTAGAGGGTAATCATGAGAAAGGAGAGATTAGATGGGTAGAATGATTGATGGGATTGGCATCTCATAACAGTAGTTACGATAATGCCCTTCTCTCACCAGCTGTATATTCGATCAGTTCCCTCAGACCCTCACTTTCTCTTTTCTTCTTTCTTCTTCCTTCCTTCTCTGAGTTTCTTTTTTTCTCTCCAAACCTCCATCGAAGAACCTTGAGTTCCATCGAGCTTCTGCATAAACTTTCTTCATCAATCTTGTTCCTCATCATCTCCCCGACATATCTCACCATCTCGACAATCATTTGAGGTATGGAAAAACAGATTTTTCTCTTCCTTCGTGCTACTGTTTAGCGTCACTTCTTCTCTCCATTTTAGCCAGTTTTTATGCTTCCAAATCATGTCAAACTGATGGGTTTTCTTCTTCATGATATTACCCACCTTTCTAACCAATTATTTAAGCTTGTAAAACAAATTTCTTCCTCTGATTTCTGCAGTAGGCAGTGCCCAAAACCCCTTCCTTTTTGGTTTGTTTCGATTTCTAGTTTTAGTTTGTTGTTAGTTGATTCTTGTCGATGTTGTTGTCGATTCATCTGTTGTAGCATCAGATGACCTTTTTCATGAACTTTTGATCGAAAACCCTAACTTTGTGTTAGAGGAAAAATATATTTAAGTTCTTGAGTTTTAATATTTACTGGGTTGTAGTTAAGATTGGGGTTATGAGAGCTAAGTGTTATTAGAATCCATAGATCGAACTAAGTTGTGTTTGTATTAGGAAGTCTGATTCCCGAGATCGTGTGATTCCCGAATCGAGGTGTACGGGAGAGCGAACCCGAGGACGTGGGAGCAGTGGGAGCCAGATCGAGAACTGTACGTGTCGAGGTTGACTGAGAGCCGTACGTGTCGAGATCGAGTAAGAGAAGTCGTTGTCGAACTCGTTTGAAGACAGCCGTGTCGAGGTCGTTGTCGAGCAGCGTTATCTTGGAGTTCGGTAAGGGCACTTCATATTCTACGTGTTTATGTTTTGTGCGTAAGGGCACTTCTAGACATTCTAGGATTTTTATTGTTATATTTCTGTATGAATTCCTTGATTTGTGTCGAGCTTGAAATGTTGTGATATGATTGGGTTTTTGCATGTATTTAATATGTGATTGAATATATGCTGTGAATTGTGTATTGCATGTTGAATTGCGTTTCTTCATGTCGAGCCTGCTCTTTTTATTTGACATGCGGTTGAATATCTTGTGTATAACTCTTTGAATATTGTAAGCGGAGAGCTGTTCATCGAGTGAGCGAGCTAGGCGAGTCGTTATGACGTTTTGAGCCGTGACCCGGATAACTAAGTGCTAGGTCCCCTTTTGTTTACGGGAGATTGACTAGCACGTCGCATTATCGGGTTGGGGTTGGACTCACGATTAATGCATGGTATCGGTTTGGGGTTGGACCTGGCCGCTACCTATTACGCCGGTTGGGGATGGACCAGCTGACGATATTCCGGAATAAGAGTCGAGTCTAGAGTGAGATGGTCGAGTCACGTTTGGTGAATGATATACAGTGATGTCTGCTTATTTCTTTGTACCTCGTTTATCTTGATTTGTTGAGAAGTTGACCATTTCCCGTGGTACCTTCAATCCATGACGGTTACCTAGGCGATGTCGAGGGTGCAGGGAACTCGACAGCAGACGATGGCGAGGAGGAGGTCGACGAGGATCAGGGCGACGACCTCTATTTGTCGTGATTGATTATGTTTGTTGGATGTTATTTGGATGACTGTACCTTGTTTTTTTGTGTATAGTGGTTGTGACCAGTTGGGCTAGATGTCATTTTGAGCACAGGGTAGATTGGTGGTTTTACTTTTGGAGCAGCCCCCTGCGTGGGTGTCTGCCGGAAGTACCCCCAGGGTATGATTGCTCTCTTGAAGTCGTCATACCTTAGGTGTATTTTCTTTGTACATTTATTACTCTGTATTTTGTATACATTATTATTGCAAGTGGTATATATGTATGTTATGCATGTATGTTTTATTAGAATTTAAGCCTTGTGTCTTAGTTGCATCATGTTTCGAAAAGCTGTAATTACTCTGATGTGCACGAGCTGGTTTTATAAAAAAAAATATAGACCGAAATTTTTAAAAGGCACAAGAGTACCGTTTTAAAACGCGTCGCATACAGGTTTAGTTGAGCTCGGTGTGTTGAGCTCGGTAACTCGAGCTTGGTATGTTGAGCTCGGTAGCGGTCCGGAAACGGGTCGTTACAGTTGACACATGTTGAGCTCTTTCTGATCGAACAGGTACTTCAAGCTCTTGTGGTCGCTGAAAACAGTAAGAGTGCTCCCATAAAGGTAGTGTCTCCATATCTTCAGCGCAAAAACCACCGCTGCCAACTCCAAATCGTGAGTAGGGTAGTTTCTCTCGTGAATCTTAAGCTGTCTTGAAGCATACGCGACCACCTTCCGATGTTGCATCAGCACGCATCCCAATCCCTGGTGTGACGCATCACAATACACTTCGTAAGGCTCTTCTGGTTGAGGCAAAATCAACACAGGCGCTGTCGTCAAGAGCTCCTTCAGTCTTTGAAAACTGGATTCGCACTCCTCGGTCCAGGCAAAAGGTTGATCCTTCCTCGTAAGTCGTGTAAGAGGCGCGACAATCTTCGAGAAACCTTCAATGAATCTTCGATAATAGCCTGCTAAGCCAACAAAACTTCTGATCTCGGTAACCGTCTTCGGCTGTTCCCACGCTAACACAGCCTCAATCTTAGTTGGATCCACAGCTATCCCTTCTTTGGAAATCACATGTCCAAGAAAATTCACCTCTTCGAGCCAAAATTCACACTTCGACAGGTTGGCATAGAGTTGCTTCTCTCGTAATATCTGCAATACTCGACATAAGTGTTCTTCGTGCTCTTCTCGGTTCCTCGAGTAGATCAGGATGTCGTCGATGAACACCACTACAAACTGATCCAAGAACGAATGGAAAATCCTGTTCATATAGTCCATAAACCACAATTTGGCGCGATTTGTCACTCCAAAGCGGCATCACCAAATACTCGTAGTGACCATACCTAGTCCTGAAAGTCGTTTTGGGGACATCTTCCTCCTTCACGCGAATCGATGGTAGCCCGACTTCAAGTCTATCTTGGAAAAGATCGCCGCTCCACGGTTGATCCATCAAGTCGTCAATGTGGTAATCGGATACCGATTCTTCACAAGAACCTTGTTGAGCTCGCGGTAGTCCACGCCTGACCTTGATCGTCCATCCTTCTTCTTAACCAACAACACTGGAGCTCCCCACGGTGACACGCTCGGTCGTATGAATTGCTTTGACTCCAAGTGTTCGATCTGGGACTTCAGTTCTTTCATCTCGACAGGAGACATCCTGTATGGCGCTTTGGAAATCGGTCCTGTTTCTGGAATCAGGTCGATGGAGAACTCGACCTCTCGCACTGGTGGTAACCCTGGCACGTCTTCGGGAAAAACGTCCTCAAAGTCACACACCACTGGTACATTCTTCACTTCGATCTGCTGGAAAACTTTCGAACTAGCCAGATACATGTATTCCCTCGTTCCTTCTTTCAAAGAAACTCCAATACGTTCAGCAGAAAGATAATTGGAGACTCCAAGGTCTGGAAAAATTACAGTTTTACGGGCACAGTCCAAGAGGACATGGTGGTGTGACAACCAATCCATCCCGAGGATGACATCTAAGCCCTTAAGAGGCAAACAAACCAAATTGACCACAAACTTTCTACTCTGAATAACCAATACACAATTAAGACATGCAGTGTTTGTGACTAAGGTTTTAGAAGCTGGGGTTGTAACTACCAATTTGAACGGTAAAGCAGTCACAGTCAAGCTCAAATGGTTCACACAATCAGAGGAAATAAAGGAATGGGTTGCACCCGAATCAAAGAGAACGGATAAGGATTTACCCTCGATCTCACATTCACCTTGAATAAGGTCATCAGCTCGCTCTGCTTCCTCGCCGCTCATGCAGAAAACTCTGCCTTGAGCTACCTGACGCTTCCCTTTTGCCTTGGCCGCAAGCATCGTCGGTTCAGCTTTAGGTGTGGGACAATCCTTGGCAAAATGCCCTGGCTTCTTACAGTTGAAACATACCTCCTCCTTCTGAGTGCAGTTACTCGCATAGTGTCCTGGCCTTCCACAACGATAGCAAGTCACCTCGGCTTGCCGTCGACCTCCGCTTCTCGCTCCTGGGTCATCGGACGATATTGTCCCTGTTGTTGTTCCCCAGGTCGGTTGTAAGGCTTCTTCGCAGCTTGTTTCCTTCAGGCAAATCTACGCCCGCACTCTGGGGTCTCACCGGTCCGCCTACAACAGATTTCTTCTTGTGGCTTCTTACTCCCTCTACCTCGACACAGCGATCTATCAGCTCTTGGAGGTTTCGAATCCTCAATGATACCACTGACTTCTGAATGTCAAATCTTAATCCTCGTTGGAATCTCTCACTTAACCATCTTTGGTCAGCTCGATCACGAAATGGACTGAAATACCTCGCCAGTGACTCGAACTTGGCCGCATACTCAGGCACTGTCATACTGCCTTGCTGCAATTGAAGAAACTCTCGCTATCAGTGCTTGCTTCACTCCTTTCCACCAATACTCTGCGTCTCCTAGCAGTAAGTAGGTGGCATAGTCTACCTTCACGTTATTCGGACAATGGAGTGCCTCGAAGATCTTCTCGATCTCTTGTGTAACGACCCGTTTCCGGACCGCTACCGAGCTCAATATACCGAGCTCGAGTTACCGAGCTCAACACACCGAGCTCAATATAAATCTATATGAGATGTGTTTTAAAAACAAAACTCTTGTGCCTTTTAAAAATACGATATATTTTTTTTTATAAAACCGACTCGTGCACATCAGAGTAATTACAGCTTTTCGAAACCTGGTGCAACTAAGACACAAGACTTAAATTCAAATAAAACATACATGCATAACATACATATATATATCACTCGAAATAATAATGTATACAAATACAGAGTAGCAAATGTGTAAAGAAATTACACCTAAGGTACGACGACTTCAAAAGAGTAATCATACCCTGGGGGTACTTCCGGCAGACTCCCACGCATGGGTCGCTCCAAAAGTAAGCCCACCAGTCTACCCTGTAGCATCAAAACAACACTGCCCAAACTGGTCACGACCTCGAACACAAAAGAAAAACAAGTACAGTCCTCAGAAAAACAAACATCCAACAAACAAACAATCACGACAGATAGAGGTCGTCACTCGGGTCCTCGTCGAGCTCCTCCTCGGCATCGTCTACTGTCGAGTTCCCTGCGCCCTCGACATCGCCTGGGTAACCGTCATGGATTGAAGGCACCACGGGAAAGGGTCAACTTCTCAATAATTCAAGATAAGCTCGACATAAATATATAAACAAACAGCAAAGTATAACATTCACCGACGTGACTCGACCATCTCACTCTAAACTCGACACAACTCACAAATCCATTTTCTCTCGACTCGACAATTTTCCTAATGCACGCGCCGTACCGTATGTCGGAAAGTCCAGCCGAAGCCTTGGGATCCTCGCTCTCCCTAGGACGATCGGCTTCGAGTCCGTGGCGTGGCGGCGTCTAGTCAATCTCCGTAAACAAAAAGGGGACCTAGCACCCTCGATTATCCGGTCACGGCTCAAAACGTCATACGACTCACCTAGCTTGCTCACTCGATGAACAATTAGCATCACGATATTCAAAGAGTTAAACACAAGATATTCAACCGCATGTCAAATAAAAGAGCAAGCTCGACATGAAGAAACGCAATTCAACATGCAATACACAATTCACGACATATATTCAATCACATATTAAATACATGCAAAAACTCAATCATATCACAACATTTCAGCTCGACACAAATCAGGAAATACACAATAACATAACCACGTAGAATATGAAATGCTCTTACTTAAGGACTTATAAAATAAAGCCTTAGAGATTTCTAGGAGTTGCCCTTACATACTATGAAAATATTAATGTGAAGCGCCCTTACCGAACTCCAAGTTAATGACGACCTCGACACAGCTGTCTTCAAAGAGCTCGACAACGACTTCTCTTACTCGATCTCGACACGGCTGTCTTTAACGAACTCGACAACGACTTCGACACGTACCGTCCTCAATCGACCTCGACACGTACGCTTCTCAGTCGACCTCGACACGTACAATCCTCGATCTGGATTCTGCTTTGCTTAGCGTCCTTGGATTAAGCTTTCCGTACACCTTGATTGAAATCACTCGATCTCGGGAATCAGACTTCCTAAAACAAACACAACTCAAATCGATCCATGGGTTCCAATACATCTAACTCTCTCTTCCCCAAACTCAACCTGACCCGAGAAAAATATAAAACTCAAGAACTGAAATGTATTTTTCCTCTAACACAAAGTTAGGGATTTCGATCAAAATTTCATGAAAAAGTTATCGATGCTTCAGCGAGATAGATCGACAACAACAATAATCGAAGCAACGAATGAAAAACAAGAAATCGAAAGCGAACCAAAAATGGAGGTTTTAAGGCGCTGCCGATTGCAGAAATCGAGAGAAAGAAATTTGTTTTACAAGCCCAGTTAATCGGTTAAAAGATAGGTAATATTGTGAAGAAGAAAACCCATCAATTTGACATGATTTGGAAGCATAAAGCGGTTAAAAATGGAAGAAGAATTAGCGCTAAACTTGTACGAATGAAAGATAAAAATCTGCTTCTTCATACATCAGCGGTGATGGTCGATCAGACGAGATATGGGTCGAGAAGTTGATGATGAACAAGATTGATGAAGAAAGCTTGTGCGAGAATCTCGATGGAACTCACGGTTTAGTCGATGGAGATTTTTGAAGAAAACCACGAAACACAGGCGAAGGAAGGAAGAAGAAAGAAGAAAGAGAAAGAATGAGTGTGAGGAATCGGTCGTGGTATACGGTGGCGAGAAAGGGGTATAAGCGTAACTCCACCTATAAGATGCCAATCCCATCAATCATCTACCCGTTAAATCGTTCCTCTCATAATTACCTGCTACTGCAGCCGGTCAGCGACAAGCCGAGCAATGTAATAATTACAAACAATATAATAATAACGTTGAATAACGTTGAAAGAATACGAGGTATCATCTCGACACGATGTCGACAAGAGTGCTCGTGCAAGCGTGCAAAGGTTCTAACACGAGTTCGTGAGCAGCGGTCTCCTCGGCTCGACTTGCGTCCTCATCATTTCGATGCAGCGACTTCATCAACTCGACACGCGACCTCCTCATTTCAGCGGCTAGTGCGCGTGGTCTCATCATTTCGACAAATGATCTCGGCAAGCGATCTAGTCACGGGATCTCGACACAAGGTCTTGGTCGAGGTCTCGATCGTCGTCCTAATCGATGTCGATCTCGTCCTCGGTGTTACAATCTCTCCCTCTAAAAAATTTAGTCCTCGAAATTGCAAATAAGATTCTTACCTCGAGAAAAGTTGAGTCTGAATCTTCATCTTCTCCTCCGGCTCCCAAGTCGCATCTCCGTCCTCTGATCCCACAACTTTGTGACAAGTTGAATCTCTTTGTTCCGCAATCTGTTTGGCTTTAGATCAACGATCCTTCTTTGGTGGCGCTTTAAAGATAGGTCGTCCTTGATTGAATCACATCCGGTTCGATGACATGAGAAGGGTCGGAAACATACTTCCGCAATTGTGAGGCGTGGAAGGCGTCGTGGATGTTCGACAAGAATGGTGGTAAGGCAATCCGATATGCCCTTTGGACCAATCTGACGAAGAATCTGGTAAGGTCCAATGAATTTAGGGTAAGTTTCTTGGATTTGATCGCTCGACCAACTCCGATGGTGGGGTGACTCTAAGAAATACATGTTCTCCTTCCTCGAACTCGAGTGGTCGGCGTCGTTGGTGCGCATAACTCTTACATGCGACTTTGAGATGTTAGCATCCGATCTACGATCAAGCGGATCTTCTCGGTAGTCTGCTGGATCATATCTGGTCCTCTGACGGTTCGCTCGCCGTCCTGGTACCAACAAAGGCGTCGACATTTCGATCCATCTGGCGCTTCAAAGGTGCCATTCCAATACTCGCATGGAAACTGTTGTTGTATGTGAACTCCACCAATGGTAAGGCGTCGTCCCGACTTCCTCGGTGATCTAACGTCTGAGCTCGCAACAAATCTTGGCGATTGGATCGTTCTCTCGATCGACCGTCGATGCATGGATGATATCTTGAGCTAAGCTGAGCTTCGGTTCCCATCGCTCCTTGCAATTCCCTCCAAAAATGAGGCGTGAACCGGATCTCGGTCGGACCACGATCGAAGAGGTATTCCATGAAGTCGTACTATCTCGCGATGTAGATCTCGATCGGCTTTTCCACGTTGTATGTCGACCTCGCTGGCAAGAAATGGCGGTTGGTCGATCGGTCGGCGATCACCCAAATCGAATCATTCTTCTTGCGTCTTGGCAAACCTACAGCGAAATCCATGGAAATCTTGTCCCGTTTCCATCTTTGCGCGCGTCAGCGATTGTAGCATTCCGCGGTCGTTGGTGCTCCACCTTCCGGCTTTACGACACGTCGAACATGAAGCTACGTGCTCGGCCACTTGCTTCTTCATTAGGACCACCAAAAATGCTTCTTCAAGTCTTGATACATCTTCGTAACTCGGGATGAATACTAAAGTTGCTCTTATGCGCTTCGTCGAGAATCAACTTCCTCGGCTCCGGATCGTTAGGCACGCACACTCGGCCATTGCACCTCGAAGATGTCGTCGCTCAGGCCTGAAATTGCATCGCCTTCCCTTGCGCTATCAAGCTGAATCTTCTCTTGCGAAGCTCGTCATGAACTTGCTGGTCTCGGATCTCGTCAACAATCTGTTAGAAATGGTAAGCATACCAAATCTCGGCTTCCCGGTGAAACTTGACACTCGACTTCAAATCTCGGAACTTCTCGAGCATCTCCAACTCCTTGATCATCATTCAGGGGTTAAGCGCTCTTCTGCTCAGCGCATGCGCTACTCGTTAGCCTTCTGGGATGGTATTCCAGCGTAAAGTCGTAGTCCTTGAGAAATTACGTCCATCTACGTTGGCGCATGTTGAGCTCTTTACGGTCGAGCAGTGCTTGACTCTTGTGATCGTGAAAGCGATGAAGTGCTCCGTAAAGGTAGTGCCTCCATATCTTGACGCCAAAAACTCTGGCACTAGCTCCAGTCGTGAGTAGGGTAGTTCTCTCGTGAATCTTAAAATTGTCTTGAAGCATCTGCGACCACCTTAGATGTTGCATCGATGCGCATCCCGATCCCTGGTGTGGCGCATCACAATACACCTCGAAAGGCTCTTGGGTTGAGGCAAAATCGGCCTGGTATTTGTCGTCAAAAGCTCCTTGATCGTTGAAAAGCGGCTTCACACTCTCCTCGGTCCAAGCAAAGGTTGATCCTTCCTCGTCGATCGTGTAAAGCGCGACAATCTTGAGAAACCTTGATGAATCTTGGTAATATCACGCTAAGCGACAAAACTCTGATCTCGATCCGTCTTAGGCTGTTCCCAGCTATCACGCCTCGATCTTAATTGGATCCACGGTATCCGCTTCTGCGGAAATCACGTGACCAAGAAAATTCACCTCTTGACCAAAATTCACACTTGACAGTTGGCATAGAGTTGCTTATCTCGTAATATCTGCGGTACTCGACATAGGTGCTCTCCGTGCTCTCCTCGGTTCCTCGAGTAAATCAATATGTCGTCGATGAACACTACAACGAACTGATCTAAAAGCGAATGGAAAATCCTGTTCATGTAGTCCATAAACACGGTGGCGCGTTAAATCCTCAAGCGGCATCACCAAGTACTCGTAGTGACCGTATCTAGTCCTGAAAATTTGTTTTGGCGACATCTTCCTCCTTCACGCGAATCGATGGTAGCGGGCTTCAAGTCTATCTTGGAAAGATCGCGCTCCCGCAGTTGGTCCATCAGTCGTCGATGCGTGGTAACGGATAACGGTTCTTCCACGGTAACCTTGTTGAGCTCGCGATAGTCCACGCCTGACCTTGATCGTCCATCCTTCTTCTTAACCAACAACCTTTGGAGCTCCCCACGGTGACACGGCTCGATCGTATGAATTGCTTGACTCCAGTGTTCGATCTGGGACTTGACTCTTTCATCTCGGCGGGAGACATCACGTATGGCGCTTTGGAAATCGGTCACATTCCTGGAATCGGTCGATGGAGAACTTCGACCTCTCGTCTTGGTGGTAATCTGCGCGTCTTGAAAAAGCGTCCTCAAAATCACACACCAGCTGGTACATTCTTCACGTCGATCTGTGGAAAACTTCCGAACTAGCTAGATACATGTATTCCCTAGTTCCTTCTTTCAAAGAAACTCCAATCGTTCGCGAGAAAGATAATTGGAGACTCAAGGTGCGGAAAAATTACGATTTACGGGCACAGTCCAAAAGGACATGGTGGTGTGACAACCAATCCATCCCGAGGATGACATCTAAGCCCTTAAGAGGCAAAGCAAACCAAATTGACCACAAACTTTCTACTCTGAATAATCACTTTAACACAATTAAGACATGCGGTGTTTGTGACTAAGGTTTTAGCGGTGGGGTTGTAACTACTAATTTAAGCGGTAGCGATCCGCGGTCGAGTTCAAATGGTTCACAATCGGAAGAAATAAAGGAATGGGTTGCACGAATCAAAAAACGGATAAGGATTTACCCTCGATCTCACATTCACCTTGGATAAGATCATCATTTCGATCGCTTCCTCGCCACTCATGCGAGAAAACTACGCCTTTAGCCACTTGGCGCTTTCCTTTGGCGCTGCGCCAAGCATAGTCGGTTCGACTTTAGGTGTAGGACAATCGCTTAGCAAAATGCCCTGGCTTCTTGCGGTTGAAACACACCTCCTCGCCGAGTATAGTTACTCGCGTAATGTCCGGCTTTCCACGCCGGTAGCAAATCACCTCGACAACGGTCGACCTCCACTCCTCGGTACTTGGGTCATCGGACGATCTGTCCCTGTTGTCGTTCCCACGAGGTCGGTCGTAAGGCCTCTTCTGCGGTGGTTTCCCTTTACGTGCAAATCTACGCCCGCACTGCGGGGTCTCCTTTGGTCGCCCACAGTCTTCTTCTTGTGGCTCCTCACTCCTTCTACCTCGACACATCGATCAATCGGCTCTTGGAGATTTACGATCCTCAGCGACACCATGTGACTTCGAATGTCGAATCTCGATCCCAGATTGGAATCTCTCACTCGACCATCTACGGTCGGCTCGATCCACGAAATGGACTAAAATACCTGCCAACGACTCGAACTTGGCGCATACTCGGACAAGTCGAGTTGCCTTCTGCGATTGAAGAAATTCCTGCTCGCTTCTCGGCTCGTGCGATGTCAGGAAGTACTTGTCCAAAAACCTTTCACGAAAAAGCTCCCGGGTCATCTCGCGATGTTACGCTATAAGCGTTGCTTCACTCCTCTCCACGATACTCTGCGTCTCCTAGCGGTAAGTAGGTAGCATAGTCGACCTTCCGCGTTGTCCGGGACGTGAAGTGCCTCGAAGATCTTCTCGATCTCTTGCATCCAAAGATCGGCTTTATCCGGTTGGCTCAGTAGAACCCGATTGGATCGTAGCTTCTGAAGTCGCCAATCCTCTCGGGCATTTCGTTACGCTCGTTCTTTGTTCTTTGCAAGTTCTGGCGAGTTAACGTTGCCGTCTGTTGAGCCATCGCGTTAACTGTTGAGTTCTGGTGGTGATTGTTGAGCCATGGCTGCCGCCATCTCGGTCATAAGCTTGAATAGCTCGTTCCATGTCGGCGTTCTCGATTTGCGGATGTCGTATTCCTCTGGTGGCATTAGATTCCACAAAGTTCAAAACCTGTCGAGAATCTCACAACAAGGATGTGTTAAAACACCTTTGCTTCAATCAAGAAACAGTTCAAACAATTTCTCAAGCAATAAGTGCTTCACTTAATCAAGCGACAATCAACATAATACAACTAGGTACTGACACACATAACCCGAGCATAGTGACCGGTCAAATTCCTATGCACGGCTCGGTCGAGCAGCTGCTCACGATACCAACAGTGTAACGACCCGTTTAGGACCGCTACCGAGCTCGATATACCGAGCTCGAGTTCTGAAACTCAACACACCAAGCTCAACATAAACCTATATGAGATGTGTTTTAAAAACAAAACTCTTGTGCCTTTTAAAAATACGATATATTTTTTTATAAAACCAGCTTCGTGCACATCGAGTAATTACGACTTTTGAAACATGGTGCAACTAAGACACAAGACTTAAATTCAAATAAAACATACATGCATAACATACACATATATATATCACTCGAAATAATAATGTATACAAATACTGAGTAGCAAATGTGTAAAGAAAATACACCTAGATGCAGCGACTTCAAAAGAGTAATCATACCACAGGTACTTAGCCGGAACTCCCACGCTTGGTGCTCCAAAAGTAAGACCACGAGTCTACCTGTAGCAACAAAACAACAACCTTGCCCCAGCTGGTCACGACCTCGAACACAAAGAAAAACAAGTGCAGTCCTCGGAAAAACAAACATCCAACAAATAAACAATCCACGGCGGATAGAAGTGCGTCACTCGGGTCCTCGTCGAGCTCCTCCTCGGCATCGTCTCTTTGTCGAGTTTACTGCGCCCTCGACATCGCTGGGTAGCAGTCATGGATTGAAGGCACCACGGGGAAGGTCAACTTCTCAGCAATTCAAGATAAGCTCGACATAAATATATAAACAAGCGACAAAAGTATAACATTCACCGGCGTGACTCGACCATCTCACTCTAAACTTCGACCTGACTCACAAATCCATTTTCTCTCGACTCGACAATTTTCGGAATGCACCGCCGTCTGGTATGTCGGAAAGTCCGGTAAAGCCTTGGGATCCTCGCTCTCCCTAGGGCCGATCGGCTTTCGGATCCGTAAGCGTGGCGGCGTCTAGTCAATCTCCGTAAACAAAAAGGGGACCTAGCACCCTCGATTATCCGGTCCACGGCTCAAAAAGCGTCATCGACTCACCTGGCTCGCTCGCTCGATGAACAATTAGCGCATCACGATATTCAAAGAGTTAAACACAAGATATTCAACCGCATGTCAAATAAGAGAGCAAGCTCGACATGAAGAAATGCAATCCAACATGCAATGCACAATTCACGACATATATTCAATCACATATTAAATACATGCAAAAACTCAATCATATCACAACATTTCAGCTCGACACAAATCAGTAAATCCATACACAATAACATAACCACGTAGAATATGAAATGCTCTTACTTAAGGACTTATAAAATAAAGCCTTAGAGATATCTAGGAGTTGCCCTTACGTACTATAACAAGTATAAATGTGAAGCGCCCTTACCGAACTCCAAGTTAATGGCGACCTCGACACAATTTGTCTTCAAAGAGCTCGACAACGACTTCTCTTACTTTCGATCTCGACCACGGGTGTCTTTAACGAACTTCGACAACGACTTGACCGCGTCAGTCTCAATCGACCTCGACACGTCGCTTCTCGGTCGACCTCGACACGTCTGTACAATCCTCGATCTGGATTCTGCTTCGCGTCCTTGGATTAAGCTTTCCGTACACCTTGATTGAAATCACTCGATCTCGGGAATCGGACTTCCTAAAACAAACACAACTTAGATCGATCCATGGTTCCAATACATCTAACTCTCTCTTCCCCAACTTCGGCCTGACCCAGGAAAAATATAAAACTCAAGAAGCTGAAATATATTTTTCCTCTAACACAAAGTTAGGGATTTCGATCAAAATTTCATGAAAAAGTTATCGATGCTTCAGCGGATAGATCGACAACAACAATAATCGAAGCAGCGAATGAAAAACAAGAAATTGAAAGCGAACCAAAAATGGAGGTTTTACGGCCGCGCTGATTGCGAAAAAGCGAGAGGAAGAAATTTGTTTTACAAGCCCAGTAATCGGTTAAAAAGATAGGTAATATTGTGAATAAGAAAACCCATCAATTTGATATGATTTGGAAGCATAAAGCGGTTAAAAATGGAAGAAGAATTAGAGCTAAGCGATATACGAAGAAGATAAAAATACATTCTTCATACCTCAGCGGTGATGGTCGATCAGGCGAGATATGGGTCGAAGTTGATGATGAACAAAATTGATGAAGAAAGCTTGTGCGAGAATCTCGATGGAACTCACGGTTTAAATCGATGAAGATTTTGAAGAAAACAACGAAACACGAAGCGAGAAGGAAGGAAGAAGAAAGAAGAAAAGAGAAATGAGTGTGAGGAAGCGATTAGTGGTATCGGTGGCGAGAAGGGGTATAAGCGTAACTCCACCTATAAGATGCCAATCCATCAATCATCTGCGGATTAACTCGTTCCTCTCATAATTACCCTACCCTGCAGCCGGTCAGCGACAAGCGGACAATGTAATAATTCTGAGCAATATAATAATACGTTGAGTAGCGTTCGAAATAATACGAGGTGTCATCTCGACCACGATGTCGACAAGAGTGCTCGTGCAAGCGTGTACAAGGTTCTAACACGAGTTCGTGAGCGCGGTCTCCTCGGCTTCGACTTGCGTCCTCATCATTTCGATGCAGCGACTTCATTTCGACCGCGCGACCTCCTCATTTCGGCGGCTAGTGCGCGTGGTCTCATCAGCTCGACAAATGATCTCGGCAAACGATCTAGTCACGGGATCTCGACACAAGGTCTTGGTCGAGGTCTCGATACGTCGTCCTAATACGATGTCGATCTCGTCCTCAGGTGTTACATCTTGCATCCAAAGATCAGCTTTATCTGGGTTTGGCTCACCATAAAACTTCGGTGGGTCATGCTTCCTAAAGTCTGCTAATCCTGCAACTTGACCATTTAAGCTCTGCTCGTTCTTTATTCTTTGCAAGTTACTGCTGAGTTAGCATTGCCGTCTGTTGAGCCATTGCGTTAACTGTTGAGTTCTGGCGGTGATTGTTGAGCCATAGCTGCCGCCATCTCGGTCATAACTTGAATTGCTCGTTCCATGTCGGCGTTCTCGGTTGCGGTATCGTATTCTCACGAGGTGGCATTAGATTCCACAAAGTTCAAAACCACTGTCGAATCTCACAACAAGGATGTGTTAAAACACCTTGCTTCAATCAAAGCGATTCAAACAATTTTTCAAGCAATAAGTGCTTCACTTAATCAAACAGCAATCAACATAATACAACTAGGTACCCACACATAACCGACCACGGTGACGGTCAAATTCCTATACGGCTCGGTCGAGCCAAGGCGCTCGATACCAACAATGTAACGACCCGTTTAGGACCGCTCTGAGAGCTCAATATCTGAGCTCGAGTTCTGAAACTCAACACACGAGCTCAACATAAACCTATATGAGATGTGTTTTAAAAACAAAACTCTTGTGCCTTTTAAAAATTATGGTCTATATATATATATATATATATATATATATATTTTTTAAACCAGCTCGTGCACATCAGAGTATCTACAGCTTTTCGAAACATGGTGCAACTAAGACACAAGACTTAAATTCTAATAAAACATACATGCATATATATACCACTCGAAATAATAATGTATACAAAATCTGAGTAGCAAATGTGCAAAGAAAATACACACCTAAAGATGCAGCTGACTTGAAAAAGCGATCATACCACAGGGTACTTAGCCAGAACTCCCACTTTGCTCCAAAAGTAAGACCACCAGTCTGCCACGAAACCACAAAACAACACTTTGCCCAGACTGGTCACGACATACTACTCCAAAGAAAACAAAGTGCAGTCATCAAGAAATCGTCGAACAAACAATCAATCCACGGACAAAGTCACAGTGCGTCACTCGGGTCTCGTCGAGCTCCTCCTCGGCATCGTCTGCTGTCGAGTTCACTGCGCCCTCGACATCGCTGGAGTAGCAGTCATGGATTGAAGGCACCACGGGAAAGGTCGACTTCTCAGCAATTCAAGATAAGCTCGACATAAAGGATATAAGCAAGCAGCGGCAATAATATATCTCGATCACCACCGTGACTCGACCATCTCACTCTGGGCTTCGACACAACTCTTATTCGAATATCGTCGGCGGAGTCCATCCCCAATGGCGTAATAGGTAAGCAGCGAGTCAACCCCTGACCGATACCATGCATTAATCGGCGAGTCGACCCCAGGCCCGATGTCGGCGCTAACCAATCCACCGTAAACAAAAGGGGACCTAGCACCCTCGATTATCTGGGTCAGGCTCAAAGCGTCATCACGACTCACTAGCTCTCTCACTTTCGATGATTAGCTACTTGCGCATGTCAAAGAGTAACACAACTTACTTGATCACGTATCAAATAAAGAGAGCATGCTTAACATGAAGAAAACACAATTCGACATTTAAGCAATAAACGATGCATGAAGAAGCGCGCCGGCGGCAATACACCATTCACAACATATATTCAATCACATATCAAATACATGCAAAAACGATCATATCCACAACATTTCAATCTCGAGCACCAATTAAAGAGTCCATACATAAATATAATAATAAAAATAAAGTCTTAATAATGTCTAAGAGTTGCCGCCAGCTGGCGTACTACGAAAGTATTAATGTGAAAGCGCCTTTACGAACTCAAGTAAATCTTTGCTCGACAACGACCTGCGACGGTGTCTTGAATGAGCTTCGACAAGCGACCCGACCGCGTCTGAGTCCTCAATCGACCTCGACCACGTATCCTTCTCGATTCGACCTCGACCGCGTCACAGTTCTCGATCTGGATTCCGCTTCCGCGTCCTTGGATTAGCTTTCCGTACACCTCGATTAAAATCACGATCTCGGGAATCGGACTTCCTAAAACAAACACAACTTAGATCGATCTATGGGTTCTAATACATCTAGCTCTCATCCCAAACTTAACCACTGACCCGGAAAATATAAAACTCAAGAACTTGAAATATATATTTCCTCTAACACAAAGTTAGGGATTTTGATCAAAGTTCATGAAAAAGTTATCGATGCTTCAGCGAGATAGATCGGCAACAACAATAACCGGAAACAGCGAGCGAAAAACAAGAAATCGAAACAAACCAAAAATGAGGAGTTTTACGGGCCTTTTGGAGTGCGAAATCGAGAGAAAGAAATTTGTTTTACAAGCC
Organism: Calophaca sinica; assembly: GCA_037113605.1. Taxonomy (NCBI): domain Eukaryota; kingdom Viridiplantae; phylum Streptophyta; class Magnoliopsida; order Fabales; family Fabaceae; genus Calophaca; species Calophaca sinica. Next base: position 59,274 of record JBAFXK010000087.1, read on the forward strand.
CGATTAATCGGTTAGAAAGATAGGTAATATCGTGAAGAAGAAAACCCATCGATTTGACATGATTTGGAAGCATAAAGCGGCTAAAAATGGAAGGAAAAGTAGCGCTAAGCGATGCTTACGGAGAAAAGAAAAAACCTGTTCTTCATACCTCGATGGTGATGGTCGAGCAGTGAGATATGTCGAGAAGATGATGATGAACAAGATTGATGAAGAAAGCTTATGCGAGAATCTCGATGGAACTCACGGTTTAAATCGATGGAATTTTGAAGAAAACAACGAAACTTCAGGCGAGAAAGAAGGAAGAAGAAAGAAGAAAAGAAAGAATAAGTGTTTGAGGAAAAGCGATCGTGAATACGGTGGTGAGAGAAGGGTATAATCGTAACTCCGATATAAGATGCCAATCCCATCGATCACTACCGTCTGTCGTTCCTCTCATAATTACTCTACTGCTGTCGGTCAGCGGTCTAGACACCACGGCGAGCGGTCGGCCGACAATGTAATTATTACAAACAATATAATAATAGCGGCGAATAGCGTTCGAAAGAATCTGAGGTATCATCTCGACCACGATGTCGACAAAGTGCTCGTGCAAGTGCACAAGGTTCTAACGCGAGTTCGTGAGCGCGGTCTCCTCGACTCGACATGCGTCCTCATCATTTCGATGCAGCGACTTCATCAACTCGACCACGCGATCTCACCATTTCGGCTGGCTAGTGCCGCGTGGTGCTCCTCATTTCGGCAAATGACACCGGCAAACAATCTGAGCGCGGGATCTCGACACAAGGTCTTGGTCGAGGTCTGAATCGTCGTCCTAATACGATGTCGATCTCGTCCTCGAGGTGTTACACTCGGCGTCCCCGATGTCTGCGAGCTCGGCGTACTAAACTGCTTGGCGCTTCTTTTGTCCCCAATATCACGTTGAATCTTGATCTCGCGGCAGACTTGATCTCGGCGGGTTGAGATCGAAGCTCGACTGTCGAGATGAAGCTGATCTCGGCGACTTGAGGACCAGCGGCTTGAGCGTCATCTCGACATGTGTGAATAGCGGTCGAGATCAACATCTTCGAGATCGAAGCTCGATGCTGTCGAGATCAATCTCGACTTTGTCGAGATCGGCTTGACTCGGCGGTACTAGAGAACCAAACTCAGCGAGATCGAGCTCAGTGTTGGTCCTCAGTGTCGAAATGAAGCTTGATCTCGCGGCTGAGCTTGATCTCGGCGGGTTGAACTTGATCTCAAGCTGTCGAGTTCAAGCTTCGACTGTCTAGATCAACCTCGACCTGTTGAGTTGGAAGCGATTTCGGCGGGTTGAGGACCGGCTGATCTCGGCGAGGTTGAGATCAAGCTTCGACTGTCGAGATCAAGCTCCATCTCAATCTGTCGAGGTCAAGCTCCATCTCAAGCTGTCGAGATCAAGCTGTCGAAATCAGGCTCAAGCTGTCGAGATCAAGCTGTCGAGCTTGATCTCGGCGGAGTTGAGCTTGATCTATTTGTCGAGATCAAGCTCAGTGTCGAAATCAAGGTTGAGCTCGGCGGGAGATCAGCGAGTTCACAACCTCTGTAACGACCCGTTTAGGACGCTACAGAGCTCGACATACCAGAGCTCGAGTTCTGAGAACTCAACACACAGAGCTCGAGATACCTGTATGCGATGTGTTTTTAAAATGATACTCTTGTGCCTTTAGAAAAGTGCGGTCTATATATATATATTTTTTATAAAACTATCTCGTGCACATCGAGTAATTCTGACTTTTGAAACATGGTGCAACTAAGACACAAGACTTAAGTCCTAAATAACAACACTGAGTATAACAAGTACATACTCATATATACAAGATATAAAAAGTGCATACAAAAGACTGAGTAATAATGTACAAAGAAAATACACCTAAGGTATGGCGACTTCAAGAGAGCAATCATACCACAGGGTACTTAAGCCAGAACACCCACCTTGGCTGCTCCAAAAGTAAACTTGATCTACCACTGTAATAACAAAACATAGCAAGCCCAGCTGGTCACAACCACTATACACAAAAACATAGACAAAGCAAATCCACGACAAATAAGTCGTCTCACGATCCTCGTCCCGAGCTCCTCCTCGCCATCATCTGTTTATCGAGTTCACTGCACCCTCGACATCGCTGGGTAGCAAATCGTCATAGATTGAAGGTACCCACGGGAAAGGTCAACTTCTCAACAATTCAAGATAATCCAGGCATAAAGAAATAAGTAAACAACAAAGTATAACATTCACCAAAGCGTGACTTCGTCCATCTCACTCTAGACTCGACTCTTATTAGAATATCGCGTAGTCCGTCCCCAATTGACGCCAATAGGTAGCGGCGGTCGACCCCGAGCCGATACCATGCATTAATCGGCGAGTCCGACCCCAAACTGATAATGTCGGCGCCTAGTCAATCTCCGTAAACAAAGGGACCTAGCACCCTTAGTTATCCGGTCACGGCTCAAAAGCGTCATCACGACTACGCCTAGCTCTCTCGCTCGATGATTAGCTCGCCCAGTCAAGGAGTAGCACATAAAATTACTTGATCACATATCAAATAAAGAAGCATGCTTAACATGAAGCAAAGCATAATTCAATCATTTAAGCAATAAAACAATCTGCATGAAAAGCATAATTCAGCAGGCAATACACAATTCACAACATATAAAATAAAGCCTTAATAATGTCTAAGAGTTTCCCTTACGCATAAACATATGAAATAAAGCCTTAATAATGTCTAAGAGTTGCCACTTACGCATAAACATATGAAATAAAGCCTTAATAATGTCTAAGAGTTGCCACTTGCAGAACTCCGAGCTAACGGCTGCTCAAACAACGACCTCGACGCATTTGTCTTCAAGCAGGCTGCGACTACGACTTCTCTCAAAGCTCGATCTCGACACGCCATACGGCTCTTAGTCGAGCCTCGGTTTCGTGATCTCGTACACCGGATTTCCTTGCCGCCACGATCTAAAATCACTGCTTTGCCTATCTGAGTCTGACTTAGTTACATCTATGGGTTCTAATAACACTTAGCTCTCATCGTCCCAATCTTAACCACAGCCCAGTAAGCATTAAAACTTAAGAACTTAAACAAATACAACCAGAATTCAAACATTACAAAATAACTCCTTTTCTCTAAAATTTTATTAAAATCTCTTTCATACATCATCGAGACAAAGCCATTTTTCCTAAGTACTAATTCAAGCTTAAAATCAAGTAATACCTTAAACACAACTTAATCAAAATCTAAGTTTATATATCTTAAAAATATTTTACGTCATGGTCCAGCAATTAAAATAAGACCATAACCAACTTATGTTAAAATTTAAAACTCAAAAGAAATCAACACAAGCCAAGTAGGGAGGGTTTTGGGCGCTACCTACTTGCGACTTTCAGAAGGAAACAATTTGTTTTCAAGCTCAAATAAATGGTTAGAAAGGTAGGAAATGTCATGAAGAAGAAAACCTATCAATATGACATGAGTTGAAAGCATAAAAACTAGCTAAAGCAGAGAGAAGAAGTGGCATTACTTGATAACATGAAAGGAAATAAAATTATGTTTTTCATACCTCTCAGCGGATGGTCGAGATGGTGATATAGGTCGAGGAGATGATAAGGAACAAGGTTGATGAAGAAAGTTTATCACGAAGCTCAATGAACTCAAGGTTCTTCAATGGAGGTTTGGAGAAGAGGAGGAAGCTGTGAGAAGAAGAAAGAAGGAAATAGAAAGTGAGGATTTGAGGCGGCTGATCGTGATATTTAAGGCGGGGGAGGAAACTAATCAGGATACTTATCTACAATTTGGTGGAAAAAGAAAAAGTTTGGTCTTATCTCCCTTAAACAAAAGCTAATTACAAGAAAACCATTTTAAAAGAATTTATCTTTCATAAAACCACAAATAAGCGACACCTGGATTTTTAAAGTAAGATATTAATCCAAACAACAAGTCTAACCCATCTAATGCATTCTCTCTCATAATCCCAGCAAAATATACTAACTAACGTTAAATAATATTTGTAAAAATACGAGTGTTATCATCTCGACACGATGTCGACCAGGATGCTCGTGCAAGCGTCTGAAGGCTCTAACACGAGTTAGTGCCGCGGCCTCCCGATTCGACATCACGACCTCCTCATTTCGACATATGACCTCGGCCGCGCGATCTTGGCGCGGGATCTCGTCACGAGGTCTCGGTATGATGTCTGTACGATGTCCTAATACGATGTCGATCTCGTCCTCAGGTGTTACAACCTCCATCTTCCTCGAATCCTTGGAGAAGATAAAGACATGCATCTTCTCCCTCCAGCTTCGTCACCATATGAGAAGCAACTCACACTTTTCTGTAACGACCCGTTTCCGGACCGCTACCGAGCTCAATATACCGAGCTCGAGTTCTGAAACTCAACACACGAGCTCAACTAAACTGTATCACGACGCATTTTAAAAGCGATACTCTTGTGCCTTTTAAAGAAATGCGGTCTATTTTTTATAAAACCAACTCGTGCACATCGAGTAATTCTGACTTTTGAAACATGGTGCAACTAAGACACAAGACTTAAATTCTAATAAAACATACATGCATAACATACATATATATATATCACTCGAAATAATAATGTATACAAAATCTGAGAGTAGCAAATGTGCAAAGAAAATACACCTAAGATGCAGCGACTTCAAGAGCAATCATACCACAGGGAGTACTTAGCCCAACTCCCAGCATGAGGTGCTCCAAAAAGTAAGACCACGATCTACCGCTGTAACGACAAAACATAACCGGCCCAAACTGGTCGACCTGCGAACACAAAGAAAAAGCGAAGTCAGATCATCGAGAAAAACAAACATCCAGCGAACATAAACAATCCACGACAAGTAGAGGTCGTCACTCGGGTCCTCGTCGAGCTCCTCCCTCGGCATCATCTGGCTGTCGAGTTCCACTGCACCCTCGACATCGCCTGGGTAACCGTCATGGATTGAAGGCACCACGGGAAAGAGTCGACTTCTCAACAATACAAGATAAGCCGCGGCATAAAGAAATAAGCAACACGATAATGTATCTCGATCACCGCACGTGACTCGACCATCTCACTCTGGGCTCGACTCGACTCTTATTAGGAATATCATCGGTAGTCCATCCCCAAGCGGCGTAATAGGTGGCGGCGGGTCGACCCCTAATACCGATACCATGCATTAATCAGCGAGTCCGACCCCAGCCGATAATGCGGCGCTGTAACGATCCACCGTAAACAAAAAAGGGACCTAGCACCCTCGATTATACGGGTCGGCTCAAAAGCGTCATCACGACTCCCTAGCTCTCTCACTTTCGATGATTAGCTACGCGCGATCAAAGAAGTGACACATAAAAGTACTTGATCACATATCAAATAAGGAGAGCATGCTTAACATGAAGAAAAGCGCATTCGACATTTAAGCAATAAAAACGATTGCATGAAGAAGCGCAATTCAACGGCAATTCACAATTCACAACATTTCAAGCTCGACACCAATCAAGGAATCCATACACAATAACCTATAAAATAAAGTCTTAATAATGTCTAAAGTTGCCACTTACGAACTCCAAGCTAAAGGCTGCTCGACAGCGACCTCGACACATTTGTCTTCAAATGAGCTTCGACAACGACTTCTCTTACTCGATCTCGACATGGCTGTCTTCAGCGAGCTCGACAAGCGACTTCTGCAATCGACCTCGACACGTCTGATCCTCGATCTGGATTCCATTGCTTCCGCGTCCTCGGGTTAGCTCTCCGTACACCTCGATTAAAATCACACGATCTCGGGAATCGGACTTCCTAAAACAAGCACAACTTGAGTTCGATCTATGGGTTCTAATAACACTTAGCTCTCATCCCAAACTTAACCACAAAGTTAGGGTTTTTGATCAAAAGTTCATGAAAAAGGTTATACGATGCTACAACGGATAATCGACAGCGACAACAACAAGAAGCAACAAGCGAAAAACAAGAAATCGAAACAAACCAAAAAGGAAGGGTTTTGGAGCGCTGGATGCAGAAATCGAGAAAGAAATTTGTTTCTGAGCCCCAAATAATCGGTTAGAAAAGTAGGTAATATCATGAAGAAGAAAACCCATCAATATGAGATGATTTGGAAGCATAAAACTAGCTAAAAATGGAAGGAAGAAGTAAGCGCTAAAGCGATAGCACGAAGGAAGAGAAAAATCATTTTCATACCTCAGCGATGGTCGAGATGGTGAGATATAGGTCGAGAAGATAATGAGGAACAAGATTGATGAAGAAAGTTTATCACGAGAATCTCGATGGAACTCAAGGTTCTTCGATGGAGATTTTGGAGAAAAACAAGGAACTTCGAGGCGAAGGAAGGAAGAAGAAAGAAGAAAGAAAATGAGTGTTTGAGGAACCGATCGTGGTATCACAATTTGGTGAGAGAAGGGGCATTATCGTAACTCCAGCTATGAGATGCCAATCCCATCAGTCAATCTACCCATCTAATCGCTACTCTCTCATGATTACCCTCTACTCTATAGGTCAGAGAACTAAACACGCGTCGAGCGGCAATGCCCGACAATATAATTATTACAACCAATATAATAATACTTGGCTGAATAACGTTCGTAAGAATCACGAGTTATCATCTCGGCCGCGATGTCGACAGGTGCTCGTGCAGCGCTACAAGGCTCTAACACGAGTTCGTGCAGCGGCCTCCTCGATTCGACATGCGACCTCCTCGGCTCGATGCAGCGACTTCATCATTTCGACCGCGCGATCTCACCGGCTCGTGACTAGTGCCGCGCGATCTCCTCATTTCGGCAAATGACCGCCGACGCGCGATCTTTGCGGAATCTCGACACAAGGTCACGGTACGAGGTCTCGACACGAGATCTCGGCCGAGGTCTCGATCCGGCGATCTAATACGAGTCGATCTGCGTCCTCGAGGTGTTACATTTTCCATCGAGGCGAGGAGCATTGATCTCGGCGAGGTTGACCTTGATCTCGGCGAGGTTGAGCTTGATCTCAGCTGTCGAGAGTCAAGCTCAATCTCAATTTGTTGGTCCTCAAATTTGTCGAAATCAAGGTTGATCTCGGCGAGGTTGAGCTTGATCTCAATTTGTCGAGATCAATCTCAAGCTATTGATGCACATCGAGATCAAGCTCATTTGTTGGTCCTCAGTGTCGAGATCGAAGCTTGATCTCGACGAGGTTAGGGAAGGGGATGTGTACTTGATTAGAGATCACTCTTTAGAAAAGTCCTATATATGTGTACTAATAGATCTACATTATAACGACCGTTTAGGACCTTCTGAACTAAAATTAAACCTAAATGTGACTCGTTTTTAAAGCGGTACTCTTGTGCCACTTTGAGAAAAATTCGGTATATTTTTTTTTAAACATTTATACATTCCGTAAAGCGCTTTCGGAAGTAATTACAACTTTTCAAAACATGGTGCAAGTAGGACATAAATCTTAATACTAAATAGCAACACGCATGCATAATGCGTGCATATATATATATACCGGATATAAAATAATGCATACAAAAAAGAAGGGTAGTAATGCACAAAGAAATACACACATGGTATAACGACCCTCGGAAGAGTGATCATACCGAGGATACTCCCGACAGACACCCAGCGAGGGCTGCTCCAAAAGTAGCGTAACACCTGAGGACGAGATCACGAGATCGACCTCGTGTCGAGACCTCGTACCAAGACCTCGTGTCGAGATCCCGTGCCAAGATCGCGTGCCGAGGTCATATGCCGAGTTGAGGAGACCGCGTGCACTAGCTACTGAGCTGAGGAGGTCGCATGTCGAACTGAGGAGGCCGCGTGCACGAACTCGTGTTAGAGCCTTGTGCGCTTGCACGAGCACCCTGGTCGACATCGTGTCGAGATGATAACTGTAACACCTGAGGACGAGATCGACCTCGTATTAGGACGTCGGATCGAGACCTCGCGTCGAGATCTCGTGTCGAGACCTCGTACCTCGACCTCGTGTCGAGAATCCGTGCCAAGATCGCGTGCCGAGGTCATTTGCCGAGCTGAGGAGACCGCGTGCACTAGCTGCTGAGCTGAGGAGGTCGCGTGTCGAGTTGATGAGGTCGCGTACTGAGCTGAGGAGGCCGCGTGCACGAACTCGTGTTAGAACCTTGTGCGCTTTCACGAACACCCTGGTCAACATCGTGTCGAGATGATATCACTTTCGTATCTTCTGAGCGTTATTGACGTTATTATTATATTGTTTGTAATAATTATATTGTCGGCTTGCGGTCTCGTCATTGTGTCTAGATCTTTGGCCGATAGAGTAGAGGGTAATTATGAGAGAGGGCGATTAGATGGGTAGAATGATTGATGGGATTGGCATCTCATAGCGAAGTTCACGATAACGCCACTTCTCTCACCACGGTATTCACGATCAGTTTTCTCGAATACTCACTTTCTCTTTTCTTAACTTTCTTCTTCCTTCCTTCTGCAGGTTCCTCTTTCTCTCCAAAACTTCCATCGAAGAACCTTGAGTTCCATCGAGATCTGCATCAACTTTCTTCATCAACCTTGGTTTTCATCATCCTCTCGACATATCTGCCTTCTCGACCACCATCGAGGTATGAAAAAGCAGATTTTCTCTTCCTCCATGCTACTCTTTGTTTAGCGCTACTTCTTCCTTCCATTTTTAGCTAGTTTTATGCTTCCAAACCATGTCAAGCGATAGGTTTTCTTCCTCATGACATTACCTATCTTTCTAACTTAGATTATTTGGGCTTGTAAAACAAATTTTCTTCCCTCTGATTTACGCAGTAAGCGGTGCCCAAAAACCTTTCCTTTTTGGTTTGTTTCGATTTCTTGTTTTTCGTTTGTTGCTTCTGGTTGTTGTCGTTGTCGATTTACCTGTTGTAGCATCAGATAACCTTTTTCATGAACTTTTGATCGAAAACCCTAACATTGTGTTAGAGGAAAAATGGTCTTGTCTGAGATGTATGAAAGGAGTTATTTTGTAATATTTACTGGGTTGTAGTTCAGATTGGGGTTATGAGAGCTAAGTGTTATTAGAACCCATAGATCGAGCGAGTTGTGTTTGTATTAGGAAGTCGATTCCGAGATCGTGCGATTTCAGGAATCGAGGTGTGCGGAGAGAGCAAACCAGGGGCGTGGGAGCAGTGGGATCGGATCGAGGCTATGCGTGTCGAGGTCGGTGAGAAGCGTCACGTGTCGAGATCGAGTAAGAGAAGTCGTTGTCGAGATCGTTTGAAGGCCAGTGTCGAGGAGTCGTTGTCGGCGACATTAACTTGGAGTTCGGTAAGGGCGACTCTTGGAGCATTGTTAAGGCTTTATTTGAAATGTTTGTGTAAAGATAATCTGTAGAGATGCTTATATGATTGAGTTTTTGCATGTATTTAATATGAGATTTAATATATGTTGTGAAGCTATGTATTACTGTTGAATTGTGCTTCTTCATACAATTGGTTGTATTGTAAATGATTAAATTGGGTTTTCTTCATGTTAAGCATGCTCTCCTTATTTGATATGTGATCGAAGTAATTTTATGTGTCACTCTTTGGCTGGCGAGCTAATCATCAGTGAAGAGCTAGGAAGTCGTATGGCGTTTTGGCCGGACCCAGGATGGCGAGGTGCTAAGAGTCCCCTTTTTGTTTATGGTGGATTGGCTAGGCGTTGCATTATCGATTTGGGGATGGACTGCTTTGTTAATGTATGGAATTGATTTGAGGATGGACTGCCGTTTACCTGTGCGTCGATTGAGGATGGACCCGGTGGCGATATTAGGAATAAGAGTCGAGTCTAGAGTGAGAAGGTCGGGTCACGTGTGGTGATTGAGATACATTCTTGTGTTGCTTAATTCTTTATGCGTGCTTATCTTGTATTGTTGAGAAGTTGACCACTTTCCGTGGTACCTTCAATCCATGGCGGTTACCCGAGCGATGCTCGAGAGCACGAGGGAACTTCGGCGAGATGATCGGAGAGAGGAGCTTCGGCGAGGACGGCGGCGACCTCCTATATTTGTCGTGATTGATTATGTTCTTTGGATGTTGTTTTTGATGGCGTACCTCGTTTTCTTTTTGTGTTGGAGAGTCGTGACCCGGTTAGGCGATATTGTTTTGTCGTTTGAGGTAGGCGGTGGTTTTACTTTGGGCGACCCCTGCGTGGGAAGTGCCGAAAGTACCCCGAGGTATGATTGCTCTCTTGAAGTCGTCATTACCTTAGGTGTATTTTCTTTGTACATTGCTTTACTCTGTATTTTGTATACATTATTATTTGAGTGATATATATATGTATGTTATGCATGTATGTTTTATTAAATTTAAGTCTTGTGTCTTAGTTGCACCATGTTTCGAAAGGCTGTAATTACTACGATGTGCACAGTGGTTTTAAAAAAAAATAGATCGTGCTTTCAAAAACCTGAAGTTTCGTTTAAAACGCATCATCTGAGGTTTAGTTGAGCTCGGTGTGTTGAGCTCGATAAGTCGAGCTCGGTATGTTGAGCTTCGGTGGCGGTCGAAGCAGTCGTTACATTGTTAGTATCGAGCGATTCGGTTCGGCCAGAAATTTGTGCATAGGAAGATTTGAATTTGAGTCAACGTGTCGGGTTATATGTGTTGGGTACCTAGTTGTAATATGTTGATTCTTTGTTTGATTAAGTGAAGCACTTATTGCTTGAAAAATTGTTTGAAGCTGTTTCTTGATTGAAGCGGTGTGTTTTAACACATCCTTGTTGTGAGATTACGGCGGGGTTTTGAACCTTGTGGAATCTAATGCCACCTACGTCGGGATCTGACACCTTGCAATGACGTCGACATGGAACGGCAATTCAAGCTATGGCCAGAGATAAGCGGCGACCATGGCCCAACAATCGGTGCTTTGCGACTCAGCGAGCCTTAACGCGATGGCTCAGCGGGCGGCGGCGTTAACCCAGTGAACTTACGACAGCGACAGCGAAGCGGGCGAAATCTTTGAAGCTAGAGGATTAGCGGACTTTAGGAAGCGAAGCGGTGAAGATCTTATTCAAGGTGAATGTGAGATCGAGGTAAATCCTTATCCGTTCTCTTTGATTGAGTGCAACCCATTCCTTTATTTCTTACGATTGTGTGAACCATTTAAACTTATTTGTGGTACGCTTTGCAGTTCAAATTGGTAGTTCTGACCCAATTTGCTAAAACCTTGATCCTGAAACCTTTGCATGTCTTAATTGTGTAGTGGTTATTGAGTAGAAAGTTTGTGGTCAATTTGGTTTGTTTGCCTCTTAAGGGCCTAGATGTCATTCTCGGGGATGGATTGGTTGTCACACCACCATGTCCTCTTGGGTGTGCCGTAAAGCGTAATTTTCCCAGGACCTTGGAGTCTCGATTATCTTTCTGCTGAGCGTATCGGAGTTTCTTTGAAAGAAGGAACTAGGGAATACATGTATCACAGCTGGTTCGGAAGTTTTCCGGCGGATCGGCGTGAAGAATGTACGGTGGTGTGTGACTTTGAGGGCGTTTTCAGAAGGCGTGCCAGGGTTACCACCGGTCACGAAGTCGAGTTCTCCATCGACCTGATTCGAGGGGCAGGCCGTCTCAGCGCCCATCTGAGGATGTCTCTGCGAGATGAAAGCGAAGTCCCGGATCGAACACTTGGAGTCAAAGCGATTCATCTGACCGGCGTGTCACCGTGGGAGCTCGGTGTTGTTGGTTAAGAAGAAGGATGGGCCGATCGAGGCGTGCGTGGACTCGCGAGCTTCCAACAAAGTTCTTGTGAAGAAGCAGATTTATCCGTTACCGCGTATTGGCGACTTGATGGATCAACCGTGGAGGCGGCGATCTTTCAAGATAGACTTGAAGTCGGGCTACCACAGTTCGCGTGAAGGAGGAAGATGTTCCCAAAGCGACTTTCGGGACTAGGTATGGTCACTTCACAGTACTTGGTGATGCCGTTTGGGTAGTGAATCGCCCGGTGTGTTTATGGACTACATGAATAGGATTTTCCATTCGATTTCTTGGATCGGTTGTTGTAGTGTTCATCGGCGACATATTGATCTACTCGAGCAAGGGAAGAGCCACGAAGAACACTTCGTCAGTCTGCGGATATTACAAGATAAGCGACTCTATGCGACTGTCGAAGTGTGAATTTTGGCTTGAAGAGGTGAACTTTCTTGGTCACGTGATTTCCAAAGAAGGGATTGTAACACCTGAGGACGAGATCGACATCGTATTAGGACGACGTATCGAGACCTCGACCAAGACCTTGTGTCGAGATTCCGTGCCAAGATCGTTCTACCAGGTCGATGGCGAGATGAGGAGGCTGCGATGCACTATTTCTTTGGTGAGGAAGTCGCGTGTCGAGTTGATGAAGTCGCGTCTGGTGATGAAGTCATTTGCCGGTGAGGAGGCGGCGTTCACGAACTTCGTGTTAGAACCTTGTGCGCTTGCCACGAGCACCACTGTCGACATCGTGTCGAGATGATACCTCGTATTCTTTGAAGCGTTATTCAGCTATTATTATATTGTTTGTAATAATTACATTTATTCAAACTACTTGCCGTTCTGGAAATCGTAATGTCTAGGCGGATTGTGAAGCGAGTAGAAGGTAATTATGAGGGAGGAGCGATTAGGCGGGTAGAATGATTGATGGGATTGGCATCTTATAGTGAGATTCTGATTATACCCTTTTTCTCACGGTGTATACCACGGACCGATTCCTCGAACACTCATTCTTTCTCTTTTCTTCTTTCTTCTTCCTTCCTTACGCTCTGAGTTTCGTTGTTTTCTCCAAAAATCTCCATCGGCGAAACCGTGAGTTCCATCGAGGTCTGCCTGGCTTTCTTCATCGACCTTGTTCATCATCATCTTCTCGACCTATATCTACTTTTCTTTCGACCATCACCATTGAGGAAGTCGATTCGAGATCGAGTGATTTCGGTCGGAGGTGTCACGGAGCGAATCAAGGGCGTGGGCGGCGGAATCGGATCGAAGCTGTGCGTGTCGGTCGGCCCGAAGTGTATGCGATGTCGAGGTCGATTGAGGACGGTACGTGTCGAAGTCGTTGTCGAGCTCATTTGAAGACAGCTGTGTCGAGGTCGTTGTCGAGCAGCATTAACTTGGAGTTCGGTAAGGGCAACTCCTAGATATCTCTAAGGCTTTATTTTATAAGTCCTTATGTAAGGGCGCTTCACATTAATACTTTCGTAGTATGCTAGCGTAAGGGCAGCTTTTAGACATTATTAAGACTTTATTTTTTTTATTGTTATATTTCTGTATGAATTTCCTTGATTGGTGTCGAGATTGGAATGTTGTGATATGATTGGGTTTTTGCATGTATTTGATATGTGATTGAATATATGTTATGAATGGTGTATTGCTGTCGAATTGCGTTTCTTCATGCAGAATGTTTTATTGCTTAAATGTCAAATTGTGTTTTCTTCATGTTAAGCATGCTCTCTTTATTTGATATGTGATCAAGTAAGTTGTGTTACTCTTTGACATGCGGCGAGCTAATCATCAGTGAGAGAGCTAAGGAGTCGTATGACGTTTTTGAGCCGGACCCAGATAACTGAGGGTGCTAGGTCCCCTTTTTGTTTATGGTGGATTGGCTAGGCGTCGCATTATCAGTTTGGGGTTGGACCTGCTGATTAATGCATGGTATCGATTTGGGGTTGGACTGCGGTTTACCTATTACGTCGATTTGGGGATGGACACTTCGGCGATATTCAGGAATAAGAGTCGATCAGTCTAGAGTGAGATGGTCGAGTCACGTGTGGTGATTGAGATATATTATTGTTGTTGCTTATATCCTTTATGTCGAGCTTATCTTGAATTGTTGAGAAGTTGACCGCTTTCGTGGTGCCTTGATCCATGAGCGGTTACCCAGCGATGTCGAAGCGCGAGGAACTCGGCGATGAATGATGTCGAGAGGGCTCAGCGAGGACCGGTGGCGACCTCTGCTTGTCGTGATTGATTATGTTGTTGGATGTTTGTTTTTAAAGCATGTACTTGTTTTCTTTGTGTTGGTAGTGACGAGTTTGGGCGGTTATGTTTTGTTGCTCTGAGGTGGTGGTGGTCTTACTTTTGGGCGACCCTGCGTGGGAAGTGGAAGTACCCCAGGTATGATTGCTCTTTTGAAGTCGTCGTACCTTAGGTGTATTTTCTTTGCACATTTGCTACTCTGTATTTTGTATACATTATTATTTGAGTGATATATATATGTATGTTATGCATGTATGTTTTATTAAATTTAAGTCTTGTGTCTTAGTTGCACCATGTTTTGAAAAATTTGTAATTACTCGATGTACGAGTTGGTTTTATAAAAAAAAATATATCATATTTTTAAAGGCCTGAAGTTTTGTTTTAAAACACATCTCTCATGAGGTTTATGTTGAGCTTGGTGTGTTGAGCTCGATAACTTCGAGCTCGGTATATTGAGCTTCATTAGCGGTCAGGAAGCAGTTAGTTCTGAGGATAGGCTGTGGATCGACTAAGATTGAAGCTGTGCTAGCGTGGGAGCAGTAGAAGGCGATTCTGAGAGTCGAAGGATTTTGTTGGCTTAGCGGGCTATTATCGAAGATTCATTGAAGGTTTCTCGAAGATTGTCGGCGCCTCTTTACGACTTCACGAGGAAGGATCGACCTTTTGCCTGGGCCAGGAGTGTGAAGCCGATTTTCAAAGGCGAAAGAGCTTTTGGCCAGCGGCGCGTGTTGATTTTACCTGACGGAAGAGCACTTACGAGGTGTATTGTGATCGTCACACCAGGGATTGGGATGCGTCTTTGATGCAACATCGGAAGGTGGTCGCGTATGCTTCAAGGCGACTTAAGATTCACGAGAGGAACTACCTACTCCACGACTTGGAGTGGCGGCGATGGTTTTTGCGCTGAAGATATGGAGACCTTACCTTTATGGGAAGCACTCTTACTATTTTTCAGCGTCATAAACTTGAAGTACTGTTCGACCAGAAAAGAGCTCGACATGCGTCGGCCAGATGGGCGAAATTTCTCAAGGACTACGACTTTACGTTGGAATACCATCCGGTAAGGCTAACGTGGTAGCGAGATCGTTGAGTAGGAAGAAGCGTTTTAACCTCGGCAATGATGATCGAGAGTTGGAGATGCTCGAGAAGTTCAGAGACTTGAAGTTGAGTGTCAGTTTCACCAGGGAAGGCGAGATTTGGTATGCTTACCATTTCTAGCAGTTGTTGGGCGAGATCCGAGACCACGGCAAGTTCATGACGAACTACTTTGCAAAGAGAAGGTTCGATTGATAGTGCAAGGAAAGCGTGAATTCAAAGTCAAGCGTAGCGACATCTTAAGATGCAATGGCGAGTATGTGTGCACTAACGTGTCAGTGAAAGTTAATACTCGGCAAGCGCGCAAAACGACTTTAATATTCACCAGGAGTTCACGAAGATGTATCAAGACTTGAAGAAGCATTTTTGGTGAGTCAGGAATGAAGAAGCAAGTGGCGATGCGTAACCGTGTTTAGCGTGTCGAAGCGAAGGTGGAACACCAGCGACCTGCGGGAGATATTCTGATAAACGGCGTACGGTTTGGAAATGGGATAGTATTTCCATGGATTTACGTTGTAGGTTTGCAGAAGGCGAGAAGAAAGAATGATTCGATTTGGGTGATCGTCGGCCGATTGACCAAATACGCTCATTCTTACCCGGTGAAATCGGCGTACAGCGTGGAAAAGGCGTACGAGATCTACATCGCGGAGATAGTGCGACTTCATGGAATACCCTCTTGATCGTGTCGGACCAGAGATCAAAGTTCACGTCTCATTTTGGAGGAATTGCAGAAGCGATGGGAGGCAGAGAGCTCCAGGGCTTAGCTCGGCGTATCATCCTCGGTGCGGTCGAGAATGAAAGAATGATCCGATCGGCTTGAAGATTTGTTGCGAGCTTATGCGTTAGATCACAGGAAGTTGGGGCGACATCTTACCATTGGTGGAGTTCACCTACGATACTTGATTTCCATGCAAGTATTGGAATGGCACCTTATGAAGCAGCTTTGTGCGGACGGAAATGTCAGGCGCCTCTTTGTTGGTACCAGGCGGCGAGCATTCTATTGTAGGACCGGATATGATCCAGCGGACTATTTGAGAAGATCCGTTTGATCGAGAGATAGGATGCGAGCGTCTCAAAGTCGACGAAGAGTTATGCGGACCAGCGGCGTCGACCACTCGAGTTCGAGGAAGGAGAACATGTATTTCTTAGAGTCACCCCCTTCTTTGGAGTTGGTCGGCGATCAAATCCAGAAACTCACCCTAAATTTATTGGACCTTATCAGATTCTACGTCGTATCGGTCCGATGGCATATCAGTTGCCTTGCCACCATTCTTGTCGAACATTCACGGCGTCTTCACGTCTCACTGATGCGGAAGTATGTTTGAGCCCTCTCATGTCATCGAACCGGATGTGATTCAGCGAGAGCGACTTATCCTTGAAGCATCACGTGAGGATGCGTTGATCGGAAAGCCAAGCAGATTGCGGAACAAAGAAATTCAACTCGTCAAAGTTGTGTGGGATCGGAAGGCGGGAGATGCGACTTAGGGTGGAGGAGAAGATGAAGACTCGATTACCACTGAACTTTTTCCGAGGTAAGAATCTTATTTGCAATTTCGAGGGCGAAATTTTTTAGAGGAGAGATTGTAACACCTGAGGGCGAGATCGACCTCGTATTGGGACGTCGGATCGAGACCTCGCGCCGAGATCTCGTGTCGAGACCCTCGTGCCTCGACCTCGTGTCGAATGTCAGGTACCAAGATCGCGTGCCGGAGTCATTTGCGGTGAGGGGACCGCGTGCTGTGAATACATGCCTTGGCCAGGATGATTTTGATGATTGACAAAGGGAGTCTTGCAAATAGTCAACCGTGCAAAAGTGGAAAAAGAATACCAAGGCGGCGTATCAAGAATGATTGTTTCTCAAGTCTTTGGGTTACGGGTATTTATTTATCTTTATTAAGACAATTTGTAAGTAGTAATAAAAGCTCTCAATTAAAATTAAATCACACCACGCACAAAATATTTTGACATACATATCTCGTGTCGGATGTCGGTGAGGAAGTCGGATGTCGGGCCCGAGGAGGAAGTCGGATGTTGAGCTCACGAGGAAGTCGTATGTCGAGGCGAGGAGGAAGGTCGTGTCAAGCTTGTAGGTCGGCGTGATGAGCTCTTGTCGCGTCTTGGTGATGATCAGTGTCGGTGATGAGGAAATCGGATGTCGGTGAGGAGGAAGTCGGATGTTGAGCTCACGAGGAAGTCGTATGTCGAGCCGAGGAGGAGGTCGGCGTGTCAAGCTTATGAGGTCGGCGTCACAGGAGTCGGCGTGATGGTGATGGTCGCGTCTTGAGCTATGTGAGCAGAGCCCGATGTGAGAGAGGTGAGTATCTTGAAGAGCGTGTTCAGGAGTGGGTAATGTGAAGTCTTTTTCTTGAGGCTGTTGATGGAGTCGTATCTTGCATTTGTCTTGATTAAATCGTCTAGAGTGTCTTCGAAGGTCGTATGCCGAGCCGTCTCCGTGTTTTCAATTTCTTTTTATTTCAAAGCATAGCGGGCGATTACCTACAGCGACAAATCCTTTTAATAATTGTAACACACGAGGGCCGAGATCGACATCGTATTGGGGCGGCGTATCGAGACCTCGACCAAGACCTTGTCGAGATCCAGTGACTAGATCGTTTGAGATCTTTGTCGGTGATGAGACCACGTGCACTAGGCTGGCTTTGAGCGGGGAAGTCGCGTGTCGAGTTGATGAAGTCGCGTCAGAAATTTGATGAAGGGCCTTGAAGTCGGTACGAGGAGGCCGCGTTCACGAACTCGTGTTAGAACCTTATGCGCTTGCCACGAGCACTCTTTATCGACATCGTGTCGAGATGACACCTCGTATTCTTTGAGCGTTATTCAGCGTTATTATTATATTGTTTGTAATTATTACATTGTCGACTTGCCGTTGTGTAAAGCGATGTAGAGGGGTAATTATGAGAGGAAGAGCGAGTTAGGTAGATGATTGATGGGATTGGCATCTTATAGCTGGAGTTACGTTTATACCCCCTGCTTGGTGTATACCACGGCCAGATTCCTCACACTCATTTCTCTTTTCTTAACTTTCTTCTTCCTTCCTTACGCTCACGTGTTTCGTTGTTTTCTTCAAAAATCACCATCGGCCAATAGTGAGTTCCATCGGTCTGCACAAGCTTTCTTCATCAATCTTGTTCATCATCGAACTTCTCGACCCGTATCTCGTCGATCGACCATCATAGTTGAGGTATGAAGAAGCAGATTTTTATCTTCTTAGTACTCTTGTTTAGCGCTAATTCTTCTTCCATTTTTAACGGTTTATGCTTCCAAATCATGTCAAATTGATGGGTTTTCTTATTCATAATATTACCTATCTTTTAACGATTAATTGGGCTTGTAAAACAAATTTCTTTCTCTGATTTCTGCGATCGGCGGTGCCGAAACCCCATTTTTGGTTAGTTTCGATTTCTTGTTTTTCATTCGTTGTTACAGTTATTGTTGTTGTCGATCTATACATTGAAGCTTGTCGAGATAACTTTTTCATGAAATTTTGATCGAAATCCTAACTTTGTGTTAGAGGAAAAATATATTTCGATTCTTGAGTTTTATATTTTTAAAGGTTGTGAGTTGAGTTTGGGGAAGAGAGCTAGATGTATTGGAACCCGTAGATCGATCCCGAGTTGTGTTTGTTTAGGAAGTCGATTCGAGATCGAGTGATTTTGAATCAAAGTGCAGGAAAGCGAATCAGGGCGCAGGCAGCGGAATCGGATCGAAGGCTATGCGTGTCGAGTCGGTGAAAGCGTCGTGTCGAAGTCTTTGTCGAGCTCGTTGAAGGCAGTAGTGTCGAGATCGAGTAAGAGAAGTCGTTGTCGAGCTCTTTGAAGGCAGTTTGTCGAAGTCGTTGTCGGCGGCATTAACTTGGAGTTCGATAAAGGCGCTTCACATTAATATTTTAAGTAGTATGCTAGCGTAAGGGCATTTCATATTCTATGTGGTTATGTTATTCTGTATGAATTTCCTGATTTGTGTCGAGCTGAAATGTTGTGATATGATTGAGTTTTTGCATGTATTTAATATGTGATTGAATATATGCCGTGAATTGTGTATTGCATGCTGAATTGCGTTTCTTCATATCAGAGCTTGCTCTTTTATTTGACATGCGGTTGAATATCTTGTGTTTAACTCTTTGAATATCGTATCTGGCGGTGGTGTTCATCGAGTGGCGAGGCTAGGTGAGTCGTATGGCGTTTTTGAGCCGTGACCGGATAAGCGGGGTGCTAGGTCCACTTTTTGTTTACGGGAGATTGACTAGGCGTCGCCCACGCTACGGGACCTGAGTTAGTATCCTAGGGAGGCGAGGATCCCAAGGCTTGACTGGACTTTCCGACATCTGATGCGGCGTGTGCATTCAGGAAAGTGCTCAGTCGAGAGAAAATGGATTTGTGAGTTGTGTCGAGTTTAGAGTGAGATGGTCGAGTCACGTCGGTGAATGTTATACCTTCTTTGTTTGCTTATATTTTTATGTCGAGCTTATCTTGAATTGTTGAGAAGTTGACCGCTTTCGTGGTGCCTTGATCCATGGCCGGTTACCCGAGGCGATGTCGGCGCGGGTAACTCGGCGATGAAGCGATCTGAGAGGAGCTTCGGCGAGGACCAGTGGCGACCTCTATCTGTCGTGATTGTTTATTTGTTGGATGTTTGTTTTACGAGGGTGTACTTGTTTTTCTTTTGTGTTAGAGAGTCGTGACCGATTTAGGCGGTGTTGTTATGTTACTCTGAGGGTAGGCGGTGAGTCTTACTTTTGGAAGCTGACCCACTAGCGTGGGAGTCTGCCGGAAGTACCCCCAGGGTATGATGGCTCTTTTGAAGTTGTCGTACCTTAGGTGTATTTTCTTTGCACATTTGCTACTCTGTATTTTGTATACATTATTATATATGTGTATGTTATGCATGTATGTTTTATTAGAATTTAAGTCTTGTGTCTTAGTTGCACCATGTTTCGAAAAGCTGTAATTACTCTGATGTGCACGAGTTGGTTTTATAAAAAAAAAAAAAAAAAACATATCGTATTTTTAAAAAGGCACAAGAGTTTTGTTTTTAAAACATATCTCATATAGGTTTATGTTGAGCTTGGTGTGTTGAGCTCGGTAACTCGAGCTCGGTATATTGAGCTCGGTAGCGGTCGAAGCTTAGTCGTTGCTGTTGATATCGAGCTTGATTCGGTTCGTAGAAAGTGTGCATAAAATTTGGGTAGTCACTATGTCGGGTTATGTGTTGGGTACCTAGTTGTATTATGTTGATTCTTTGTTTGATTAAGTGAAGCACTTATTGCTTGAGAAATTGTTTGAGCTGTTTCTTGATTGAAGCCGGTGTGTTTTAACACATCCTTGTTGTGAGATTACGACGAGGTTTTGAACTTTGTGGGATCTAATGCCACCTACGTAGAGAATCGACATACACCCTGCCAACCGAAACGTCGACATGGAGCAGGCTATTCAAGCTATGGCCAGAGATGGCGGCAGCCGTGGCTCAGCCAATCATTGCTGCTTGACTCAGCCAGGCTAGCGATGGCTCCAGCCAGACCGGCGTTAACCGGCGAACTGCGTGACGACAACGGCGAGCGAAATCTTTGAAGCGAGAGGATTGGCGACCGGAAGCATGATCCACAGAAGTTCTCACGGTGAGCCGAATCCGGATAAAGGCGATCTTTGGATGCAAGAGATCGAGAAGATCTTTGAGAGCACTTCATTGCGGGACAGCGTGAAGGTCGACTATGCCACCTGCTGCTTTAGGAGGCGAGTATTGGTGGAGAGGTAAACCAGCGTTTATAGCGAACATCGAGATGACACGGGAGCTTTTTAGTGAAAGGTTCTTGGACAAGTACTTCCGGATCTTGCCGCAGTAGAAGGGCGAGAATTTCTTCAAGCTGCGGCAAGGCTGACTCGGCGGTGTCCAGTATGCGGCCAAGTTGAATCGTGCGAGTATTTCAGTCCATTTCGTGGCCAGGAGTTGACCAGAGATGGATTAAGTGAGAGATTCCAGCGAGATTGAGATTCAACATTGAAGTCGATGAGTGTCGTTGAGGATCGAAATCTCGAAGGCTGATTGATCGATGTCGAGGTAGAAGGAGTGAGCCCTGAAGAAGGCTGTTGTGGGGCGAACGGTGAGACCCAGTGCGGGCGGAGATTTGCGAAGAAGAAACCACTTGCGAAGAGGCCTTCTGACCGACCTCGGAGGAACAACAACGAGGGGGCGATGTCGTCAGATGACCCAATCTGCAGAGTGGAGGTCGGACCGATGTCGAGGTGATTTGCTCTGGATGTAGAAAAGCGGGACATTCTGCGAGTAGCGTACTCGAGGAGGAGGTGTGTTTATTGCAGAAGCCAGGGCATTTTGCTAAGGATTGTCCTACACCTAAAGCTGAACCAACTATGCTTGCGGCAAAGGCGAAAGAGAGCGTCAAGTGGCTAAAGGCGAGTTTTTACGCATGAGTGGCGAGGAAGGTGAGCGGTGATGATCTTATCCAAGGTGAATGTGAGATCGAGGGTAAATCCTTATCAGTTCTTTTTGATTAGGTGCAACCCATTCCTTTATTTCTTACGATTATGTGAACCATTTGAGCTTAGCGTAGTTGCTTTCTGGTTTAAATTAGTAGTTCTGACCCAGTTGCTAAAACCTTAGTCCTGAAACTTTGCATGTCTTAATTGTGTAGTGATTATTCGAATAGAAAGTTTGTGATCAATTTGGTTTTGTTTGCCTCTTAAGGGCTTAGATGTCATCCTCGGGATGGATTGGTTGTCACACCACCGTATCCTTTTGGTGTGCCGTAAGCGTAATTTTCCGGACCTTGGAGTCTCGATTATCTTTCTGCTGAGCGTGTTGGAGTTTCTTTGAAAAGAAGGAACTAGGGAATACATGTATACAGCTAGTTCGGAAGTTTTCCAGCGGATCGGCGTGAAGAATGTGCCAGTGGTGTGTGACTTTGAGGGCGTTTTTCAGAAGGCGTGCCAGGATTACCACCCGATGAGAGGTCGAGTTCTCCATCGACTGATTCCAGGAGCAGGATGGATTTCCAAAGCGCCATACGAGGATGTCTCACTAGAGATGAAAAATTTGAGTCCCGGATCGAACGCCCGGAGTCGAAGTAATTCATCTGACCAGAAGCGTGTCACGAGTAGAGCTCGGTGTTGTTGGTTAAGAAGAAGGATGGAGCGATCAAGGCGGTGCGTGGACTATCGCTTGAGCTCGACAAGGTTCTGTGAAGAAGCGTTATCCGGGTTGCCGCGTGTTGGCGACTTGATGGACCAACCAGTGGAGGCGGCGATCTTTCAAGATAGACTTGAAGTCGGGCTACCATCAGTTCAGCGTGAAGGAGGAAGATGTTGCCAGCGGCTTCCCCAGGACGATCGGTCACTCTGAGTACTTGGTGATCTGCGTTTGGAGTAGACTGATGCGCCCGGTGTGTTTATGGACTACATGAGCAGGGATTTTCCATTCGTTTTGGATCAGTTCGTTGTAGTGTTCATCGGCGACATATTGATTTACTCGAGGCCCAGAGAAGAGCACGCCTTGAACACACATGTCAGTACTCACGGATATTACGAGATAAGCAACTCTATGCCAACTGGCCGAAGTGTGAATTTTGGCTTGAAGAGGTGAATTTTCTTGGTCACGTGATTTCCAAGAAGGGATATTTGTGGATCGACTAAGATTGAAGCGGTGATAGCATGGGAGCGGCCTAAGGCTGATTCTGCAGATCAGGAGTTTTGTCGGCTTAGCGAGGATATTCACAGAAGATTCATTGAAGGTTTCTCGAGGTGTCGCGCCCTCTTACCACATTGGCGAGGAAGAAATCGACCTTTTACCAGGCCAGGGAGTGCGAAGCGTTTCAAAGGCGAAGAGCTTTTGGCGGCCAGCGGCGGTCGATCTTGCCTCGACGAAGAGCCTTTCGAGGTGTATTGTGATCGTCACACCAGGGATTGGGATGCGTGCTTTGATGCAACATCGGAAGGTGGTCGCATATCTTCAGAGACAACTTAAGATTCCACGAGAGAAACTACCTACTCACGACTTGGAGCTAAGCGGTAGTTTTTCGGCGAAGATATGGAGGCACTACCTTTATCAGGAGCACTCTTACTGTTTTCAGCGATCACGAGCTTGAAGTACCTGTTCGACGAAAGAACTCAGCGTCGTCAGCGTAGATGGGCGAATTTCTCGAGGACTACGACTTTATGTTGGAATACCATCCATGGTAAGGCTAACGTAGTAGCGGATGCGTTGAGTAGGAAGGCGTTTTAACCTCGGCGATGATCGAGGAGTTGGAGATGCTCGAGAAGTTAGAGACTTGAAGTTGAGTGTCGAAGTTTCCATAGAAGGCGAGATTTGGTATCTTACCATTTCTAACAGATTGTTGGGCGAGATCAAGGACGACAAGTTCATAACGATACGCAAGAAAGATTGATTGATAAGCGCAAGGGGAAAGCGACGAATTTGGTCGGAGGCGGACGACATCTTGAGGTGCAATGGCAGTGTGCGTACCTAGCGATATCAGTGAGGAAGTTGATTCTCGACGAAGCGCGCAAAGCAACTTTAGTATTCATCCGGGAGTTACGAAGATGTATCAAGACTTGAAGAAGCATTTTTGGTGGTGGAATGAAGAAGCAAGTGGCAGTCGTAGCCGTGTTTAGCGTGTCGAAGCGAAGGTGGAGCACCAGCGACCTGCGGGAATGCTGATAAGCAGCGTGCCCGGTGTGGAAATGGGGACGGTATTTCCATGGATTTGTTGTAGGTTTGCCAAAGCGAGGAAGAAGAATGATTCGATTTGGGTGATAAATCGTCGGGCGATTGACCAAATCTGCTCATTCTTGCCCGGTGAGGACGACGCCACAGCGTGGAAAGGTAGCCCAGAGATCTACATCAGCGGAGATAAATGCGACTTCATGGAATACCCTCTTGATCGTGTCGGGCCGAGATCGAAGTTCACGTCTCATTTTGGAGGGAATTGCGAGGCGATGGGAACCGAGCTCAGGCTTAGCTCGGCATATCATCCGCTGGCCCGGCGGTCGGCCGAGAGAACGATCAATCGGCTTGAAGATTTGTTGCGAGCTTATCGTTAGATCAAGGAAGTTGGGACGACGTCTTACCATTGGTGGAGTTCACATACAACAACGACTTCCATGCGAGTATTGGGATGGCACCTTTATTTTGAGCGCAGTATGGACGGAAATGTCAGGCGCCTCTTTGTTGGTACCAGGGCCCAGCGGCGCCGTAGGACCAGATATGATCCAGCGGACTGCGAGAGATCTGTTTGATCGGAGATCGGATCTGAACATCTCAAAGTCGGCGGAAGAGTTATGCGGGGACCAACGGCGTCGACCACTCGAGTTCGAGGAAGGAGAACATGTATTTCTTAGAGTCACCCCACTACTGGGAGTTGGTCGGCGATCAAATCCGAAACTTACCCTAAATTTATTGGACCTTACCAGTTCTTACGTCGTATTGGTCGGTGGCATATCAGTTGCATTGCCACCATTCTTGTCGAACATCCACGGCGTCTTCCCGTCTCCTGAGTGCGGAAGTATGTTTAGACCGACCATACTCATATCATCGAACCGGATGTGATTCAAGCGAAGGGCGACCTATCTTTTGAGCGTCACGGCCAAGAATCGTTGATCGGAAAGCCAAGCGATTCGCGGAACAAAGAGATCCAACTTGTCAGGGTTGTGTGGGATCAAAAGGCTGGGAGATGCGACTTGGGAGGCTGGAGGAGAAGATGAAGACTCGATCACCACTGAACTTTTGAGGTAAGAATCTTATTTGCAATTTAGAGGCGAAATTTTTTAGAGGGAGAGATTGTAACACCTGAGGGCCAGAATCGACATCGTATTAGGACTGACGTATCGAGGACCTCGACCAAGACCTTGTGTCGGAGATCCGTGACTAGATGGATTTAGAGATCTTTGTCGGTGATGAGACCCACGTGCACTAGGCTGGCTGAGCCGGGGAGGTCGGCGTGTCGAGTTGATGAAGTCGCGTCTGAAGTGATGAGGCGCAAGTCGGTGAGAGACCGCGTTCACGAACTCGTGTTAGAACCTTAAACGCTTGCATGAGCACTCTTGTCGACATCGTGTCGAGATGACACCTCGTATTCTTTCGAGCGTTATTCGCGTTATTATTATATTGTTTGTAATTATTACATTGTCGAACTGCCGTTGGCCAAACCAGTAGAAGGTAATTATGAGAGGAGCGAGTTAACGGGTAGATGATTGATGGGATTGGCATCTTATAGGCTGGAATTCACGTTTATACCCCTTTCTACTTGGTGTATACCACGACCAGGTTCACTCATTTCTCTTTTCTTCTTTCTTCTTCCTTCCTTACGCTCTGTGTTTGGTTGTTTTCTTCAAAAATCTCCATCGTGGCTTAGTGAGTTCCATCGGATTCTGCCTGGCTTTCTTCATCAATCTTGTTCATCATCAACTTCTCGACCCATATCTCGTCGATCGACCATCACCGTTGAGGTATGAAGAACAGATTTTTATCTTCTTGATGTACTCTTTGTTTAGCGCTAATTCTTCTTCCATTTTTAACCGGTTTTATGCTTCCAAATCATGTCAAATTGATGGGTTTTCTTATTCATAATATTACCTATCTTTTACTTGGAATTAATTGGGCTTGTAAAACAAATTTCTTTCTCTGATTTTTCTGCAAATGTGATTGCCCAGAAACCCCCATTTTTGGATTCGTTTTGATTTCTTGTTTTTCATTCGTTGTTACGGTTATTGTTGTTGTCGATCTATACATTGAAGCATCGGAATAACTTTTTCATGAAATTTTGATCGAAATCACTAACTTTGTGTTAGAGGAAAAATATATTTGATTCTTGAGTGTTATATTTTTCTGGGTTGTGAGTTGAAGTTTGGGGAAGAGAAGGCTAGATGTATTGGAACCATAGATCGATCTGAGTTGTGTTTGTTTTAGGAAGTCGATTCTCGAGATCGAGTGATTTCGAATCAAAGAGTGCGGGAAAGCGAATCAGGGGCCTTGAGCGTAGATCGGATCGAAAGAATTGCTGCGTGTCGAGGTCGGTGAGAAGCGTCTCGTGTCGAGAAGTCGTTGTCGAGCTCGTTGAAGGCAGTAGGTGTCGAGATCGAGTAAGAGAAGTCGTTGTCGAGCTCTTTGAAGTATTTGTGTCGGTGCGTTGTCGGCGGCGTTAACGCGGAGATTGGTAAAGGCGCCATTCACGGTAATATTTAATTCGTAGTATGCTAGCGTAAGGGCATTTCATATTCTATGTGGTTATGTTATTGTGTATGAATTTCTGATTTGTATCGAGCTTGAAATGTTGTGATATGATTGAGTTTTTGCATGTATTTAATAATATGTGATTGAATATATATGGTAGTGTATTGCATGTTGGATGCGTTTCTTCATGTGGAGCTTGCTCTTTTATTTGACTTATGCGGTTGAATATCTTGTGTTTAACTCTTTGAATATCGTATCGGCCGAATTGTTCATCGAGTGGCGAAGTAGGTAGTCGTATGGCGTTTTGAGCCGTGACCGGATAAGCCCGAGGTGCTAGGTCCCTTTTTGTTTACGGGAGATTAGCTAGAGCGTCATGCAGCTACGAGGACTGAGGTTAAGTATCCTAGGGAGGCGAGGATCCGAAAGCTTCGACTGGACTTTCCGACATACG
>JBAFXK010000088.1:0-12500 GCA_037113605.1 Calophaca sinica
GTGAAGTGCTCCCCAACATGTCTCTAACATTTATACATAGGTTACTTAATCCCTTTCCCCGAGGCACCGAGACCCGATTTTGGGAGGCATCGCGCTGCATGCGCTCTTTGCATCGCGGACCCATGAGACCCGGCACCGGGTGTCCCCGACGGTAACTCGTGGTCCCTTATTCATCCTCAGAACACCTGCTCATCGGCCTAGTTGCTGGACGAGTCCCAACGTGATGAGCATGGTTTTTTCCCCGAGACACGATTTTGGGAGGCATCGCGCGCTGCCTTTCTCGCATCGTTACCCATGAGACCCGGCACCGGGTGTCCTCGACGGTAACTCGTGGTCCCTTATGCATCCCCGTAAAACCTGCTCATCGGGTCTAGTTGTTGGACGAGTCCCAACGTGATGAGCTTGGTTTTTTCCCCGAGGCACCGAGACACGATTTTGGGAGGCATCGCGGCACGGCGTCTTTCTGCATCGTGACCCATGAGACCCGGGCACTGGGGTGTCCCTGACGGTAACTCGTGTCCCTTATGCATCCCCAGAACACCGGTGCTCATCGGGCCTGTTGTTGGACGAGTCCCAGCCACAGTGTTGTACATGAGTCCCAACGCCGATGAGCTTGGGTCGCTCTCGCCCAAGCCCCCAGGGCGTGTGGAGGGGTGCCATGGGGCTTGCCCCCCATGCATGCCCAAGCCTTCCTAGGCTTGAGTCACATCATTTTTCATGGCAAACGGGGGTGTTCCGTGGAATATCCAACTTGTAGCTACACGTTCCCAATTTTTGGAGAATTTTCGGTAATTCGCCTTTTGGCATTTTCTTCAAAATTTTCTATAAAATTGGTGCCATATTAGAATGGAAAACCGCTTGGTGGAAAGCTTATATATATTATTCTAAGCTTGCCAAAAAAAATTGGGGTCGAAAATCCAACTCTAAGTGTGATTTTTCATTTTTTCGGTGTTTTTCCGGTTTTGGCCACTAAAAAATTATTATTAAATTCATGACTTGGAAAAAAATTCTCATTTTTGGTGGCTGAGAAGATCTCATTTTTCTAAGCATGACTGCAAAAAATTGCATCAAAATTCGTCCTCTAGGTCCGTTTTTTGGCCTTATGTCTCCTCGGCAAAAAATGCACTTTTGGTGGATAATTGGTTTTTGCATATTTGGCTACTATAGGGCAACACTGTCGCCTGTGCCCCTGTATGCAGTGCAGGGTGCCATGGGGTTGCCCCCCATCCTCACCCCAGCCTTCGTAGGCTTGTGTGGCATCATTTTCCATGGCAAATGTGGGTGTTTCTGAATCAATGAATCGAGGAAAACCGACTCCGTGATCGCTACAAGTGGCATCTTTCTAAGATCATGACCCATGAGACCCGTGCACTGGGGGGTCCCTGACGGTAACTCGTGGCCCTTATCTATCCCTGCAACACCTGTTCGGTCCCTTATTTATCCCTGTATGCAAGGGTCAGCACGAGAATGGGCGCCGTGCCCCATCGTTTGGATTTGGCTCACTCACTCTCTCTCTCTCTCTCTATATATATATATATATATATATATATACAAGAAGAAGAAGGAGAAGGAGAAAGGAGAAAGGAGAATTCAAAAGGGGGAAATGGTCCCGGCAAAAGCGGCGCGGCGCGGTGGCCACAGACTAGAGACATTTGTGTGTGCATCGGGACCCTACGAGACCCGGCACCGGGTGTCCCCGACAGAACTCGTGTCCCTTATTCATCCCTGCAACACCTGCTCATTGGTCTAGTTGTTGGATGTGCCCCAGGGTGTTGAGCTTGGTTTTTTCCCCGGGGCACTGAGACCCGATTTTGGGGGGCATCGCGGAGTGGCATCATTCTAAGATCGTGACCTACGAGGACCGCACCGGGTGTCCCTAACGGTAACTCGTGTCCCTTGCTCATCCCGCAACATCTGCTCATTGGTCTAGTTGTTAGATGAGCCACAACGCCGATGTGCTTGGGTTATTCCTCACCATGCCCACGGGCGCAAAGTGGGGTGCGATGTGGCTTGCCCCATGCTCGCCTAAGCCTTCTTAGGCTCCTCGTGGCATCATTTTCCATGGCAAATGTGGGTGTTTCGGATCTATGAATCGAGGAAAACCGACCCGCATTGCGGTGTGGCATCTTAAGGCATCATGACCCATGAGACCCGGCATCGGGTGTCCCCGACCATAACTCGTGTCCCTTATCTATCCCCGTAACTCCTGCTCGCTGGTTCAGGTGTCGACGCAGCCCCAACGTGATGAGCTTGGTTTTTTCCCCGATGCATCGAGAACGGGCATTGCGGCGCGGGCCTCTTTCGCATCGTGACTCATGAGACTCGCACCGGGTGTCCCCGACGGTAACTCGTGTCCCATATTTATCCCCGTAACACCTGCTCATTGGTCTAGTTGGACGAGTCTCACCGTGATGTGCTTGGTTTTTTCCCCGAGGCATCGAGACCCGATTTTGGGAGGCATCGCGCGCGATTTCTTCATCGTGACCCATGAGACCCGGCACCGGGTGTCCTCAAGGTATAACTCGTGGTCCCTTATTCATCCCTGCAACATCTGCTCATTGGTCTAGGTGTCGATGAGTCCCAACGCCGATGAGCTCGGGTTGTTCGCAGCCCCCTGTATGCAGGAGGGTGCCATGGGGCTTGCCCCCCGTGCATGCCCAAGCCTTCCAAGGGTGGAGTCACATCATTTTTCAAGGCAAATGTGGGTGGTTCAGGGGTATCCAACTTGTAGTCAAGACGCTCCCAATTTTTGAGAATTTTCAGAATTCTCCTTTGGCATGTTTTTCAAAATTTTCTATAAAATTGATGCCATGTTAGAATGGAAAACCACTTGGTGGGAAGCTTATATATATTATTCTAAGCTTGCCAAAAAAGATTGGGGTCGAAAATCCAACTCTAAGTGTGATTTTTCATTTTTTTCGGTTTTTTTGCGGTTTTGGCCACTAAAAAATTATTATTAAATTCATGACTTGGAAAAAAATTCTCATATTTGGTGGCTGAGAAGATCTCATTTTTCTAAGCATGACTGCAAAAAATTGCATCAAAATTCCTTCTCTAGGTCCATTTTTCGGCCTTATGTCTCCTCGGCAAAAAATGCACTCTTTGGTGGAAAATTGGTTTTTGCATATTTGGCTACTATAGGGCAAGACTGCCTCGCCCAGCCCCCTGGCGCAGTGCAGGGTGCCATGGGGCTTGCCCCCATGCTCGCCAAGCCTTCCTAGGCTTGTGTGGCATCATTTTCCATGGCAAATGTGGGTGTTTCGGGATCTATGAATCGAGGAAAACCGACTGTGATCGCTACAAGGGCATCTTAAGGCATCATGACCCATGAGACCCGGCACCGGGTGTCCCCGACGGTAACTCGTGGTCCCTTATCTATCCCCGTAACACCTGCTCATTGGTCTAGGTGTTGGACATGTGCCAACGTGATGAGCTTGGTTTTTTCCCCAAGCATCGGAGACCAGGGCATCGCCGCGGGCGCCTTCCGACATCGCGGACCTACGAGACCCGCACCGGGTGTCCCCGACAAGAACTCGTGGTCCCTTATTTTTCCCCGTAACACCGGTGCTCATTGGTCTAGTTGTTGGACGAGTCCCAACGTGATGAGCTTGGTTTTTTCCCCGAGGCACCGAGACCCGATTTTGGGGGCATCGCGAGCGGCATCATTCTAAGATCGTGACCTACGAGGACCGCACTGGGTGTCCCTAACGGTAACTCGTGTCCCTTGTTCATCCCCGTAACATCGGTGCTCATTGGTCTAGTTGTTGGATGAGCCACAACGCCGATGTGCTTGGGTTATTCTCACCATGCACTCACGGGCGCAAAGTGGGTGCGATGGGGCTTGCCCCATGCTCGCCTAAGCCTTCTTAGGCTCCCCGTGGCATCATTTTCCATGGCAAATGTGGGTGTTTCGGGATCTATGAATCGAGGAAAACCGACCCGCATTGCGTGTGGCATCTTAAGGCATCATGACCCATGAGACCCGGTATCGGGTGTCCCCGACCGTAACTCGTGTCCCTTATCTATCCCCGTAACTCCTGCTCGCTCGTTGGTTCAGGTGTCGACGAGCCCCAACGTGATGAGCTTGGTTTTTTCCCCGATGCATCGAGAACGGGCATTGCGGCGCGTGGCCTCTTTCGCATCGTGACTCATGAGACTCGCACTGGGTGTCCCCGACGGTAACTCGTGTCCCATATTTATCCCCGTAACACCTGCTCATTGGTCTAGTTGCTGGACGAGTCTCACCGTGATGTGCTTGGTTTTTTCCCCGAGGCATCGAGACCCGATTTTGGGAGGCATCGCGCGCGTGGCGATTTCTTCATCGTGACTCCATGAGACCCGGCACCGGGTGTCCCTCAAGGTATAACTCGTGTCCCTTATTCATCCCCTGCAACATCTGCTCATTGGTCTAGGTGTCGATGAGTCCCAACGCCGATGAGCTCGGGTTGTTCCTCGCAGCCCCTGCATGCGGTGGAGGGTGCCACGGGCTTGCCCCCTGCATGCCCAAGCCTTCCAAGGCTGGAGTCACATCATTTTTCATGGCAAATGTGGGTGTTTCAGGGGTATCCAACTTGTAGTCAAGACGCTCCCAATTTTTTGAGAATTTTCTAATTCTCCTTTGGCATGTTTTTCAAAATTTTCTATAAAATTGATGCCATGTTAGAATGGAAAACCACTTGGTGGGAAGCTTATATATATTATTCTAAGCTTGCCAAAAAAGATTGGGGTCGAAAATCCAACTCTAAGTGTGAGTTTTCATTTTTTTCGGTTTTTTATGTTTTGGCCACTAAAAATTATTATTAAATATATGACTTGGACAAAAATTCTCATATTTGGTGGCTGAGAAGATCTCATTTTTCTAAGCATGACTGCAAAAAATTGCATCAAAATTGTTCTCTAGGTCCATTTTTCGCCTTATGTCTCCTCGGCAAAAATGCACTCTTTGGTGGAAAATTGGTTTTTGCATATTTGGCTACTATAGGGGGCAAGACTGCCGCCCAAAGACTCTGGCGCAGGCAGTAGGTGCCATGGGGCTTGCCCCCATGCTCGCCCAAGCCTTCCTAGGCTTGTGTGGCATCATTTTCCATGGCAAATGTGGGTGTTTCGGGATCTATGAATCGAGGAAAACCGACCTCGTGATCGCTACAAGGCATCTTAAGGCATCATGACCCATGAGACCCGCACCGGGTGTCC
Source organism: Calophaca sinica (assembly GCA_037113605.1). Taxonomy (NCBI): domain Eukaryota; kingdom Viridiplantae; phylum Streptophyta; class Magnoliopsida; order Fabales; family Fabaceae; genus Calophaca; species Calophaca sinica. Next base: position 5,194 of record JBAFXK010000088.1, read on the forward strand.
CCGACGGTAACTCGTGTCCCTTATCTATCCCCGTAACACCTGCTCATTGGTCTAGGTGTTGGACATGTGCCAACGTGATGAGCTTGGTTTTTTCCCCAAGCATCGAGACCAGGGCATCGCCGCTGGCGCCTTCCGACATCGCGGACCTACGAGACCCGGCACCGGGTGTCCCCGACAGAACTCGTGTCCCTTATTTTTCCCCGTAACACCGGTGCTCATTGGTCTAGTTGTTGGACGAGTCCCAACGTGATGAGCTTGGTTTTTTCCCCGAGGCACCGAGACCCGATTTTGGGGGCATCGCGAGTGGCATCATTCTAAGATCGTGACCTACGAGACCGCACTGGGTGTCCCTAACGGTAACTCGTGTCCCTTGTTCATCCCCGTAACATCGGTGCTCATTGGTCTAGTTGTTGGATGAGCCACAACGCCGATGTGCTTGGGTTATTCCTCACCATACCCACCGGCGCAAAGTGGGTGCGATGGGCTTGCCCCATGCTCGCCTAAGCCTTCTTAGGCTCCTCGTGGCATCATTTTCCATGGCAAATGTGGGTGTTTCGGGATCTATGAATCGAGGAAAACCGACCGCATTGCGGTGTGGCATCTTAAGGCATCATGACCCATGAGACCCGGTATCGGGTGTCCCCGACCGTAACTCGTGTCCCTTATCTATCCCCGTAACTCCTGCTCGTTGGTTCAGGTGTCGACGAGCCCCAACGTGATGAGCTTGGTTTTTTCCCCGATGCATCGAGAACGGGCATTGCGGCGTGGCCTCTTTCGCATCGTGACTCATGAGACTCTCGCACCGGGTGTCCCCGACGGTAACTCGTGGTCCCATATTTATCCCCTGCAACACCTGCTCATTGGTCTAGTTGCTGGACGAGTCTCACCGTGATGTGCTTGGTTTTTTCCCCGAGGCATCGAGACCCGATTTTGGGAGGCATCGCGGGCGTGGCGATTTCTTCATCGTGACCCATGAGACCCGGCACCGGGTGTCCTCAAGGTATAACTCGTGTCCCTTATTCATCCCCGTAACATCGGTGCTCATTGGTCTAGGTGTTGATGAGTCCCAACGCCGATGAGCTCGGGTTGTTCCTCGCGCAGCCCCCTGTATGCAGTGGAGGGTGCCACGGGCTTGCCCCTGCATGCCCAAGCCTTCCAAGGCTGGAGTCACATCATTTTTCATGGCAAATGTGGGTGTTTCAGGGGTATCCAACTTGTAGTCAAGACGCTCCCAATTTTTTGAGAATTTTCGTAATTCTCCTTTGGCATGTTTTTCAAAATTTTCTATAAAATTGATGCCATGTTAGAATGGAAAACCACTTGGTGGGAAGCTTATATATATTATTCTAAGCTTGCCAAAAAAGATTGGGGTCGAAAATCCAACTCTAAGTGTGATTTTTCATTTTTTTCGGTTTTTTTGGGTTACTGGCCAATAAAAAATTATTATTAAATTCATGACTTGGAAAAAAATTCTCATATTTGGTGGCTGAGAAGATCTCATTTTTCTAAGCATGACTGCAAAAAATTGCATCAAAATTGTTCTCTAGGTCCATTTTTCGGCCTTATGTCTCCTCGGCAAAAATGCACTCTTTGGTGGAAAATTGGTTTTTGCATATTTGGCTACTATAGGCAAGACTGCCTCGCCCAGCCCTGGGCGCAGTGTGCAGGTGCCATGGGGCTTGCCCCCATGCTCGCCAAGCCTTCCTAGGCTTGTGTGGCATCATTTTCCATGGCAAATGTGGGTGTTTCGGGATCTATGAATCGAGGAAAACCGACCTCGTGATCGCTGCGGGCATCTTAAGGCATCATGACCCATGAGACCCGCACCGGGTGTCCCCGACGGTAACTCGTGTCCCTTATCTATCCCCGTAACACCTGCTCATTGGTCTAGGTGTTGGACATGTGCCAACGTGATGAGCTTGGTTTTTTCCCCAAGCATCGGAGACCAGGGCATCGCCAAGGCGCCTTCCGACATCGTGACCTACGAGACCCGCACCGGGTGTCCCCGACGGTAACTCGTGTCCCTTATTTTTCCCGTAACACCGGTGCTCATTGGTCTAGTTGTTGGACGAGTCCCAACGTGATGAGCTTGGTTTTTTCCCCGAGGCACCGAGACCCGATTTTGGGGGCATCGCGAGTGGCATCATTCTAAGATCGTGACCTACGAGGACCGCACCGGGTGTCCCTAACGGTAACTCGTGTCCCTTGTTCATCCCCGTAACATCGGTGCTCATTGGTCTAGTTGTTGGATGAGCCACAACGCCGATGTGCTTGGGTTATTCCTCACCATACCCACTGGGCGCAAAGTGGGTGCGATGGGCTTGCCCCATGCTCGCCTAAGCCTTCTTAGGCTCCTCGTGGCATCATTTTCCATGGCAAATGTGGGTGTTTCGGGATCTATGAATCGAGGAAAACCGACTCGCATTGCGTGTGGCATCTTAAGGCATCATGACCCATGAGACCCGGCATCGGGTGTCCCCGACCGTAACTCGTGTCCCTTATCTATCCCCGTAACTCCTGCTCGTTGGTTCAGGTGTCGACGAGCCCCAACGTGATGAGCTTGGTTTTTTCCCCGATGCATCGAGAACGGGCATTGCGCGCGTGGCCTCTTTCTCGCATCGTGACTCATGAGACTCGCACCGGGTGTCCCTCGACGGTAACTCGTGTCCCATATTTATCCCCGTAACACCTGCTCATTGGTCTAGTCATGGACGAGTCTCACCGTGATGTGCTTGGTTTTTTCCCCGAGGCATCGAGACCCGATTTTGGGAGGCATCGCGCGTGGCGATTTCTTCATCGTGACCCATGAGACCCGGCACCGGGTGTCCCTCAAGGTAACTCGTGTCCCTTATTCATCCCCGTAACATCTGCTCATTGGTCTAGGTGTTGGATGAGTCCCAACGCCGATGAGCTCGGGTTGTTCCTCAAGCAGCCCCCTGTATGCAGTGGAGGGTGCCATGGGCTTGCCCCCTGCATGCCCAAGCCTTCCAAGGCTGGAGTCACATCATTTTTCATGGCAAATGTGGGTGTTTCAGGGGTATCCAACTTGTAGTCAAGACGCTCCCAATTTTTTGAGAATTTTCGTAATTCTCCTTTGGCATGTTTTTCAAAATTTTCTATAAAATTGATGCCATGTTAGAATGGAAAACCACTTGGTGGGAAGCTTATATATATTATTCTAAGCTTGCCAAAAAAGATTGGGGTCGAAAATCCATCTCTAAGTGTGATTTTTCATTTTTTCGGTTTTTTATGTTTTGGCCACTAAAAATTATTATTAAATTCATGACTTGGAAAAAATTCTCATATTTGGTGGCTGAGAAGATCTCATTTTTCTAAGCATGACTGCAAAAATTGCATCAAAATTGTTCTCTAGGTCCATTTTTCGGCCTTATGTCTCCTCGGCAAAAATGCACTCTTTGGTGGAAAATTGGTTTTTGCATATTTGGCTACTATAGGGCAGCACTGCTCGCCCAGACCCCCTGGGCGTGTGCAGGTGCCATGGGGCTTGCCCCCATGCTCGCCCAAGCCTTCCTAGGCTTGTGTGGCATCATTTTCCATGGCAAATGTGGGTGTTTCGGGATCTATGAATCGAGGAAAACCGACTTCGTGATCGCTACGTGGCATCTTAAGGCATCATGACCCATGAGACCCGGCATCGGGTGTCCCCGACGGTAACTCGTGTCCCTTATCTATCCCCTAACACCTGCTCATTGGTCTAGGTGTTGGACATGTGCCAACGTGATGAGCTTGGTTTTTTCCCCGGCATCGAGACCAGGGCATCGCCGCGGGCGCCTTCCGACATCGTGACCCATGAGACCCGCACTGGGTGTCTCGACGGTAACTCGTGGTCCCTTATTTTTCCCCCAACACCGGTGCTCATTGGTCTAGTTGTTGGACGAGTCCCAACGTGATGAGCTTGGTTTTTTCCCCGAGGCATCGAGACCCGATTTTGGGGGCATCGCGAGTGGCATCATTCGCATCGTGACTCCATGAGGACCGGGCATCTGGGTGTCCCTAACGGTAACTCGTGTCCCTTATTCATCCCCGTAACTTCTGCTCATTGGTCTATTTGTTGGATGAGTCCCAACGCCGATGAGCTTGAGTTATTCCTCCCCAGCCCTCTGGCGCAGCGGGGTGCGATGGGGCTTGCCCTCATGCTCGCCCAAGCCTCGCTAGGCTTGTGTTGCATCATTTTCCATGGCAAATGTGGGTGTTTCGGGATCTATGAATCGAGGAAAACCGACCGTGATCGCGCGTGGCATCTTAAGGCATCATGACCAATGAGACCCGGCACCGGGTGTCCCCGACAGAACTCGTGTCCCTTATCTATCCCCGTAACACCTGCTCGCTGGTTCAGGTGTCGACGAGCCCCAACGTGATGAGCTTGGTTTTTTCCCCGATGCATTGAGAACGGGCATTGCGGCGCATGCCTTTCGGCATCGTGACTCATGAGACTCGCATCGGGTGTCCCCGACAGAACTCGTGTCCCATATTTAGCCCCGTAACACCTGCTCATTGGTCTAGTTGCTGGACGAGTCTCACCATGATGTGCTTGGTTTTTTCCCCGAGGCATCGAGACCCGATTTTGGGAGGCATCGCGCGTGGCGATTTCTTCATCGTGACTCCATGAGACCCGGCACTGGGTGTCCCCGGCTGTAACTCGTGTCCCTTATTCATCCCCGTAACATCTGCTCTCATTGGTCTAGGTGTTGCATGAGTCCCAACGCGATGAGCTTGGGCTGTTCCCTGCCCAAGCCCCCAGGGCGTGTGGAGGGGTGCCATGGGGCTTGCCCCCCATGCATGCCCAAGCCTTCCTAGGCTTGAGTCACATCATTTTTCATGGCAAATGTGGGTGTTTCGGGGATCTATGAATCGAGGAAAAAACCGAATTTCGCATCGCGGCGTGGCATCTTAAGGCATCATGACCCATGAGACCCGGGCACTGGGTGTCCCCGACGGTAACTCGTGGTCCCTTATTTATCCCCGTAACTCGCTGTTCGTTGGTTCAGGTGTTGGACGAGTGCCAACGTGATGAGCTTGGTTTTTTCCCCGATGCATCGAGACCGAGGCATTGCAAATGGTGTTTTTTTGCATCGTGACCTACGAGACCCGCACCGGGTGTCCCCGACGATTACTGTGTCCTTTATTCATCCCCGTAACATCGGTGCTCATTGGTCTAGGTGTTGGACGAGCCCCAACGCTGAGCTTGGGTTATCCCCCTTCGATGTCCCATTTCCTAGGCAAACGTGGGTGTTTTGAACTCTTATGATTTGAGAAAAAGACCGAATTTTGTGCCTGGTGCCCGAACTTGGGTTTTCACCCGAGTGTTATGTTGCCTGGCGGTGATTGGTACTTGTCATGCTTAGTCAGGCAGATAAGGCGCCGCTTGATGATCGTGATATCCTCTCTTGCCTTTCGGCGTGTCGTTGCTTGTCCGCGGCATTTAGTCTAGCAAACGCTGGGCGCAGTGAGTGGTATTCGGATGTTTGTGCCGGGCCGCTCCATGCTTGTGCATCGAACGGTCCTGCATGCAACCCTCTCAAAAATTCACCTAATTCCGCTGTGCCTTTGGTGTCTAATTCTAGTTCCCGTGTTGCCTACCTATTAAAAGGTACCCGCGGTGGCTTGCTGGAATTTTCCCATCCCGCCCTCTTTGGTCGGGTCAGGCTTTGGAAGTATTATGTGTGCGCCAATTTAGTTATGCTCCACGCTGACTATTTTGGTGTGCATGTACTTATCGCTTTCTTGGATGCGTGCACGAGGTGAACGTGGGTTGTTTTTCCCATCAGGCCCTTAAGTTTTCGCTGACTTAAAATGATGCCCGCTTTTTGCATGTTTTGTGTTCCATTAGTGGGCGCAAAGCTTGCATGATGTGCAGAGTCATTAATGGATGCTACCTGGTTGATCCCGCCAAAGAGTCATATGCTTGTCTCAAAGATTAAGCCATGCATGTGTAAGTATGAACTAATTCAGATCGTGAAACCGCGAATGGCTCATTAAATCGCTTATAGTTTGTTTGATGGTATCTACTACTCTGATAACCGTAGTAATTCTAGAGCTAATACGCAACAAACCCCGACTTCGAAGCGGATGCATTTATTAGATAAAGGTCGACGCAGCTCGCTCGTTGCTTTGATGATTCATGATAACTCGCCGGATCGCACGGCCTCAGGCCGGGCGACGCATCATTCAAATTTCTGCCTCTATCAACTTTCGATGGTAGGATAAAGGGCCTACCATGGTGGTGACGGTGACTGAGAATTAGGTTCGATTCCTGAGAGGAGCTCGAGAAACGGCTACCACATCCAAGGAAGGCAAGAGCGCCAAGAAATTACCCAATCCTAACACTGGGAGGTAGTGACAATAAATAACAATACCGCTCATTGAGTCCGTAATTGGAATGAGTACAATCTAAATCCCTTAACGAGGATCCATCGAGGGCAAGTCCGTGCCGCCATGTAATTCCAGCTCCAATAGCGATATTTAAGTTGTTGCGCTTAAAAGCTCGTAGTCGACCTTGGGTCGACGGCCCGCCTCGTGTGCACCGGCCGGCTCGCCCTTTTGCCGGCGATGCGCCCTGGCCTTAATCGTCGGGTCGTGGCTCCGCTACCGTTACTTTGAAAAAATTAGAGTGTTCAAAGCAAGCCTACGCCTGGATACATTAGCATGGGATAACACCACAGATTCTCGATCCTATTGTGTTGGCCTTCGGATCGGAGTAATGATTAACAGGGACAATGGGGCATTCAGATTTCATAGTCGAGGTGAAATTCTTGGATTTATGAAAGACGAACAATCGCGAAAGCATTCGCCAAGAACGTTTTCATTAATCAAGAACGAAAGTCGGGGCTCAAGACGATCGATACCGCCCTAGTCTCAACCATAAACGATGCCGACCAGGGATCAGCGGATGTTGCTTTTAGGACTCACCGCACCTTATGAGAAATCAAAGTCTTTGGGTTCCGGGGAGTATGGTCGCAAGGCTGAAACTTAAAGGAATTGACGGAAGGGCACCACCAGAGCGAGCCTCGCGCTTAATTTGACTCAACACGGAAACTTACCAGGTCCGCATAGTAAGGATCGGCAGATCGAGAGCTCTTTTCTTGATTCTATGGGTGGTGGTGCATGGCCGTTTCTTAGTTGGTGGAGCGATTTGTCCGTTAATTCCGCTAATCTAACGAGACCTCACCGCTAAATAGCTATGTGGAGGTAACCCTCCACGCCAGCCTTCTAGAGGACTATGGCCGCTAGGCCACTAAGTTCGAGGCAATAACAGTCCGTGATGCCCTTAGATGTTCTCGGGTCGC
>JBAFXK010000088.1:17500-75000 GCA_037113605.1 Calophaca sinica
CAACGTGATGAGCATGGTTTTTTCCCCGAGACACGATTTTGGGAGGCATCGCGGCGCGGCGTCTTTCTGCATCGTTACCCATGAGACCCGGGCACTGGGGTGTCCCTGACGGTAACTCGTGTCCCTTATGCATCCCCAGAAAACCGGTGCTCATTGGTCTAGTTGTTGGACGAGTCCCAACGTGATGAGCTTGGTTTTTTCCCCGAGGCACCGAGACACGATTTTGGGAGGCATCGCGGCACGGCGTCTTTCTGCATCGTGACCCATGAGACCCGGGCACTGGGGTGTCCCTGACGGTAACTCGGGTCCCTTATGCATCCCCCGAACACCTGCTCATCGGTCTAGTTGTTGGATGAGTCCCAAATACGAGTGTTGCATGAGTCCCAACGCCGATGAGCTTCGGGTCGCTCGCCCAAGCCCCCTGTATGCAGGGAGGGTGCCATGGGGCTTGCCCCCCATGCATGCCCAAGCCTTCCTAGGCTTGAGTCACATCATTTTTCATGGCAAACGTGGGTGGTCCGGGGAATATCCAACTTGTAGCTACACGGTCCCAATTTTTGGAGAAGTTTCTGCACTTCGCTTTTTGGCATTTTCTTCAAAATTTTCTGTAAAATTGGTGCCATATTAGAATGGAAAACCAGTTGGTGGAAAGCTTATATATATTATTCTAAGCTTGCCAAAAAAAATTGGGGTCGAAAATCCAACTCTAAGTGTGATTTTTCATTTTTTCGGTGTTTTTCCGGTTTTGGCCACTAAAAAATTATTATTAAATTCATGACTTGGAAAAAAATTCTCATTTTTGGTGGCTGAGAAGATCTCATTTTTCTAAGCATGACTGCAAAAAATTGCATCAAAATTCGTCCTCTAGGTCCGGTTTTTGGCCTTATGTCTCCTCGGCAAAAAATGCACTTTTGGTGGATAATTGGTTTTTGCATATTTGGCTACTATAGGGCAACACTGCTCGCCCAGCCCCCTGTATGCAGTGCAGGGTGCCATGGGCGTTCCCCCCTATGCACACCCACGCCTTCCTAGCCTTGTGTGGCATCATTTTCCATGGCAAATGTGGGTGCTTCGGGAATCAATGAATCGAGGAAAACCGACTCCGCATCGCGCAAGTGGCATCTTTCTAAGATCATGACCCATGAGACCTGCACCGGGTGTCCCCGACGGTAACTCGTGTCCCTTATCTATCCCCTGCAACACCTGTTCGGTCCCTTATTTATCCCTGTATGCAAGGGTCAGCACGAACGGGCGCCGTGCCCCATCGTTTGGATTTGGCTCACTCACTCTCTCTCTCTCTCTATATATATATATATATATATACAAGAAGAAGAAGGAGAAGGAGAAAGGAGAAAGGAGAATTCAAAAGGGGGAAATGTTCCCGGCAAAAGCGGCGCGGTGCGCTTGCCACATACTAGACACATTTGTGTTTGCATCGTGACCCATGAGACCCGCGCACTGGGGTGTCCCTGACAGAACTCGTGTCCCTTATACATCCCCAGCACACTGGTGCTCATTGGTCTAGTTGTTGGATGAGTCCCAACGTGATGAGCTTGGTTTTTTCCCCGAGGCAATCGAGACCCGATTTTGGGGGCATCGCGAGTGGCATCATTCTAAGATCGTGACCTACGAGGACCGCACTGGGTGTCCCTAACGGTAACTCGTGTCCTCTGCTCATCCCCGTAACATCTGCTCATTGGTCTAGTTGTTAGATGAGCCACAACGCGATGTGCTGGGTTATTCTCACCATGACTTACCACGGGCGCAAAGTGGGTGCGATAGGCTTGCCCCATGCTCGCCTAAGCCTTCTTAGGCTCCTCGTGGCATCATTTTCCATGGCAAATGTGGGTGTTTCTGGGATCTATGAATCGAGGAAAACCGACCTCGCATTAGTGTGGCATCTTAAGGCATCATGACCCATGAGACCCGTGGCATCGGGTGTCCTCATAACTCGTGTCCCTTATCTATCCCCGTAACTCCTGCTCGCTGGTTCAGGTGTCGACGAGCCCCAACGTGATGAGCTTGGTTTTTTCCCCGATGCATCGAGAACGGGCATTGCGCGGGCCTCTTTCGCATCGTGACTCATGAGACTCGCACCGGGTGTCCCCGACGGAACTCGTGTCCCATATTTATCCCCGTAACACCTGCTCATTGGTCTAGTTGCTGGACGAGTCTCACCGTGATGTGCTTGGTTTTTTCCCCGAGGCATCGAGACCCGATTTTGGGAGGCATCGCGCGTGGCGATTTCTTCATCGTGACCCATGAGACCCGGCACCGGGTGTCCTCAAGGTATAACTCGTGTCCCTTATTCATCCCCAACATCGGTGCTCATTGGTCTAGGTGTTGATGAGTCCCAACGCGATGAGCTTCGGGTTGTTCCTCGCAGCCCCCGTATGCGGTGGAGGGGTGCCATGGGGCTTGCCTCTGCGGCATGCCCAAGCCTTCCAAGGCTGGAGTCACATCATTTTTCATGGCAAATGTGGGTGTTTCAGGGGTATCCAACTTGTAGTCAAGACGCTCCCAATTTTTGAGAATTTTCGTAATTCTCCTTTGGCATGTTTTTCAAAATTTTCTATAAAATTGATGCCATGTTAGAATGGAAAACCACTTGGTGGGAAGCTTATATATATTATTCTAAGCTTGCCAAAAAAGATTGGGGTCGAAAATCCAACTCTAAGTGTGATTTTTCATTTTTTTCGGTTTTTTTATGTTTTGGCCACTAAAAATTATTATTAAATTCATGACTTGGAAAAAAATTCTCATATTTGGTGGCTGAGAAGATCTCATTTTTCTAAGCATGACTGCAAAAATTGCATCAAAATTGTTCTCTAGGTCCATTTTTCGCCTTATGTCTCCTCGGCAAAAATGCACTCTTTGGTGGAAAATTGGTTTTTGCATATTTGGCTACTATAGGGCAAGACTGCCTCGCCCAGACTCTCTGGCGTGTGCAGGGTGCCATGGGGCTTGCCCCCATGCTCGCCCAAGCCTTCCTAGGCTTGTGTGGCATCATTTTCCATGGCAAATGTGGGTGTTTCGGGGATCTATGAATCGAGGAAAACCGACTTCGTGATCGCGGCGGGCATCTTAAGGCATCATGACCCATGAGACCCGCACTCGGGTGTCCCCGACGGTAACTCGTGTCCCTTATCTATCCCCGTAACACCTGCTCATTGGTCTAGGTGTTGGACATGTGCCAACGTGATGAGCTTGGTTTTTTCCCCAAGCATCGGAGACCAGGGCATCGCCGCTGGCGCCTTCCGACATCGCGGACCTACGAGACCCGCACCGGGTGTCCCCGACGGAACTCGTGTCCCTTATTTTTCCCCGTAACACCGTGCTCATTGGTCTAGTTGTTGGACGAGTCCCAACGTGATGAGCTTGGTTTTTCCCCGAGGCACCGAGACCCGATTTTGGGGGCATCGCGGAGTGGCATCATTCTAAGATCGCGGATCTACGAGACCGCACCGGGTGTCCCTAACGGTAACTCGTGGTCCCTTGTTCATCCCCGTAACATCGGTGCTCATTGGTCTAGTTGTTGGATGAGCCACAACGCCGATGTGCTTGGGTTATTCCTCACCATGCTTACTGGCGCAAAGTGGGTGCGATGGGGCTTGCCCCATGCTCGCCTAAGCCTTCTTAGGCTCCTCGTGGCATCATTTTCCATGGCAAATGTGGGTGTTTCGGGATCTATGAATCGAGGAAAACCGACCGCATTGCGGTGTGGCATCTTAAGGCATCATGACCCATGAGACCCGGTATCGGGTGTCCCCGACCGTAACTCGTGTCCCTTATCTATCCCCGTAACTCCTGCTCGCTGGTTCAGGTGTCGACGAGCCCCAACGTGATGAGCTTGGTTTTTTCCCCGATGCATCGAGAACGGGCATTGCGGCGCGGGCCTCTTTCGCATCGTGACTCATGAGACTCGCACCGGGTGTCCCCGACGGTAACTCGTGTCCCATATTTATCCCCGTAACACCTGCTCATTGGTCTAGTTGCTGGACGAGTCTCACCGTGATGTGCTTGGTTTTTTCCCCGAGGCATCGAGACCCGATTTTGGGAGGCATCGCGCGTGGCGATTTCTTCATCGTGACTCCATGAGACCCGGCACCGGGTGTCCCTCAAGGTATAACTCGTGTCCCTTATTCATCCCCGTAACATCTGCTCATTGGTCTAGGTGTCGATGAGTCCCAACGCCGATGAGCTCGGGTTGTTCCTCGCAGCCCCCTGTATGCAGTGGAGGGGTGCCATGGGGCTTGCCCCCCGTGCATGCCCAAGCCTTCCAAGGCTGGAGTCACATCATTTTTCATGGCAAATGTGGGTGGTTCAGGGGGGATCCAACTTGTAGCTGCACGTTCCCAATTTTTTGAGAATTTTCGGTAATTCTCCTTTTTGGCATGTTTTTCAAAATTTTCTATAAAATTGATGCCATGTTAGAATGGAAAACCACTTGGTGGGAAGCTTATATATATTATTCTAAGCTTGCCAAAAAAGATTGGGGTCGAAAATCCAACTCTAAGTGTGATTTTTCATTTTTTTCGGTTTTTTTGCGGTTTTGGCCACTAAAAAATTATTATTAAATTCATGACTTGGAAAAAAATTCTCATATTTGGTGGCTGAGAAGATCTCATTTTTCTAAGCATGACTGCAAAAAATTGCATCAAAGTTTGTTCTCTAGGTCCATTTTTCGGCCTTATGTCTCCTCGGCAAAAAATGCACTCTTTGGTGGAAAATTGGTTTTTGCATATTTGGCTACTATAGGGCAAAGACTGCCTCGCCCAGACTCTGGCGCAGTGCAGGTGCCATGGGCTTGCCCCCATGCTCGCCCAAGCCTTCCTAGGCTTGTGTGGCATCATTTTCCATGGCAAATGTGGGTGTTTCGGGGATCTATGAATCGAGGAAAACCGACCTCGTGATCGCTGGCATCTTAAGGCATCATGACCCATGAGACCCGGCACCGGGTGTCCCCGACGGTAACTCGTGTCCCTTATCTATCCCCGTAACACCGGTGCTCATTGGTCTAGGTGTTGGACATGTGCCAACGTGATGAGCTTGGTTTTTTCCCCAAGCATCGAGACCAGGGCATCGCCGCGGGCGCCTTCCGACATCGTGACCTACGAGACCCGCACTGGGTGTCCCCGACGGTAACTCGTGTCCCTTATTTTTCCCTCGTAACACCTGCTCATTGGTCTAGTTGTTGGACGAGTCCCAACGTGATGAGCTTGGTTTTTTCCCCGAGGCACCGAGACCCGATTTTGGGGGCATCGCGAGCGGCATCATTCAAGATCGTGACCTACGAGGACCGGCACCGGGTGTCCCTAACGGTAACTCGTGTCCCTTGTTCATCCCCGTAACATCGGTGCTCATTGGTCTAGTTGTTGGATGAGCCACAACGCCGATGTGCTTGGGTTATTCCTCACCATGCCCACTGGGCGCAGCGGGTGCGATGGGCTTGCCCCATGCTCGCCTAAGCCTTCTTAGGCTCCTCGTGGCATCATTTTCCATGGCAAATGTGGGTGTTTCGGGATCTATGAATCGAGGAAAACCGACCTCGCATTGCGGTGTGGCATCTTAAGGCATCATGACCCATGAGACCCGGCATCGGGTGTCCCCGACCGTAACTCGTGTCCCTTATCTATCCCCGTAACTCCTGCTCGCTGGTTCAGGTGTCGACGAGCCCCAACGTGATGAGCTTGGTTTTTTCCCCGATGCATCGAGAACGGGCATTGCGGCGCGGGCCTCTTTCGCATCGTGACTCATGAGACTCGCACTGGGTGTCCCTCGACGGTAACTCGTGTCCCATATTTATCCCCGTAACACCTGCTCATTGGTCTAGTTGCTGGACGAGTCTCACCGTGATGTGCTTGGTTTTTTCCCCGAGGCATCGAGACCCGATTTTGGGAGGCATCGCGGGCATGGCGATTTCTTCATCGTGACTCCATGAGACCCGGCACCGGGTGTCCCTCAAGGTATAACTCGTGTCCCTTATTCATCCCCTGCAACATCTGCTCATTGGTCTAGGTGTTGGATGAGTCCCAACGCCGATGAGCTCGGGTTGTTCCTCGCAGCCCCCTGTATGCGGTGGAGGGTGCCATGGGGCTTGCCCCTGCATGCCCAAGCCTTCCAAGGCTGGAGTCACATCATTTTTCATGGCAAATGTGGGTGTTTCAGGGGTATCCAACTTGTAGTCAAGACGCTCCCAATTTTTGAGAATTTTCGTAATTCTCCTTTGGCATGTTTTTCAAAATTTTCTATAAAATTGATGCCATGTTAGAATGGAAAACCACTTGGTGGGAAGCTTATATATATTATTCTAAGCTTGCCAAAAAGATTGGGGTCGAAAATCCAACTCTAAGTGTGATTTTTCATTTTTTCGGTTTTTTATGTTTTGGCCACTAAAAATTATTATTAAATTCATGACTTGGAAAAAATTCTCATATTTGGTGGCTGAGAAGATCTCATTTTTCTAAGCATGACTGCAAAAATTGCATCAAAATTGTTCTCTAGGTCCATTTTTCGGCCTTATGTCTCCTCGGCAAAAATGCACTCTTTGGTGGAAAATTGGTTTTTGCATATTTGGCTACTATAGGGCAAGACTGCTCGCCCAGACTCCCTGGCGCAGTGTGGGGTGCCATGGGGCTTGCCCCCCATGCTCGCCCAAGCCTTCCTAGGCTTGTGTGGCATCATTTTCCATGGCAAATGTGGGTGTTTCGGGGATCTATGAATCGAGGAAAACCGACCGTGATCGCGCAAGTGGCATCTTAAGGCATCATGACCCATGAGACCCGGCACCGGGTGTCCCCGACGGTAACTCGTCTCCCTTATCTATCCCCACAACACCGGTGCTCATTCCTCTACGTGTTCGACATGTCCCAACGTGATCACCTTGGTTTTTTCCCCCAAGCATCGAGACCAGGGCATCGCCGCGTGGCGCCTTCCGACATCGTGACCTACGAGACCCGCACTGGGTGTCCTCGACGGTAACTCGTGTCCCTTATTTTTCCCCGTAACACCGGTGCTCATTGGTTCTAGTTGTTGGACGAGTCCCAACGTGATGAGCTTGGTTTTTTCCCCGAGGCAATCGAGACCCGATTTTGGGGGCATCGCGAGTGGCATCATTCTAAGATCGCGGACCTACGAGGACCGCACCGGGTGTCCCTAACGGTAACTCGTGTCCCTTGTTCATCCCCGCAACATCGGTGCTCATTGGTCTAGTTGTTGGATGAGCCACAACGCCGATGTGCTTGGGTTATTCCTCACCATGACTTACCGGCGTAAAGCGGGGTGCGATGGGCTTGCCCCATGCTCGCCTAAGCCTTCTTAGGCTCCCGTGGCATCATTTTCCATGGCAAATGTGGGTGTTTCGGGATCTATGAATCGAGGAAAACCGACCTCGCATTGCGGTGGCATCTTAAGGCATCATGACCCATGAGACCCGGTACCGGGTGTCCCCGACCGTAACTCGTGTCCCTTATCTATCCCCGTAACTCCTGCTCGTTGGTTCAGGTGTCGACGAGCCCCAACGTGATGAGCTTGGTTTTTTCCCCGATGCATTGAGAACGGGCATTGCGCGCGCGGGCCTCTTTCGCATCGCGGACTCATGAGACTCCGCACCGGGTGTCCCCGACGGTAACTCGTGTCCCATATTTATCCCCGTAACACCTGCTCATTGGTCTAGTTGCTGGACGAGTCTCACCGTGATGTGCTTGGTTTTTTCCCCGAGGCATCGAGACCCGATTTTGGGAGGCATCGCGCGCGTGGCGATTTCTTCATCGTGACTCCATGAGACCCGGCACCGGGTGTCCCCAAGGTATAACTCGTGTCCCTTATTCATCCCTGCAACATCGGTGCTCATTGGTCTAGGTGTTGGATGAGTCCCAACGCCGATGAGCTCGGGTTGTTCCTCGCAGCCCCCTGTATGCAGTGGAGGGTGCCATGGGGCTTGCCCCCCGTGCATGCCCAAGCCTTCCAAGGCTGGAGTCACATCATTTTTCATGGCAAATGTGGGTGGTTCATGGGGTATCCAACTTGTACTTGGACGTTCCCAATTTTTTGAGAATTTTCGTTAATTCTCCTTTTTGGCATGTTTTTCAAAATTTTCTATAAAATTGATGCCATGTTAGAATGGAAAACCACTTGGTGGGAAGCTTATATATATTATTCTAAGCTTGCCAAAAAAGATTGGGGTCGAAAATCCAACTCTAAGTGTGATTTTTCATTTTTTCGGTTTTTTATGTTTTGGCCACTAAAAATTATTATTAAATTCATGACTTGGAAAAAATTCTCATATTTGGTGGCTGAGAAGATCTCATTTTTCTAAGCATGACTGCAAAAATTGCATCAAAATTGTTCTCTAGGTCCATTTTTCGGCCTTATGTCTCCTCGGCAAAAATGCACTCTTTGGTGGAAAATTGGTTTTTGCATATTTGGCTACTATAGGGCAGCACTGCTCGCCCAGACTCTGGCGCAGTGCAGGGTGCCATGGGGCTTGCCCCCATGCTCGCCCAAGCCTTCCTAGGCTTGTGTGGCATCATTTTCCATGGCAAATGGGGGTGTTTCGGGATCTATGAATCGAGGAAAACCGACTTCGTGATCGCTGGGCATCTTAAGGCATCATGACCCATGAGACCCGGCACTGGGTGTCCCCGACGGTAACTCGTGTCCCTTATCTATCCCCGTAACACCTGCTCATTGGTCTAGGTGTTGGACATGTGCCAACGTGATGAGCTTGGTTTTTTCCCCAAGCATCGGAGACCAGGGCATCGCCGCTGGCGCCTTCCGACATCGTGACCCTACGACCCGGCACCGGGTGTCCCCGACGGTAACTCGTGTCCCTTATTTTTCCCTGTAACACCGGTGCTCATTGGTCTAGTTGTTGGACGAGTCCCAACGTGATGAGCTTGGTTTTTTCCCCGAGGCACCGAGACCCGATTTTGGGGGCATCGCGAGTGGCATCATTCTAAGATCGTGACCTACGAGGACCGGCACCGGGTGTCCCTAACGGTAACTCGTGTCCCTTGTTCATCCCCGTAACATCGGTGCTCATTGGTCTAGTTGTTGGATGAGCCACAACGCCGATGTGCTTGGGTTATTCTCACCATACCACGGGCGCAAAGCGGGGTGCGATGGGGCTTGCCCCATGCTCGCCTAAGCCTTCTTAGGCTCCTCGTGGCATCATTTTCCATGGCAAATGTGGGTGTTTCGGGATCTATGAATCGAGGAAAACCGACTCGCATTGCGTGTGGCATCTTAAGGCATCATGACCCATGAGACCCGGTACCGGGTGTCCCCGACCGTAACTCGTGTCCCTTATCTATCCCCGTAACTCCTGCTCGCTGGTCTAGGTGTCGACGAGCCCCAACGTGATGAGCTTGGTTTTTTCCCCGATGCATTGAGAACGGGCATTGCGGCGCGGGCCTCTTTCGCATCGTGACTCATGAGACTCGCACCGGGTGTCCCCGACGGTAACTCGTGTCCCATATTTATCCCCGTAACACCTGCTCATTGGTCTAGTTGCTGGACGAGTCTCACCGTGATGTGCTTGGTTTTTTCCCCGAGGCATCGAGACCCGATTTTGGGAGGCATCGCGGGCGTGGCGATTTCTTCATCGTGACTCCATGAGACCCGGCACCGGGTGTCCCCTCAAGGTAACTCGTGTCCCTTATTCATCCCCGTAACATCGGTGCTCATTGGTCTAGGTGTTGGATGAGTCCCAACGCCGATGAGCTTCGGGTTGTTCCTCGCAGCCCCCTGTATGCGGTGGAGGGTGCCATGGGGCTTGCCCCCTGCATGCCCAAGCCTTCCAAGGCTGGAGTCACATCATTTTTCATGGCAAATGTGGGTGTTTCAGGGGTATCCAACTTGTAGTCAAGACGCTCCCAATTTTTTGAGAATTTTCGTAATTCTCCTTTGGCATGTTTTTCAAAATTTTCTATAAAATTGATGCCATGTTAGAATGGAAAACCACTTGGTGGGAAGCTTATATATATTATTCTAAGCTTGCCAAAAAGATTGGGGTCGAAAATCCAACTCTAAGTGTGATTTTTCATTTTTTCGGTTTTTTATGTTTTGGCCACTAAAAATTATTATTAAATTCATGACTTGGAAAAAATTCTCATATTTGGTGGCTGAGAAGATCTCATTTTTCTAAGCATGACTGCAAAAATTGCATCAAAATTGTTCTCTAGGTCCATTTTTCGGCCTTATGTCTCCTCGGCAAAAATGCACTCTTTGGTGGAAAATTGGTTTTTGCATATTTGGCTACTATAGGGCAAGACTGCTCGCCCAGACTCCTGGCGTGTGCAGGGGTGCCATGGGGCTTGCCCCCCATGCTCGCCCAAGCCTTCCTAGGCTTGTGTGGCATCATTTTCCATGGCAAATGTGGGTGTTTCGGGGATCTATGAATCGAGGAAAACCGACTTTCGTGATCGCGGCGTGGCATCTTAAGGCATCATGACCCATGAGACCCGGCACTGGGGTGTCCCCGACGGTAACTCGTGTCCCTTATCTATCCCCGTAACACCTGCTCATTGGTCTAGGTGTTGGACATGTGCCAACGTGATGAGCTTGGTTTTTTCCCCAAGCATCGGAGACCAGGGCATCGCCGCGTGGCGCCTTCCGACATCGTGACCTACGAGACCCGGCACCGGGTGTCCCCGACGGAACTCGTGGTCCCTTATTTTTCCCCGTAACACCGGGGCTCATTGGTCTAGTTGTTGGACGAGTCCCAACGTGATGAGCTT
Source organism: Calophaca sinica (assembly GCA_037113605.1). NCBI lineage: Eukaryota > Viridiplantae > Streptophyta > Magnoliopsida > Fabales > Fabaceae > Calophaca > Calophaca sinica. Next base: position 28,240 of record JBAFXK010000088.1, read on the forward strand.
GGTTTTTTCCCCGAGGCACTGAGACCCGATTTTGGGGGCATCGCGAGTGGCATCATTCGGCATCGTGACCCATGAGGACCGCACCGGGTGTCCCTAACGGTAACTCGTGGTCCCTTATTCATCCCCGTAACTTCTGCTCATTGGTCTATTTGTTGGATGAGTCCCAACGCGATGAGCTTGAGTTATTCCCTCCCCAGGCCCCACGGGGCGTGTGCGGGGGTGCGATGGGGCTTGCCCCCATGCTCGCCCAAGCCTTGCTAGGCTTGTGTTGCATCATTTTCCATGGCAAATGTGGGTGTTTCGGGGATCTATGAATCGAGGAAAACCGACTCGCATCGCGCGCGGGCATCTTAAGGCATCATGACCAATGAGACCCGGCACCGGGTGTCCCCGACAGAACTCGTGTCCCTTATCTATCCCCGTAACACCTGCTCGTTGGTTCAGGTGTTGACGAGCCCCAACGTGATGAGCTTGGTTTTTTCCCCGATGCATCGAGAACGGGCATTGCGGCGTGGCGCCTTTCTAAGCATCGTGACTCATGAGACTCGCATCTGGGTGTCCCCGACAGAACTCGTGGTCCCATATTTAGCCCCGTAACACCGGTGCTCATCGGGTCTAGTTGCTGGACGAGTCTCACCATGATGTGCTTGGTTTTTTCCCCGAGGCATCGAGACCCGATTTTGGGAGGCATCGCGCGCGTGGCGATTTCTTCATCGTGACTCCATGAGACCCGGCACCGGGTGTCCCCGGCTGTAACTCGTGTCCCTTATTCATCCCCGTAACATCTGCTCATTGGTCTAGGTGTCGATGATTCCCAACGCCGATGAGCTTGGGTTGTTCCTCGCACAGCCCCCAGGGCGTGTGGAGGGGTGCCATGGGCTTGCCCCCATGCATGCCCAAGCCTTCCTAGGCTCGAGTCGCATCATTTTTCATGGCAAAGGTGGGTGCTCCGGATCTATGATTCGAGGAAAACCAAATTTCGTGATCGCGCTGGGCAACTTTCGCATCATGACCCATGAGACCCGGCGCTGGGTGTCCCCGACAGAACTCGTGTCCCTTATTTATCCCCGTAACTCGCTGTTCGTTGGTTCTAGGTGTCGACGAGTGCCAACGTGATGAGCTTGGTTTTTTCCCCGATGCATCGAGACCGAGGCATTGCAGCGTGGTGTTTTTTTGCATCGTGACCTACGAGACCCGCACCGGGTGTCCCCGACGATTACTGTGTCCTTTATTCATCCCTAACATCGGTGCTCATTGGTCTAGGTGTTGGACGAGCCCCAACGCGCTGAGCTTGGGTTATTCTCATCGATGTCCCATTTTCCTAGGCAAACGTGGGTGTTTTGAACTCTTATGATTTGAGAAAAAGACCGAATTTTGTGCCTGGTGCCCGAACTTGGGTTTTCACCCGAGTGTTATGTTGCCTGGCGGTGATTGGTACTTGTCATGCTTAGTCGCGGCAGATAAGGCGCTGTCGGATGATCGTGATATCCTCTCTTGCCTTTGGTCAGGCGGGTTGTTGCTTGTCCGCGGCATTTAGTCTAGCAAACGCGCGGGCGTGTGAGTGGTATTCGGATGTTTGTGCCGGCTGGCTCCATGCTTGTGCATCGAACGGTCTGCATGCAACCCTCTCAAAAATTCACCTAATTCCGCTGTGCCTTTGGTGTCTAATTTAGTTCCCGTGTTGCCTACCTATTAAAAGGTACCCGTGGTGGCTTGTTGGAATTTTCCCATCCCGCCCTTCTTTGGTCGGGTCGTGGGGCTTTGAAGTATTATGTGTGCGCCAATTTAGTTATGCTCCACGCTGACTATTTTGGTGTGCATGTACTTATCGCTTTCTTGGATGCGTGCATGAGGTGAACGTGGGTTGTTTTTCCCATCGTGCCCCTTAAGTTTTCGCTGACTTAAAATGATGCCCCGCTTTTTGCATGTTTTGTGTTCCATTAGTGGGCGCAAAGCTTGCATGATGTGCGTAGTCATTAATGGATGCTACCTGGTTGATCCCGCCAAGAGTCATATGCTTGTCTCAAAGATTAAGCCATGCATGTGTAAGTATGAACTAATTCAGATCGTGAAACCGCGAATGGCTCATTAAATCGCTTATAGTTTGTTTGATGGTATCTACTACTCTGATAACCGTAGTAATTCTAGAGCTAATACGCAACAAACCCCGACTTCGAAGCGGATGCATTTATTAGATAAAGGTCGACGCAGCTCGCTCGTTGCTTTGATGATTCATGATAACTCGCCGGATCGCACGCCTCAGGCCGGGCGACGCATCATTCAAATTTCGCCTCTATCAACTTTCGATGGTAGGATAAAGGGCCTACCATGGTGGTGACGGTGACTGAGAATTAGGTTCGATTCCTGAGAGGAGCTCGAGAAACGGCTACCACATCCAAGGAAGGCAAGCAGCGCCAAGAAATTACCCAATCCTAACACTGGGAGGTAGTGACAATAAATAACAATACCGCTCATTGAGTCCGTAATTGAATGAGTACAATCTAAATCCCTTAACGAGGATCCATCGAGGGCAAGTCCGTGCCGCAGCCGCGTAATTCCAGCTCCAATAGCGATATTTAAGTTGTTGCGCTTAAAAGCTCGTAGTCGACCTTGGGTCATCGACGGCCCGCCTCGTGTGCACCGGCCGCTCGCCCTTTGCCGGCGATGCGCTCCTGGCCTTAATCGTCGGGTCGTGGCTCCGCTACAAGTTACTTTGAAGAAATTAGAGTGCTCAAAGCAAGCCTACGCCTGGATACATTAGCATGGGATAACACCACAGATTCTCGATCCTATTGTGTTGGCCTTCGGATCGGAGTAATGATTAACAGTGACAATGGGGCATTCAGATTTCATAGTCGAGGTGAAATTCTTGGATTTATGAAAGACGAACAATCGCGAAAGCATTTGCCAAGGATGTTTTCATTAATCAAGAACGAAAGTCGGGGCTCAAGACGATCGATACCGCCCTAGTCTCAACCATAAACGATGCCGACCAGGGATCAGCGGATGTTGCTTTTAGGACTCACCGCACCTTATGAGAAATCAAAGTCTTTGGGTTCCGGGGGGAGTATGGTCGCAAGGCTGAAACTTAAAGGAATTGACGGCGGCACCACCAGAGTGGAGCCCGCGCTTAATTTGACTCAACACGGAAACTTACCAGGTCCGCATAGTAAGGATCGGCTGCATCGGCAGCTCTTTCTTGATTCTACGGGTGGTGGTGCATGGCCGTTTTAGTTGGTGGAGCGATTTGTCTGGTTAATTCCGCTAATCTAACGAGACCTCACCGCTAAATAGCTATGTGGAGGTAACCCTCCACCGCCAGCTTCTTAGAGGGACTATGGCCGCTAGGCCACGGAAGTTCGAGGCAATAACAGGTCCGTGATGCCCTTAGATGTTCGGGTCGCACGCCGCTACACCGATGTATTCAACGAGTCTATAGCCTCGCCGACAGTGCCCGTAATCTTTGAAATTTCATCGTGATGGGGATAGATCATTGCAATTGTTGGTCTTCAACGAGGAATTCCTAGTAAGCGCGAGTCATCACCGCGCTGACTACGCCCTCGCTTTTGTACACACCGCCCGCCGCCCTACCGATTGAATGGTCCTGAAGTGTTCTGATTAGGCGACGTGGGCGGTTCGCTGCCTCGCGACGCTGTGAGAAGTCCATCGAACCTTATCATTTAGAGGAAGGAGAAGTCAGAATAAGGTTTCCGTGAGGTGAACCTCGCGAAGGATCATTGTCGATGCCTTACATGCATCGACCGTGAATCTGCTTTGAACACGAGGGTTGGCTTCGAGGTGTTCCACGCCCGACCTACCTTGAGGTAGGAGGGCCACCGCATGCTCCCCGCCGCTTAAACACAAACCCCGCTACCGAATGCGCCAAGGAACTAAATTTCGCTCAACACTTCGCTGGTCTGAGACTCGCTTCTCCCGCTGGTGGTGTTTTGAAGCATGACACATAATGACTCTCGAACGGATATCTAGGCTCTTGCATCGATGAAGAACGAGCGTAAATGCGATACTTGGTGTGAATTGCGTAATCCCGCGGAACCATCGAAGTCTTTGAACGCAAGTTGCGCCCAAAGCCATTAGGTTGAGGGCACGCCTGGTCAAGGCCACATATCGCGTTCGATGCCAATTTCCTCTTAGATAGGAGGTATGTTGTGCAGGTGAATGATGGCTTCCCGTGAGCACCGCTGTTCATGGTTGGTTGGAAATTGAGTCCTTGGTAGGGTGTGCCATGATAGATGGTGGTTGAGTGATGCACGAGACCATATCATGCGAGACTTCTACCAAACTTGGCCTCGACCCACGCGGCGCCTTTGAACGCCATGACGAGACCTCGTGTCAAAGTGGCTACCCGCCGAAGTTTAAGCATATCAATAAGCTGAGGAAAAGAAACTAACAAGGATTCCCTTAGTAACGGCGAGCGAACCGGAAGAGCCCACCATGAGAATCGGCCGCCTAGGCGCTCAATCAGAACCGAGAAGCGCCCTCAGCCGCGATCGGCCCAAGTCCCCTGGAAGGGCGCCGGAGAGGTGAGAGCCCTGCAGTTCGGACCGCCGCACCACGCAGGCGCCGCTTACGAAGTCGGGTTGTTTGGGAATGCAGCCCCAATCGGGCGGTAAATTCCGGCCCAAGGCTAACATCGGCGAGAGACCGATAATAACAAGTACCGCGAGGGAAAGATGAAAAGGACTTTGAAAAGAGAGTCAAAGAGTGCTTGAAATTGCTGAGGGAAGCGAACGGGGCCGCGATTTGTCTCGCCGGATGTGGAACTAAGGTTTGGCCCGCCAATCGACTCGAGACATTGACCGATGCGGATTGTGGTGGTGGCCCAAGCCCGGCCGTTGAAATGCTCGTGGAGACGCTATCACCACGATCAGGATGGCAAGACGCGCCGCTTCGCGTGCTTTGTCACTTCATGCGTTCTGGCGCCGCCTGGGTTTCTATTCGCCCGCCTTGAAACACTGACCAAGGAGTCCGACATGTGTGCGAGTCAATCCGGCGAGTAAACCCGTATGGCGCAAGGAAGCTAATTGGCGATCCCCAGTGGGTTGCACCGCCGACCGACCCCGATCTTTGTGAAGGGTTCGAGTGAGAGCATACCGTCGACCCGAAAGATGGTGAACTATGCCTGAAGCGGGCGGCCGAGGAAACTCGTGGAGGCCCGCAATGATACCGACGCAAATCGCTCGTCTGACTTCGTATAGGGCGAAAGACTAATCGAACCGCCTAGTAGCCGGTTCCTCCGGTTTCCTCAGATAGCCGAGCCCGAGGGCGAAGTTCTATCGTAAAGCCAATGATTAGAGGCATCGGGGCGCAACGCCTCGACCTATTCTCAAACTTTAAATAGGTAGGACGGTGTGGCTGCTCGCTGAGCCATGCCAAGGAATCGAGCTCCAAGTGGGCCATTTTTGGTAAGCGTAATCGGCGATGCGGGATGAACCGAAGTCGGGTTACTGCGCTCAATCAGGCGCTAACCTAGACCCCACAAAGGGTGTTGGTCGATTAAGACAAAGCAGATTCGGTGGTCATGGAAGTCGAACCGCTAAGGAGTGTGTAACAACTCACCGCCGAATCAACTAGCCCCGAAATGGATGGCGCTAAAGCGCGACCTATACCCGGCCGTCGGGCAAGAGCCAGGCCCTCGATGAGTAGGAGGGCGCGGCCGCCGCAAACCCGGCGCGAGCCTGGGCGAGCTGGCCGTCAGATCTTGGTGGTAGTAGCAAATATTCAAATGAGAACTTTGAAGGCCGAAGAGGGAAAGGTTCCATGTGAACGGCACTTGCACATGGGTTAGTCGATCCTGGCGGACTGGGAAGCTCGTCTGATAGCGCTTATAAGCGCTGCATAATCGGTGCGGAATCGTTAAAATTCTCGAACCGGACGTGGTGGCCGACGGCAACGTTAGGAGTCCGGAGACGCTGGCGGGGCCCCGAAAGAGTTATCTTTTTCGCTTAACACCGCCCACTCGAAACGGCCACCGTGAGGTAGGGTCCAATCCGGAAGAGCACCGCACGCCGCGCTGGTGTCCGGCAGCGCCGGGCGCCCTTGAAAACCGGAGGACCGAGTGCCTTCCATGCCCTGGCCGCATTTCATAACCGCATCAGTTCCAAGGTGAACAAACACCGTCGATGGAACAATGTAGGCAAGGGAAGTCGGCAAATGGATCCGTAACTCCTGAAAGGATCGCTCGGTGGCTCGGGCACGGGTCCCACCCAACCCGCTTTGCTGGTGGATCGCTGAGCCGCTCCCGCGAGAGCCGGTCGCCGCGTTTGCCGGGGACGGATTGGGAACGGGCCCTTCGGCCTCTTCCCGCATCGAACAAATAACTCGTAATCGTACGACAAGGGGAATCCGATCGCTTAATTAAAACAAAGCATTGCGATGGTCCTCGCGATGTCGACGCAATGTGATTTCTCGCCTGCTCAATGTCAAAGTGAAGAAATTCAACCAAGCGCCGTAAACGGCGGAGTAACTATGACTCTCTTAAGGTAGCCAAATGCCTCGCCATCTAATTAGTGACGCCGCATGAATGGATTAACGAGATTCCCATCGCCCTCGCTTCACTATCCAAATAAACCACGCCAAGTGAACGGCCGCGGAATCAATGGTTAAGACCGCTGAGCTTGACTCTAGTCCGACTTTGTGAAATGACTTGAGAGGTGTAGGATAAGTGGGAGCCGGAAACAATGAAAGTGAAATACCACTACTTTTAACGTTATTTTACTTATTCCGTGAATCGGAGGCTGGCGCCGCCTCTTTTTGGATCCAAGGTCGCCTCGGCCGGCCGATCCGCAAGACATTGTCGTGGGAGTTTGGTCAAGCGCACATCCGTTAAAAGATAACGCAGTGTCCTAAGATGAGCTCAACGAGAATGTAAATCTCGTGGAACAAAAGCGGTAAAAGCTCGCTTGATTCTCGATTTCAGATTTAATACGAACCGTGAAAGCGCGGGCCTATCGATCCTTTAGTCCTTCTAATTTGAAGCCAGAGGTGTCGTAAAAGTTACCACAGGATAATCGCTTCAGGGCAGCCAAGCCGCTCATAGCGACGCTGCTTTTTGATCCTTCGATGCTCGGCTCTTCCTATCATTGTGAAGCGTAATTCACCAAGTGTTGGATTGTTCACCCACCAATAGGGAACGTGAGTCGGGTTTAGACCGCCGTGAGACAAAGTTAGTTTTACCCATCGATGACAAAGGTCGCAATAGTAATTCAACCTAGTACGAGAGGAACCGGTGATTCGCACAATTGGTCATCGCGCTTGGTTGAAAAGCCGCGGCGCCGGTTACCGTGGCGCTGGATTATGACCGAACGCCTTAAGTCGATCCGCCAGACGCTGGCGCGGCGCCCGCCGCTCGCTTGTCGACCAGCCAGGGCCTCGCCCCCTGCAGGCACGCGTCGTTGTGAACCTCGCAAGGCGGATGAGCCTCGCGAGGCACTCTTGAAGCGCTATTCCCATCGAGCTGGTAGAATCCTTTGCGCATTTACTTAAATACGCCGATCGGGTATTGTAGTGGCAGAGTGGCCTTGCCGCCACGATCCACCGAGATTCAGCCCTTGTCGCTCGATTCGCCCCCAACCAAACAAGAAATACAAAGCACACCAAAATCCGCTCTCGCAAGGCATGTGGTTGACATTTGTTTCAAAAGGTGGGAACTTATACGCCCACAAATCACGACCTATCAGGTGGGGGTTACATCCCCCATGCCCAACGCAGAGCGAGCATTGGCGATGCATCGCCGTAGCGGCTCCATACCGATGGGGTACGCCTGAGGTCAGTGAGCAAGTCATGGAAGCGAAGCGCTGATAGCCACAACAAGATTCCCAACACGCAAGTGGGATGCGCTCCGACTTCTATGCGCGTGTCTCGTGGAACAATGTTGTACTTAAGGTGATGCGCTGCGTTTGATATATAGTCGATAAAATACCGACCCGCGTAAAGCGGAGCCGACCACGGGGAACGCTATGCGCGGCAAAGACTCGGACGCTGCAAAGTGAAGAGACGGTGCCGCTGATGCCCATTTGCACCGCTTTGTGCCGTTGTTCCGACCGAGCACGGCGGTGCACGCACACCTCTGGCCTCGCTGGGGTCTCGGGCACGCTGTCGTGGCTACATGAGCATCGGGGTGAAGTGCTCCCCAACATGTCTCTAACATTTATACATATGGTTACGAATCCCTTTCCCCGAGGCACCGAGACCCGATTTTGGGAGGCATCGCGGCGTGGCGTCTTTTTGCATCGTGACCCATGAGACCCGGGCACTGGGGTGTCCCTGACGGTAACTCGTGTCCCTTATTCATCCCCAGAACACCGGTGCTCATCGGTCTAGTTGGTGGACGGGGCCCAACGCGATGAGCATGGTTTTTTCCCGAGACACGATTTTGGGAGGCATCGCGCGCGGCCTTTCTCGCATCGTTACCCATGAGACCCGGCACCGGGTGTCCTCGACGGTAACTCGTGGTCCCTTATGCATCCCCGTAAAACCTGCTCATCGGGTCTAGTTGTTGGACGAGTCCCAACGTGATGAGCTTGGTTTTTTCCCCGAGGCACCGAGACACGATTTTGGGAGGCATCGCGCAAGACGGCCTTTCTCGCATCGCGGACCCATGAGACCCGGCACCGGGTGTCCCCGACGGTAACTCAGGTCCCTTATGCATCCCCGTAACACCTGCTCATCGGCCTAGTTGTTGGATGAGTCCCAAACACGAGTGTTGCATGAGTCCCAACGCCGATGAGCTCGGGTCGCTCTCGCCCAAGCCCCCTGTATGCAGGAGGGTGCCACGGGCTTGCCCCCATGCATGCCCAAGCCTTCCTAGGCTTGAGTCACATCATTTTTCATGGCAAACGGGTGTTCCGTGGAATATCCAACTTGTAGCTACATCGCTCCCAATTTTTGGAGAATTTTCTGCACTTCGCTTTTTGGCATTTTCTTCAAAATTTTCTATAAAATTGGTGCCATATTAGAATGGAAAACCGCTGTGGAAAGCTTATATATATTATTCTAAGCTTGCCAAAAAAAATTGGGGTCGAAAATCCAACTCTAAGTGTGATTTTTCATTTTTTCGGTGTTTTTCCGGTTTTGGCCACTAAAAAATTATTATTAAATTCATGACTTGGAAAAAAATTCTCATTTTTGGTGGCTGAGAAGATCTCATTTTTCTAAGCATGACTGCAAAAAATTGCATCAAAATTCGTCCTCTAGGTCCGGTTTTTGGCCTTATGGCTCCTCGCCAAAAATGCACTTTTGGTGGATAATTGGTTTTTGCATATTTGGCTACTATAGGCAACACCGCCGCCCAGCCCCCTGTATGCAGTAGGGTGCCATGGGGTTGCCCCCCATGCTCACCCAAGCCTTCCTAGGCTTGTGTGGCATCATTTTCCATGGCAAATGTGGGTGTTTCTGAATCAATGAATCGAGGAAAACCGACTCCGTGATCGCGCAAGTGGCATCTTTCTAAGATCATGACCCATGAGACCTGCACTGGGTGTCCCCGACGGTAACTCGTGTCCCTTATCTATCCCCTGCACCTGTTCGGTCCCTTATTTATCCCTGTATGCAAGGGTCAGCACGAGAACGGGCGCTGCGTCTCATCGCTTGATTTGCCTCACTCACTCTCTCTCTCTCTATATATATATATATATATATATACAAGAAGAAGAAGGAGAAGGAGAAAGGAGAAAGGAGAAATCAAAAGGGGGAAATGTTCCCGGGAAAAAGGGCGCGCTGCGCTTGCCACAGACTAGACACATTTGTGTTTGCATCGTGACCTACGAGACCCGCACCTGGTGTCCTGACCAGAACTCGTGTCCCTTATTCATCCCCGCAACACCGGTGCTCATTGGGCTAGTTGTTGGATGGGTCCCAACGTGATGAGCTTGGTTTTTTCCCCGAGGCACTGAGAGCCGATTTTGGGGCGCATCGCGAGTGGCATCATTCTAAGATCGTGACTCCATACGAGGACCGGCATCGGGTGTCCCTAATCTAACTCGTGTCCCTTGTTCATCCCCGTAACACCTGCTCATTGGTCTAGTTGTTAGATGAGCCACAACGCGATGTGCTTGGGTTATTCTCACCATGACCCACGGGCGCAAAGTGGGTGCGATAGTGGCTTGCCCCATGCTCGCTCTAAGCCTTCTTAGGCTCTCGTGGCATCATTTTCCATGGCAAATGTGGGTGTTTTGGATCTATGAATCGAGGAAAACCGACCTCGCATTGTGTGGCATCTTAAGGCATCATGACCCATGAGACCCGGCATACCGGGTGTCCCCGACCATAACTCGTGTCCCTTATCTATCCCCGTAACTCCTGCTCGTTGGTTCAGGTGTCGACGAGCCCCAACGTGATGAGCTTGGTTTTTTCCCCGATGCATCGAGAACGGGCATTGCGGCGCGGGCCTCTTTCGCATCGTGACTCATGAGACTCGCACCGTGTCCCCGACGGTAACTCGTGTCCCATATTTATCCCCGTAACACCTGCTCATTGGTCTAGTTGTTGGACGAGTCTCACCGTGATGTGCTTGGTTTTTTCCCCGAGGCATCGAGACCCGATTTTGGGAGGCATCGCGCGCGTGGCGATTTCTTCATCGTGACCCATGAGACCCGGCACCGGGTGTCCCTCAAGGTATAACTCGTGTCCCTTATTCATCCCCGTAACATCGGTGCTCATTGGTCTAGGTGTCGATGAGTCCCAACGCCGATGAGCTCGGGTTGTTCCTCGCGCAGCCCCTGCATGCGGTGGAGGGTGCCACGGGCTTGCCCCCTGCATGCCCAAGCCTTCCAAGGCTGGAGTCACATCATTTTTCATGGCAAATGTGGGTGTTTCAGGGGTATCCAACTTGTAGTCAAGACGCTCCCAATTTTTGAGAATTTTCGTAATTCTCCTTTGGCATGTTTTTCAAAATTTTCTATAAAATTGATGCCATGTTAGAATGGAAAACCACTTGGTGGGAAGCTTATATATATTATTCTAAGCTTGCCAAAAAGATTGGGGTCGAAAATCCAACTCTAAGTGTGATTTTTCATTTTTTCGGTTTTTTTATGTTTTGGCCACTAAAAATTATTATTAAATTCATGACTTGGAAAAAATTCTCATATTTGGTGGCTGAGAAGATCTCATTTTTCTAAGCATGACTGCAAAAATTGCATCAAAATTGTTCTCTAGGTCCATTTTTTCGCCTTATGTCTCCTCGGCAAAAATGCACTCTTTGGTGGAAAATTGGTTTTTGCATATTTGGCTACTATAGGGCAAGACTGCCTCGCCCAGACTCTGGGCGCAGGTGGGTGCCATGGGGCTTGCCCCCATGCTCGCCAAGCCTTCCTAGGCTTGTGTGGCATCATTTTCCATGGCAAATGTGGGTGTTTCGGGATCTATGAATCGAGGAAAACCGACCGTGATCGCGAAGGGGCATCTTAAGGCATCATGACCCATGAGACCCGGCACCGGGTGTCCCCGACGGTAACTCGTGGTCCCTTATCTATCCCCTGCAACACCGGCGCTCATTGGTCTAGGTGTTGACATGTGCCAACGTGATGAGCTTGGTTTTTTCCCCGGCATCGAGACCAGGGCATCGCCGCGGGCGCCTTCCGACATCGTGACCTACGAGACCCGCACCGGGTGTCTCCTCGACAGAACTCGTGGTCCCTTATTTTTCCCTGTAACACCTGCTCATTGGTCTAGTTGTTGGACGAGTCCCAACGTGATGAGCTTGGTTTTTTCCCCGAGGCACCGAGACCCGATTTTGGGGGCATCGCGAGCGGCATCATTCTAAGATCGTGACCTACGAGACCGCACCGGGTGTCCCTAACGGTAACTCGTGTCCCTTGTTCATCCCCGTAACATCGGTGCTCATTGGTCTAGTTGTTGGATGAGCCACAACGCCGATGTGCTTGGGTTATTCCTCACCATGCCACGGGCGCAAAGTGGGTGCGGGCTGGCTTGCCCCATGCTCGCCTAAGCCTTCTTAGGCTCCTCGTGGCATCATTTTCCATGGCAAATGTGGGTGTTTCGGGATCTATGAATCGAGGAAAACCGACTCGCATTGGCGTGTGGCATCTTAAGGCATCATGACCCATGAGACCCGGCATCGGGTGTCCCCGACCGTAACTCGTGTCCCTTATCTATCCCCGTAACTCCTGCTCGCTGGGTTCAGGTGTCGACGAGCCCCAACGTGATGAGCTTGGTTTTTTCCCCGATGCATCGAGAACGGGCATTGCGCGCGGGCCTCTTTCGCATCGCGTGACTCATGAGACTCGCACTGGGTGTCCCCGACGGTAACTCGTGGTCCCATATTTATCCCCGTAACACCTGCTCATTGGTCTAGTTGCTGGACGAGTCTCACCGTGATGTGCTTGGTTTTTTCCCCGAGGCATCGAGACCCGATTTTGGGAGGCATCGCGCGGGCGCATGATTTCTTCATCGTGACTCCATGAGACCCGGCACCGGGTGTCCCTCAAGGCTATAACTCGTGTCCCTTATTCATCCCCGTAACATCTGCTCATTGGTCTAGGTGTCGATGAGTCCCAACGCCGATGAGCTCGGGTTGTTCCTCGCGCAGCCCCTGTATGCGGTGGAGGGTGCCATGGGGCTTGCCCCCTGCATGCCCAAGCCTTCCAAGGCTGGAGTCACATCATTTTTCATGGCAAATGTGGGTGTTTCAGGGGTATCCAACTTGTAGTCAAGACGCTCCCAATTTTTTGAGAATTTTCGTAATTCTCCTTTGGCATGTTTTTCAAAATTTTCTATAAAATTGATGCCATGTTAGAATGGAAAACCACTTGGTGGGAAGCTTATATATATTATTCTAAGCTTGCCAAAAAGATTGGGGTCGAAAATCCAACTCTAAGTGTGATTTTTCATTTTTTCGTTTTTTTATGTTTTGGCCACTAAAAATTATTATTAAATTCATGACTTGGAAAAAATTCTCATATTTGGTGGCTGAGAAGATCTCATTTTTCTAAGCATGACTGCAAAAATTGCATCAAAATTGTTCTCTAGGTCCATTTTTCGGCCTTATGTCTCCTCGGCAAAAATGCACTCTTTGGTGGAAAATTGGTTTTTGCATATTTGGCTACTATAGGGCAAGACTGCCTCGCCCAGCCCCCTGGCGCAGTGTGGGTGCCATGGGGCTTGCCCCCATGCTCGCCCAAGCCTTCCTAGGCTTGTGTGGCATCATTTTCCATGGCAAATGTGGGTGTTTCGGGATCTATGAATCGAGGAAAACCGAATTTCGTGATCGCGGCGTGGCATCTTAAGGCATCATGACCCATGAGACCCGCACTGGGTGTCCCCGACGGTAACTCGTGTCCCTTATCTATCCCCGTAACACCTGCTCATTGGTCTAGGTGTTGGACATGTGCCAACGTGATGAGCTTGGTTTTTCCCCAAGCATCGGAGACCAGGGCATCGCCAAGGCGCCTTCCGACATCGTGACCTACGAGACCCGGCACCGGGTGTCCCCGACAAGAACTCGTGGTCCCTTATTTTTCCCCGTAACACCGGTGCTCATTGGTCTAGTTGTTGGACGAGTCCCAACGTGATGAGCTTGGTTTTTTCCCCGAGGCAATCGAGACCCGATTTTGGGGGCATCGCGAGTGGCATCATTCTAAGATCGTGACCTACGAGACCGCACCGGGTGTCCCTAACGGTAACTCGTGTCCCTTGTTCATCCCCGTAACATCGGTGCTCATTGGTCTAGTTGTTGGATGAGCCACAACGCCGATGTGCTTGGGTTATTCCTCACCATACTTACGGGCGCAAAGTGGGTGCGACGGGCTTGCCCCATGCTCGCCTAAGCCTTCTTAGGCTCCTCGTGGCATCATTTTCCATGGCAAATGTGGGTGTTTCGGGATCTATGAATCGAGGAAAACCGACTCCGCATTAAGTGTGGCATCTTAAGGCATCATGACCCATGAGACCCGGTACCGGGTGTCCCCGACCGTAACTCGTGTCCCTTATCTATCCCCGTAACTCCTGCTCGCTGGTTCAGGTGTCGACGAGCCCCAACGTGATGAGCTTGGTTTTTTCCCCGATGCATCGAGAACGGGCATTGCGCGCGGGCCTCTTCTCGCATCGTGACTCATGAGACTCGCACCGGGTGTCCCTCGACGGTAACTCGTGGTCCCATATTTATCCCCGTAACACCTGCTCATTGGTCTAGTTGCTGGACGAGTCTCACCGTGATGTGCTTGGTTTTTTCCCCGAGGCATCGAGACCCGATTTTGGGAGGCATCGCGCGCGTGGCGATTTCTTCATCGTGACCCATGAGACCCGGCACCGGGTGTCCCTCAAGGTATAACTCGTGTCCCTTATTCATCCCCGTAACATCGGTGCTCATTGGTCTAGGTGTTGGATGAGTCCCAACGCCGATGAGCTCGGGTTGTTCCTCGCAGGCCCCCTGGGCGGTGGAGGGTGCCATGGGGCTTGCCCCTGCATGCCCAAGCCTTCCAAGGCTGGAGTCACATCATTTTTCATGGCAAATGTGGGTGTTTCAGGGGTATCCAACTTGTAGTCAAGACGCTCCCAATTTTTTGAGAATTTTCGTAATTCTCCTTTGGCATGTTTTTCAAAATTTTCTATAAAATTGATGCCATGTTAGAATGGAAAACCACTTGGTGGGAAGCTTATATATATTATTCTAAGCTTGCCAAAAAAGATTGGGGTCGAAAATCCAACTCTAAGTGTGATTTTTCATTTTTTCGGTTTTTTTATGTTTTGGCCACTAAAAATTATTATTAAATTCATGACTTGGAAAAAATTCTCATATTTGGTGGCTGAGAAGATCTCATTTTTCTAAGCATGACTGCAAAAATTGCATCAAAATTGTTCTCTAGGTCCATTTTTCGGCCTTATGTCTCCTCGGCAAAAATGCACTCTTTGGTGGAAAATTGGTTTTTGCATATTTGGCTACTATAGGGCAAGACTGCCTCGCCCAGACCCCCTGGCGTGTGCAGGGGTGCCATGGGGCTTGCCCCCCATGCTCGCCCAAGCCTTCCTAGGCTTGTGTGGCATCATTTTCCATGGCAAATGTGGGTGTTTCGGGGATCTATGAATCGAGGAAAACCGACCGTGATCGCTACAAGGGCATCTTAAGGCATCATGACCCATGAGACCCGCACCGGGTGTCCCTCGACGGTAACTCGTGTCCCTTATCTATCCCCGTAACACCTGCTCATTGGTCTAGGTGTTGGACATGTGCCAACGTGATGAGCTTGGTTTTTTCCCCAAGCATCGGAGACCAGGGCATCGCCGCGTGGCGCCTTCCGACATCGTGACCTACGAGACCCGGCACCGGGTGTCCCTCGACAGAACTCGTGTCCCTTATTTTTCCCCTGTAACACCGGTGCTCATTGGTCTAGTTGTTGGACGAGTCCCAACGTGATGAGCTTGGTTTTTTCCCCGAGGCAATCGAGACCCGATTTTGGGGGCATCGCGAGTGGCATCATTCTAAGATCGTGACCTACGAGGACCGGCACCGGGTGTCCCTAACGGTAACTCGTGTCCCTTGTTCATCCCCGTAACATCGGTGCTCATTGGTCTAGTTGTTGGATGAGCCACAACGCCGATGTGCTTGGGTTATTCTCACCATGACCCACGGCGCGTAAAGTGGGTGCGATGGGGCTTGCCCCATGCTCGCCTAAGCCTTCTTAGGCTCCCGTGGCATCATTTTCCATGGCAAATGTGGGTGTTTTCGGGATCTATGAATCGAGGAAAACCGACCGCATTGCGGTGTGGCATCTTAAGGCATCATGACCCATGAGACCCGGCATCGGGTGTCCCCGACCGTAACTCGTGTCCCTTATCTATCCCCGTAACTCCTGCTCGCTGGGTTCTAGGTGTCGACGAGCCCCAACGTGATGAGCTTGGTTTTTTCCCCGATGCATTGAGAACGGGCATTGCGGCGCGGGCCTCTTTCGCATCGTGACTCATGAGACTCGCACCGGGTGTCCCCGACGGTAACTCGTGGTCCCATATTTATCCCCGTAACACCTGCTCATTGGTCTAGTTGCTGGACGAGTCTCACCGTGATGTGCTTGGTTTTTTCCCCGAGGCATCGAGACCCGATTTTGGGAGGCATCGCGCGTGGCGCGATTTCTTCATCGTGACCCATGAGACCCGGCACCGGGTGTCCCTCAAGGTATAACTCGTGTCCCTTATTCATCCCCGTAACATCTGCTCATTGGTCTAGGTGTTGATGAGTCCCAACGCCGATGAGCTCGGGTTGTTCCTCGCAGCCCCCTGCATGCGTGGGAGGGTGCCATGGGGCTTGCCCCGTGCATGCCCAAGCCTTCCAAGGGTGGAGTCACATCATTTTTCATGGCAAATGTGGGGGTTTCAGGGGGGATCCAACTTGTAGTCAAGACGCTCCCAATTTTTGAGAATTTTCGTAATTCTCCTTTGGCATGTTTTTCAAAATTTTCTATAAAATTGATGCCATGTTAGAATGGAAAACCACTTGGTGGGAAGCTTATATATATTATTCTAAGCTTGCCAAAAAAGATTGGGGTCGAAAATCCAACTCTAAGTGTGATTTTTCATTTTTTTCGGTTTTTTTGCGGTTTTGGCCACTAAAAAATTATTATTAAATTCATGACTTGGAAAAAAATTCTCATATTTGGTGGCTGAGAAGATCTCATTTTTCTAAGCATGACTGCAAAAAATTGCATCAAATTTCGTTCTCTAGGTCCATTTTTCGGCCTTATGTCTCCTCGGCAAAAAATGCACTCTTTGGTGGAAAATTGGTTTTTGCATATTTGGCTACTATAGGGGGCAGCACTGCCTCGCCCAGCCCCTGGGCGTGTGCAGGGTGCCATGGGGCTTGCCCCCCATGCTCGCGCAAGCCTTCCTAGGCTTGTGTGGCATCATTTTCCATGGCAAATGTGGGTGTTTCGGGGATCTATGAATCGAGGAAAACCGACTTCGTGATCGCTACAAGTGGCATCTTAAGGCATCATGACCCATGAGACCCGCACCGGGTGTCCCCGACGGTAACTCGTGTCCCTTATCTATCCCCGTAACACCTGCTCATTGGTCTAGGTGTTGGACATGTGCCAACGTGATGAGCTTGGTTTTTTCCCCAAGCATCGGAGACCAGGGCATCGCCGTGGCGCCTTCCGACATCGTGACCTACGAGACCCGGCACCGGGTGTCCCCGACGGAACTCGTGTCCCTTATTTTTCCCCGTAACACCGGTGCTCATTGGTCTAGTTGTTGGACGAGTCCCAACGTGATGAGCTTGGTTTTTTCCCCGAGGCACCGAGACCCGATTTTGGGGGCATCGCGAGTGGCATCATTCTAAGATCGTGACCTACGAGGACCGGCACCGGGTGTCCCTAACGGTAACTCGTGTCCCTTGTTCATCCCCGTAACATCGGTGCTCATTGGTCTAGTTGTTGGATGAGCCACAACGCCGATGTGCTTGGGTTATTCCTCACCATGCTTACCGGGCGCAAAGTGGGTGCGATGGGGCTTGCCCCATGCTCGCCTAAGCCTTCTTAGGCTCCTCGTGGCATCATTTTCCATGGCAAATGTGGGTGTTTCGGGATCTATGAATCGAGGAAAACCGACTCGCATTATGTGTGGCATCTTAAGGCATCATGACCCATGAGACCCGGCATCGGGTGTCCCCGACCGTAACTCGTGTCCCTTATCTATCCCCGTAACTCCTGCTCGCTGGGTTCAGGTGTCGACGAGCCCCAACGTGATGAGCTTGGTTTTTTCCCCGATGCATCGAGAACGGGCATTGCGGCGCGGGCCTCTTTCGCATCGTGACTCATGAGACTCGCACCGGGTGTCCCCGACGGTAACTCGTGGTCCCATATTTATCCCCGTAACACCTGCTCATTGGTCTAGTTGCTGGACGAGTCTCACCGTGATGTGCTTGGTTTTTTCCCCGAGGCATCGAGACCCGATTTTGGGAGGCATCGCGCGCGTGGCGATTTCTTCATCGTGACTCCATGAGACCCGGCACCGGGTGTCCTCAAGGTATAACTCGTGTCCCTTATTCATCCCCGTAACATCGGTGCTCATTGGTCTAGGTGTTGGATGAGTCCCAACGCCGATGAGCTTGGGTTGTTCCTCGCAGCCCCTGTATGCGGTGGAGGGTGCCATGGGGCTTGCCCCCTGCATGCCCAAGCCTTCCAAGGCTGGAGTCACATCATTTTTCATGGCAAATGTGGGTGTTTCAGGGGTATCCAACTTGTAGTCAAGACGCTCCCAATTTTTTGAGAATTTTCGCATTCTCCTTTGGCATGTTTTTCAAAATTTTCTATAAAATTGATGCCATGTTAGAATGGAAAACCACTTGGTGGGAAGCTTATATATATTATTCTAAGCTTGCCAAAAAAGATTGGGGTCGAAAATCCAACTCTAAGTGTGATTTTTCATTTTTTTCGGTTTTTTATGTTTTGGCCACTAAAAATTATTATTAAATTCATGACTTGGAAAAAATTCTCATATTTGGTGGCTGAGAAGATCTCATTTTTCTAAGCATGACTGCAAAAATTGCATCAAAATTGTTCTCTAGGTCCATTTTTCGGCCTTATGTCTCCTCGGCAAAAATGCACTCTTTGGTGGAAAATTGGTTTTTGCATATTTGGCTACTATAGGGCAGCACTGCTCGCCCAGCCCCCTGGCGCGTGTGCAGGGTGCCATGGGGCTTGCCCCCCATGCTCGCCCAAGCCTTCCTAGGCTTGTGTGGCATCATTTTCCATGGCAAATGTGGGTGTTTCGGGGATCTATGAATCGAGGAAAACCGACTTCGTGATCGCGGCGGGCATCTTAAGGCATCATGACCCATGAGACCCGGCACCGGGTGTCCCCGACGGTAACTCGTGTCCCTTATCTATCCCCGCAACACCTGCTCATTGGTCTAGGTGTTGGACATGTGCCAACGTGATGAGCTTGGTTTTTTCCCCGGCATCGGAGACCAGGGCATCGCCGCGTGGCCTTCCGACATCGTGACCCATGAGACCCGGCACCGGGTGTCCCCGACGGTAACTCGTGTCCCTTATCCTTCCCCAGAACACCGGTGCTGATTGGTCTAGTTGTTGGACGAGTCCCAACGTGATGAGCTTGGTTTTTTCCGCGAGGCACCGAGACCCGATTTTGGGGGCATCGCGAGTGGCATCATTCTAAGCATCGTGACCCATGAGGACCGCACTGGGTGTCCCTAACGGTAACTCGTGTCCCTTGTTCATCCCCGTAACATCGGTGCTCATTGGTCTAGTTGTTGGATGAGCCACAACGCCGATGTGCTTGGGTTATTCTCACCATGCTTACGGGCGCAAAGTGGGTGCGATGGGGCTTGCCCCATGCTCGCCTAAGCCTTCTTAGGCTCCTCGTGGCATCATTTTCCATGGCAAATGTGGGTGTTTCGGGATCTATGAATCGAGGAAAACCGACTCCGCATTGCGCTGTGGCATCTTAAGGCATCATGACCCATCAGACCCGGCATCGGGTGTCCCCGACCGTAACTCGTGTCCCTTATCTATCCCCGTAACTCCTGCTCGCTGGTTCAGGTGTCGACGAGCCCCAACGTGATGAGCTTGGTTTTTTCCCCGATGCATCGAGAACGGGCATTGCGGCGCGGGCCTCTTTCGCATCGTGACTCATGAGACTCGCACTGGGTGTCCCCGACGGTAACTCGTGGTCCCATATTTATCCCCGTAACACCTGCTCATTGGTCTAGTTGCTGGACGAGTCTCACCGTGATGTGCTTGGTTTTTTCCCCGAGGCATCGAGACCCGATTTTGGGAGGCATCGCGGGCGTGGCGATTTCTTCATCGTGACTCCATGAGACCCGGCACCGGGTGTCCCCTGCTGCAACTCGTGTCCCTTATTCATCCCCGTAACATCGGTGCTCATTGGTCTAGGTGTTGATGAGTCCCAACGCCGATGAGCTCGGGTTGTTCCTCGCAGCCCCCATGCGTGTGGAGGGTGCCATGGGGCTTGCCCCCTGCATGCCCAAGCCTTCCAAGGCTGGAGTCACATCATTTTTCATGGCAAATGTGGGTGTTTCAGGGGTATCCAACTTGTAGTCAAGACGCTCCCAATTTTTTGAGAATTTTCGTAATTCTCCTTTGGCATGTTTTTCAAAATTTTCTATAAACTTGATGCCATGTTAGAATGGAAAACCACTTGGTGGGAAGCTTATATATATTCTTCTAAGCTTGCCAAAAAAGATTGGGGTCGAAAATCCAACTCTAAGTGTGATTTTTCATTTTTTTCGGTTTTTTTATGTTTTGGCCACTAAAAATTATTATTAAATTCATGACTTGGAAAAAATTCTCATATTTGGTGGGTGAGAAGATCTCATTTTTCTAAGCATGACTGCAAAAATTGCATCAAAATTGTTCTCTAGGTCCATTTTTCGGCCTTATGTCTCCTCGGCAAAAATGCACTCTTTGGTGGAAAATTGGTTTTTGCATATTTGGCTACTATAGGGCAGCACTCGCCTCGCCCAGCCCCTGGGCGTGTGCAGGGTGCCATGGGGCTTGCCCCCATGCTCGCCCAAGCCTTCCTAGGCTTGTGTGGCATCATTTTCCATGGCAAATGTGGGTGTTTCGGGGATCTATGAATCGAGGAAAACCGACTTCGTGATCGCTACAAGTGGCATCTTAAGGCATCATGACCCATGAGACCCGGCACCGGGTGTCCCCGACGGTAACTCGTGTCCCTTATCTATCCCCGTAACACCTGCTCATTGGTCTAGGTGTTGGACATGTGCCAACGTGATGAGCTTGGTTTTTTCCCCAAGCATCGGAGACCAGGGCATCGCCGCGTGGCGCCTTCCGACATCGTGACCTACGAGACCCGCACCGGGTGTCCCTCGACGGTAACTCGTGTCCCTTATTTTTCCCTAACACCGGTGCTCATTGGTCTAGTTGTTGGACGAGTCCCAACGTGATGAGCTTGGTTTTTTCCCCGAGGCACCGAGACCCGATTTTGGGGGCATCGCGAGTGGCATCATTCGGCATCGTGACCCATGAGGACCGCACCGGGTGTCCCTAACGGTAACTCGTGTCCCTTATTCATCCCCGTAACTTCTGCTCATTGGTCTATTTGTTGGATGAGTCCCAACGCCGATGAGCTTGAGTTATTCCTCCCCAGCCCCTCGGGCGCAAGGGTGCGGCGATGGGGCTTGCCCCCATGCTCGCCCAAGCCTTGCTAGGCTTCAGGTTGCATCATTTTCCATGGCAAATGTGGGTGTTTCGGGATCTATGAATCGAGGAAAACCGACTCCGCATCGCGCGTGGCATCTTAAGGCATCATGACCAATGAGACCCGGCACCGGGTGTCCCCGACAGAACTCGTGTCCCTTATCTATCCCCGTAACACCTGCTCGCTGGTTCAGGTGTTGGACGAGCCCCAACGTGATGAGCTTGGTTTTTTCCCCCATGCATTGAGGACGGGGCATTGCGGCGTGGCGCCTTTCGCATCGTGACTCATGAGACTCGCACTGGGTGTCCCCGACGGTAACTCGTGTCCCATATTTAGCCCCGTAACACCGGTGCTCATTGGTCTAGTTGCTGACGAGTCTCACCATGATGTGCTTGGTTTTTTCCCCGAGGCATCGAGACCCGATTTTGGGAGGCATCGCGCGCGTGGCGATTTCTTCATCGTGACTCCATGAGACCCGGCACCGGGTGTCCTCAAGGTAACTCGTGTCCCTTATTCATCCCCGTAACATCTGCTCATTGGTCTAGGTGTCGATGATTCCCAACGCCGATGAGCTTGGGTTGTTCCTCGCACAGCCCCCAGGGCGTGTGGAGGGGTGCCATGGGCTTGCCCCCATGCATGCCCAAGCCTTCCTAGGCTCGAGTCGCATCATTTTTCATGGCAAAGGTGGGTGCTCCGGATCTATGATTCGAGGAAAAACCAAATTTCAGATCGCGCTGGGCAACTTTCGCATCATGACCCATGAGACCCGGCGCTGGGTGTCCCCGACAGAACTCGTGTCCCTTATTTATCCCCGTAACTCGCTGTTCGTTGGTTCTAGGTGTTGGACGAGTGCCAACGTGATGAGCTTGGTTTTTTCCCCGATGCATCGAGACCGAGGCATTGCAGCGGTGTTTTTTTGCATCGTGACCCATGAGACCCGCACCGGGTGTCCCCGACGATTACTCGTGTCCTTTATTCATCCCCGTAACACCGGTGCTCATTGGTCTAGGTGTTGACGAGCCCCAACGCTATGAGCTTGGGTTTTTCCCTATCGATGTCCCATTTTCCTAGGCAAACGTGGGTGTTTTGAACTCTTATGATTCGAGAAAAAGACCGACTTTGTGCCTGGTGCCCGAACTTGGGTTTTCACCCGAGTGTTATGTTGCTCGCGTGTGATTGGTACTTGTCATGCTTAGTCAGGCAGATAAGGCGCCGCTTGATGATCGTGATATCCTCTCTTGCCTTCGTCAGGCGTTGTTGCTTGTCCGCGGCATTTAGTCTAGCAAACGCGCGGGCGTGTGAGTGGTATTCGGATGTTTGTGCCGGGCTGGCTCCATGCTTGTGCATCGAACGGTCCGCATGCAACCCTCTCAAAAATTCACCTAATTCCGCTGTGCCTTTGGTGTCTAATTCTAGTTCCCGTGTTGCCTACCTATTAAAAGGTACCCGTGGTGGCTTGTTGGAATTTTCCCATCCCGCCCTCTTTGGTCGGGTCGTGGGGCTTTGAAGTATTATGTGTGCGCCAATTTAGTTATGCTCCACGCTGACTATTTTGGTGTGCATGTACTTATCGCTTTCTTGGATGCGTGTACGAGGTGAACGTGGGTTGTTTTTCCCATCGTGCCCTTAAGTTTTCTGCTGACTTAAAATGATGCCCCGCTTTTTGCATGTTTTGTGTTCCATTAGTGGGCGCAAAGCTTGCATGATGTGCGTAGTCATTAATGGATGCTACCTGGTTGATCCCGCCAAGAGTCATATGCTTGTCTCAAAGATTAAGCCATGCATGTGTAAGTATGAACTAATTCAGATCGTGAAACCGCGAATGGCTCATTAAATCGCTTATAGTTTGTTTGATGGTATCTACTACTCTGATAACCGTAGTAATTCTAGAGCTAATACGCAACAAACCCCGACTTCGAAGCGGATGCATTTATTAGATAAAGGTCGACGCAGCTCGCTCGTTGCTTTGATGATTCATGATAACTCGCCGGATCGCACGGCCTCAGGCCGGGCGACGCATCATTCAAATTTCTGCCTCTATCAACTTTCGATGGTAGGATAAAGGGCCTACCATGGTGGTGACGGTGACTGAGAATTAGGGTTCGATTCTGAGAGGAGCCCGAGAAACGGCTACCACATCCAAGGAAGGCAAAGAGCGCCAAGAAATTACCCAATCCTAACACTGGGAGGTAGTGACAATAAATAACAATACCGCTCATTGAGTCCGTAATTGGAATGAGTACAATCTAAATCCCTTAACGAGGATCCATTGAGGGCAAGTCCGTGCCGCAGTGTAATTCCAGCCCAATAGCGATATTTAAGTTGTTGCGCTTAAAAAGCTCGTGAGTCGACCTTGGGTCGGGTCGACGGTCCGCCTGGTGTGCACCTGGCCGGTTCGCCCCTTTGCCGGCGATGCGCTCCTGGCCTTAATCGCCGGGTCGTATCTCCTACCAAGTACTTTGAAGAAATTAGAGTGCTCAAAGCAAGCCTACGCCTGGATACATTAGCATGGGATAACACCACAGATTCTCCGATCCTATTGTGTTGGCCTTCGGATCTGAGTAATGATTAACAGGACAATGGGGCATTCAGATTTCATAGTCGAGGTGAAATTCTTGGATTTATGAAAGACGAACAATCGCGAAAGCATTTGCCAAGGATGTTTTCATTAATCAAGAACGAAAGTCGGGGCTCAAGACGATCGATACCGCCCTAGTCTCAACCATAAACGATGCCGACCAGGGATCAGCGGATGTTGCTTTTAGGACTCACCGCACCTTATGAGAAATCAAAGTCTTTGGGTTCCGGAGTATGGTCGCAAGGCTCGAAACTTAAAGGAATTGACGGGCGGCACCACCAGAGTGGAGCCTCGCGCTTAATTTGACTCAACACGGAAACTTACCAGGTCCGCATATAGTAAGGATCGGCTGCATCGGCAGCTCTTTCTTGATTCTACGGGTGGTGGTGCATGGCCGCTTTAGTTGGTGGAGCGATTTGTCTGGTTAATTCCGCTAATCTAACGAGACCTCACCGCTAAATAGCTATGTGGAGGTAACCCTCCACCGCCAGCCTTCTAGAGGGACTATGGCCGCTAGGCCACTAAGTTCGAGGCAATAACAGGTCCGTGATGCCCTTAGATGTTCTCGGGTCGCACGCCGCTACAATCGATGTATTCAACGAAGTCTATAGCCTCGCCGACAGTGCCCGTAATCTTTGAAATTTCATCGTGATGGGGATAGATCATTGCAATTGTTGGTCTTCAACGAGGAATTCCTAGTAAGCGCGAGTCATCACCGCGCTGACTACGCCCTCGCCTTTGTACACACCGCCCGCCGCCCTACCGATTGAATGGTCCTGAAGTGTTCTGATTATGGCGACGCGGGCGGTTCGCTCGCGACGCTGTGAGAAGTCCATCGAACCTTATCATTTAGAGGAAGGAGAAGTCGAATAAGGTTTCCGTGAGGTGAACTCGCGGAAGGATCATTGTCGATGCCTTACATGCATCGACTGCGTGAATCTGCTTGAACACGCAGGGTTGGCTTCGAGGTGTTCCACGCCGACCTACCTTGAGGTAGGAGGGCCACCCGCGTTCCCTCGCCGCTTAAACACAAACCCCGGCGCTGAATGCGCCAAGGAACTAAATTTCGCTCAACAAGACTTCGCTGGCCCTGAGACTGCTTCTCCCGCGGTGGTGTTTTGAAGCATGACACATAATGACTCTCGCAACGGATATCTAGGCTCTTGCATCGATGAAGAACGAGCTAAATGCGATACTTGGTGTGAATTGCGTAATCCCGTGAACCATCGAAGTCTTTGAACGCAAGTTGCGCCCAAAGCCATTAGGTTGAGGGCACGCCCGCTCAAGGCCACATATCGCTGTTCGATGCCAATTTCCTCTTAGATAGGAGGTATGTTGCAGGCAGGTGAATGATGGCTTCCCGTGAGCACCGCGTTCTCATGGTTGGTTGGAAATTGAGTCCTTGGTAGGGTGTGCCATGATAGATGGTGGTTGAGTGATGCACGAGACCATATCATGTGAGACTCTACCAAACTTGGCCTCGTGGACTCCACGCGGCGCCTTTGAACGCCATGACGAGACCTCGTGTCAAAGTGGCTACCCGCCGAAGTTTAAGCATATCAATAAGCTGAGGAAAAGAAACTAACAAGGATTCCCTTAGTAACGGCGAGCGAACCGGAAGAGCCCACCATGAGAATCGGCCGCCCTAGGCGCTCAATCAGTCCGAGAAGCGCCCTCGCCGCGATCGCCCAAGTCCCCTGGAAGGGGCGCTGAGAGGTGAGAGCCTGCTGCAGTTCGGACCGCCGCACCACGCAGGCGCCGCTTACGAAGTCGGGTTGTTTGGGAATGCAGCCCCAATCGGGCGGTAAATTCCGCCCAAGGCTAACATCGGGCGAGACCGAGCAATAACAAGTACCGCGAGGGAAAGATGAAAAGGACTTTGAAAAGAGAGTCAAAGAGTGCTTGAAATTGCTCGAGGGAAGCGAACGGGGCCGCGATTTGTCTCGCCGGATGTGGAACGGTTAGTGCCGGCCCGCCAATCGACTCGAGACATTGACCGATGCGGATTGTGGTGGTGGCCCAAGCCCGGCCGTTGAAATGCTCGTGGAGACGCCATCACCACGATCAGGATGGCAAAGACGCGCCGCCGCGTGCTTTGTCACTTAGCGTTCTCGGCGCCGCCTGCGGGTTTCTATTCGCCCGCCTTGAAACACTGACCAAGGAGTCCGACATGTGCGAAGTCAACCGGCGAGTAAACCCGTAAGGCGCAAGGAAGCTAATCGGGATCCCCTAGTGGGTTGCACCGCCGACCGACCCCGATCTTTGTGAAGCGGTTCGAGTGAGAGCATACCGCTGACCCGAAAGATGGTGAACTATGCCTGAAGCGGGCGGCCAGAGGAAACTCGTGGAGGCCCGCAGCCGATACCGACGCAAATCGCTCGTCTGACTTCGTATAGGGGCGAAAGACTAATCGAACCGCCTAGTAGCCGGGTTCCTCCGGTTTCCTCAGATAGCCGAGCCCGAGGCGAAGTTCTATCTGTAAAGCCAATGATTAGAGGCATCGGGGCGCAACGCCTCGACCTATTCTCAAACTTTAAATAGGTAGGACGGTGTGGTCGCCTGCTGAGCCATGCCAAGGAATCGAGAGCTCCAAGTGGGCCATTTTTGGTAAGCGTAATCGGCGATGCGGGATGAACCTGAAGTCGGGTTACGGTGCTCAACTGCGGCGCTAACCTAGACCCCACAAAGGGTGTTGGTCGATTAAGACAAGCAGATTCGCGGGTCATGGAAGTCGAACCGCTAAGGAGTGTGTAACAACTCACCGCCGAATCAACTAGCCCCGAAATGGATGGCGCTAAAGCGCCGCGACCTATACCCGGCCGTCGGCAAGAGCCAGGCCCCGATGAGTAGGAGGGCGCGCGGTCGCCGCAAACCCGGCGCGAGCCTGGGCGAGCTGGCCGCCGTGCAGATCTTCGTGGTAGTAGCAAATATTCAAATGAGAACTTTGAAGGCCGAAGAGGGAAAGGTTCCATGTGAACGGCACTTGCACATGGGTTAGTCGATCCTGGCGGACGGGAAGCTCGTCTGATAGCGCTTATAAGCGCCGCATAATCGAAGCGGAATCGTTAAAATTCTCGAACCGGACGTGGTGGCCGACGGCAACGTTAGGAGTCCGGAGACGCTGGCGGGCCCCGGAAAGAGTTATCTTTTTCGCTTAACACCGCCCACTCGAAACGGCCACCGTGAGGTAGGGTCCAGCTACCGGAAGAGCACCGCGACGCCGCTGGTGTCCGGCAGCGCCGGGCGCTCTTGAAAACCGGAGGACCGAGTGCCTTCCATGCCCTGGCCGCACTCATAACCGCATCAGGTTCCAAGGTGAACACCGTCGATGGAACAATGTAGGCAAGTGGAAGTCGGCAAATGGATCCGTGAACTCGAAAAGGATTGGCTCGGTGGTCGGGCACGGGTCCCAGCCCAACCCGCTTACCGTTGGTGGATCGCTGAGCCGCCCCGCGCGAGAGCTGGTCGCCGCTGCGGCCGGGGACGGATTGGGAACGGCCCTTCGGCCTCTTCCCGCATCGAATACCAACTCGTAATCGTACGACAAGGGGAATCCGATCGCTTAATTAAAACAAAGCATTGCGATGGTCCTCGCGATGTCGACGCAATGTGATTTCGCCCAAAGGCTCAATGTCAAAGTGAAGAAATTCAACCAAGCGCCGTAAACGGCGGAGTAACTATGACTCTCTTAAGGTAGCCAAATGCCTCGCCATCTAATTAGTGACGCCGCATGAATGGATTAACGAGATTCCCATCGCCCTCGCTTCACTATCCAAATAAACCACGCCAAGTGAACGGGCCATGAATCAATGGGAAAGAAGACCGCTGAGCTTGACTCTAGTCCGACTTTGTGAAATGACTCGAGAGGTGTAGGATAAGTGGGAGCCGGAAACAATGAAAGTGAAATACCACTACTTTTAACGTTATTTTACTTATTCCGTGAATCGGAGGCTGGCGCCGCCTCTTTTTGGATCCAAGGTCGCCTCGGCCGCCGATCCGCGAAGACATTGTCGTCGGGAGTTTGGTCAGCGCACATCCGTTAAAAGATAACGCAGTGTCCTAAGATGAGCTCAACGAGAACGTAAATCTCGTGGAACAAAAGTGGTAAAAGCTCGCTTGATTCTCGATTTCCAAGATTTAATACGAACCGTGAAAGCGCGGGCCTATCGATCCTTTAGTCCTTCTAATTTGAAGCCAGAGGTGTCGGTAAAAGTTACCACAGGATAATCGCTTGCAGGGCAGCCAAGCCGCTCATAGCGACGCTGCTTTTTGATCCTTCGATGCTCGCTCTTCCTATCATCAGGAAGCGTAATTCACCAAGTGTTGGATTGTTCACCCACCAATAGGGAACGTGAGTCGGGTTTAGACCGCCGTGAGACAAAGTTAGTTTTACCCTACCGATGACAAAGGTCGCAATAGTAATTCAACCTAGTACGAGGAACCGCTGATTCGCACAATTGGTCATCGCGCTTATTGAAAAGCCGCGGGCGCCGGTTACCGTGGCGCTGATTATGACCAACGCTTAAGTCGATCCGCCAGACGCGATGCGCGGCGCCCGCCGCTCGCTTGTCGACCAGCAGCAGGGCCTTGGCCCCCGCAGGCACGCGTCGTTGGTGAACCTCGCAAGGCGGATGAGCCTCGCGAGGCACCTCAAGCGCTATTCCCATCGAGCGGCGGTAATCCTTTGCGCACGACTTAAATACGCCGATCGGGTATTGTAGTGGCAGAGTGGCCTTGCCGCCACGATCCACCGAGATTCAGCCCTTGTCGCTCGATTCGCCCCCAACCAAACAAGAAATACAAAGCACACCAAATCCGCTCGCAAGGCATAGGTTGACATTTGTTTCAAAAGGTGGGAACTTATACGCCCACACACACGACCTATCAGGTGGGGGTTACATCCCCCATGCCCAACGCAGAGTGAGCATTGGCGATGCATCGCCGTAGCGGCTCCATACTGATGGGGTACGCCTGAGGTCAGTGAGCAAGTCATGGAAGCGAAGCGGCTGATAGCCACAACAAGATTCCCAACACGCAAGCGGGATGCGCTTCCGACTTCTATGCGCGTGTCTCGTGGAACAATGTTGTACTTAAGGTGATGCGCTGCGTTTTGATATATAGTCGATAAAATACTGGACCCGCGCAGAAAGCGGAGCCGACCACGGGGAACGCTATGGCGGCAAAGACTCGACGCTGCAAAGTGAAGAGACGGGTGCCGCTGATGCCCATTTGCACCGGGCTTTGTGCCGTTGTTCCGACCGAGCACGGCGGTGCACGCACACCCTGGCCTCGCGTGGGGTCTCTACGGCACGCTGTCGTGGCTACATGAGCATCGGGGTGAAGTGCTCCCCAACATGTCTCTAACATTTATACATGTGGTTACGAATCCCTTTCCCCGAGGCACCGAGACCCGATTTTGGGAGGCATCGCGCTGGGCGCTCTTTGCATCGTGACCCATGAGACCCGGCACCGGGTGTCCCCGACGGTAACTCGTGGTCCCTTATTCATCCCTCAGAACACCTGCTCATCGGCCTAGTTGCTGGACGAGTCCCAACGTGATGAGCATGGTTTTTTCCCCGAGACACGATTTTGGGAGGCATCGCTACGGGCGCCTTTCTCGCATCGTTACCCATGAGACCCGGCACCGGGTGTCCTCGACGGTAACTCGTGTCCCTTATGCATCCCCGTAAAACCTGCTCACCGGGTCTAGTTGCTGGACGCAGTCCCAACCTGATCACCTTGCTTTTTTCCCCGAGGCACCGACACACGATTTTGCGAGCCATCGCGCAAGACGGCCTTTCTCGCATCGTGACCCATGAGACCCGGCACCGGGTGTCCCCGACGGTAACTCGTGGTCCCTTATGCATCCCTGCAACACCTGCTCATCGGCCTAGTTGTTGGATGAGTCCCAAATGAGTGTTGCATGAGTCCCAACGCCGATGAGCTCGGGTCGCTCTCGCCCAAGCCCCTGTATGCAGGAGGGTGCCATGGGCTTGCCCCCCATGCATGCCCAAGCCTTCCTAGGCTTGAGTCACATCATTTTTCATGGCAAACGGGTGTTCCGTGGAATATCCAACTTGTAGCTACACCTTCCCAAATTTTGGAGAATTTTCTGCACTACTTTTTGGCATTTTCTTCAAAATTTTCTATAAAATTGGTGCCATATTAGAATGGAAAACCGCTTGGTGGAAAGCTTATATATATTATTCTAAGCTTGCCAAAAAAAATTGGGGTCGAAAATCCAACTCTAAGTGTGATTTTTCATTTTTTCGGTGTTTTTCCGGTTTTGGCCACTAAAAAATTATTATTAAATTCATGACTTGGAAAAAAATTCTCATTTTTGGTGGCTGAGAAGATCTCATTTTTCTAAGCATGACTGCAAAAAATTGCATCAAAATTCGTCCTCTAGGTCCGTTTTTTGGCCTTATGTCTCCTCGGCAAAAAATGCACTTTTGGTGGATAATTGGTTTTTGCATATTTGGCTACTATAGGGGCAACACCGTCGCCTGTGCCCCCTGTATGCAGTGGGTGCCATGGGGTTGCCCCCCATGCTCACCCAAGCCTTCCTAGGCTTGTGTGGCATCATTTTCCATGGCAAATGTGGGTGTTTCTGAATCAATGAATCGAGGAAAACCGACTCCGCATCGCTACAAGTGGCATCTTTCTAAGATCATGACCCATGAGACCCGTGCACCGGGTGTCCCCTCGACGGTAACTCGTGTCCCTTATCTATCCCCGTAACACCTGTTCGGTCCCTTATTTATCCCTGTATGCAAGGGTCAGCACGAGAATGGGCGCCTGTCTCCATCAAGCTTGGATTTGGCTCACTCACTCTCTCTCTCTCTATATATATATATATATATATATATATACAAGAAGAAGAAGGAGAAGGAGAAAGGAGAAAGGAGAATTCAAAAGGGGAAATGTTCCCAAGAAAGCGCTGGCGCGCTTGCCACATACTAGACACATTTGTGTTTGCATCGTGACCTACGAGACCCGCATCGGGTGTCCCTCGACGGAACTCGTGTCCCTTATTCATCCCCGTAACACCGGGTGCTCATTGGTCTAGTTGTTGGATGAGTCCCAACGTGATGAGCTTGGTTTTTTCCCCGAGGCAATCGAGACCCGATTTTGGGGGCATCGCGAGTGGCATCATTCTAAGATCGTGACTCTACGAGGACCGCACCGGGTGTCCCTAATCGGAACTCGTGTCCCTTGCTCATCCCCGTAACATCTGCTCATTGGTCTAGTTGTTAGATGAGCCACAACGCCGATGTGCTTGGGTTATTCTCACCATACTCACGGGCGCAAAGTGGGTGCGATAGGCTTGCCCCATGCTCGCCTAAGCCTTCTTAGGCTCCTCGTGGCATCATTTTCCATGGCAAATGTGGGTGTTTCTGGATCTATGAATCGAGGAAAACCGACCCGTGCATTATGTGTGGCATCTTAAGGCATCATGACCCATGAGACCCGGTATCGGGTGTCCCCGACCATAACTCGTGTCCCTTATCTATCCCCGTAACTCCTGCTCGCTGGTTCAGGTGTCGACGAGCCCCAACGTGATGAGCTTGGTTTTTTCCCCGATGCATCGAGAACGGGCATTGCGGCGTGGCCTCTTTCGCATCGTGACTCATGAGACTCGCACTGGGTGTCCCCGACAGAACTCGTGGTCCCATATTTATCCCCTGCACCTGCTCATTGGTCTAGTTGTTGGACGAGTCTCACCGCGGATGTGCTTGGTTTTTTCCCCGAGGCATCGAGACCCGATTTTGGGAGGCATCGCGCGGGCGATTTCTTCATCGTGACTCCATGAGACCCGGCACCGGGTGTCCCTCAAGGTATAACTCGTGTCCCTTATTCATCCCTGCAACATCGGTGCTCATTGGTCTAGGTGTTGATGAGTCCCAACGCCGATGAGCTCGGGTTGTTCCTCAAGCAGCCCCTGTATGGTGGAGGGTGCCACGGGCTTGCCCCTGCATGCCCAAGCCTTCCAAGGCTGGAGTCACATCATTTTTCATGGCAAATGTGGGTGTTTCAGGGGTATCCAACTTGTAGTCAAGACGCTCCCAATTTTTGAGAATTTTCGTAATTCTCCTTTGGCATGTTTTTCAAAATTTTCTATAAAATTGATGCCATGTTAGAATGGAAAACCACTTGGTGGGAAGCTTATATATATTATTCTAAGCTTGCCAAAAAAGATTGGGGTCGAAAATCCAACTCTAAGTGTGATTTTTCATTTTTTCGGTTTTTTTATGTTTTGGCCACTAAAAATTATTATTAAATTCATGACTTGGAAAAAATTCTCATATTTGGTGGCTGAGAAGATCTCATTTTTCTAAGCATGACTGCAAAAATTGCATCAAAATTGTTCTCTAGGTCCATTTTTCGGCCTTATGTCTCCTCGGCAAAAATGCACTCTTTGGTGGAAAATTGGTTTTTGCATATTTGGCTACTATAGGGCAAGACTGCCTCGCCCAGCCCTCTGGCGCAGTGCAGGGTGCCATGGGGCTTGCCCCCATGCTCGCCAAGCCTTCCTAGGCTTGTGTGCCATCATTTTCCATGGCAAATGTGGGTGTTTCGGGATCTATGAATCGAGGAAAACCGACTGTGATCGCTACAAGGGCATCTTAAGGCATCATGACCCATGAGACCCGGCACCGGGTGTCCCCGACGGTAACTCGTGTCCCTTATCTATCCCCGTAACACCTGCTCATTGGTCTAGGTGTTGGACATGTGCCAACGTGATGAGCTTGGTTTTTTCCCCGGCATCGGAGACCAGGGCATCGCCGCGTGGCGCCTTCCGACATCGTGACCTACGAGACCCGCACCGGGTGTCCCCGACGGAACTCGTGGTCCCTTATTTTTCCCCGTAACACCGGTGCTCATTGGTCTAGTTGTTGGACGAGTCCCAACGTGATGAGCTTGGTTTTTTCCCCGAGGCACCGAGACCCGATTTTGGGGGCATCGCGAGCGGCATCATTCAAGATCGTGACCTACGAGGACCGCACCGGGTGTCCCTAACGGTAACTCGTGTCCCTTGTTCATCCCCGTAACATCGGTGCTCATTGGTCTAGTTGTTGGATGAGCCACAACGCCGATGTGCTTGGGTTATTCCTCACCATACTTACCTGGCGCAAAGTGGGTGCGATGGGCTTGCCCCATGCTCGCCTAAGCCTTCTTAGGCTCCTCGTGGCATCATTTTCCATGGCAAATGTGGGTGTTTCGGGATCTATGAATCGAGGAAAACCGACTCCGCATTGCGGTGTGGCATCTTAAGGCATCATGACCCATGAGACCCGGCATCGGGTGTCCCCGACCGTAACTCGTGTCCCTTATCTATCCCCGTAACTCCTGCTCGCTGGTTCAGGTGTCGACGAGCCCCAACGTGATGAGCTTGGTTTTTCCCCGATGCATCGAGAACGGGCATTGCGCGCGGGCCTCTTTCGCATCGCGGACTCATGAGACTCGCATCGGGTGTCCCCGACGGTAACTCGTGTCCCATATTTATCCCCTAACACCGGGCTCATTGGTCTAGTTGCTGACGAGTCTCACCGTGATGTGCTTGGTTTTTTCCCCGAGGCATCGAGACCCGATTTTGGGAGGCATCGCGGGCGTGGCGATTTCTTCATCGTGACTCCATGAGACCCGGCACCGGGTGTCCCTCAAGGTATAACTCGTGGTCCCTTATTCATCCCCGTAACATCTGCTCATTGGTCTAGGTGTCGATGAGTCCCAACGCCGATGAGCTCGGGTTGTTCCTCGCGCAGCCCCCTGTATGCAGGAGGGTGCCATGGGGCTTGCCCCCTGCATGCCCAAGCCTTCCAAGGCTGGAGTCACATCATTTTTCATGGCAAATGTGGGTGTTTCAGGGGTATCCAACTTGTAGTCAAGACGCTCCCAATTTTTGAGAATTTTCGTAATTCTCCTTTGGCATGTTTTTCAAAATTTTCTATAAAATTGATGCCATGTTAGAATGGAAAACCACTTGGTGGGAAGCTTATATATATTATTCTAAGCTTGCCAAAAAAGATTGGGGTCGAAAATCCAACTCTAAGTGTGATTTTTCATTTTTTCGGTTTTTTATGTTTTGGCCACTAAAAATTATTATTAAATTCATGACTTGGAAAAAATTCTCATATTTGGTGGCTGAGAAGATCTCATTTTTCTAAGCATGACTGCAAAAATTGCATCAAAATTGTTCTCTAGGTCCATTTTTCGGCCTTATGTCTCCTCGGCAAAAATGCACTCTTTGGTGGAAAATTGGTTTTTGCATATTTGGCTACTATAGGGGCAAGACTGCTCGCCCAGACTCTGGCGCAGTGCAGGGTGCCATGGGGCTTGCCCCCATGCTCGCCAAGCCTTCCTAGGCTTGTGTGGCATCATTTTCCATGGCAAATGTGGGTGTTTCGGGATCTATGAATCGAGGAAAACCGACCTCGTGATCGCGCGTGGCATCTTAAGGCATCATGACCCATGAGACCCGCACCGGGTGTCCCCGACGGTAACTCGTGTCCCTTATCTATCCCCGCAACACCTGCTCATTGGTCTAGGTGTTGGACATGTGCCAACGTGATGAGCTTGGTTTTTTCCCCAAGCATCGAGACCAGTGGCATCGCCAAGGCATGCCTTCCGACATCGCGGACCTACGAGACCCGCACCGGGTGTCCCCGACTTCAGAACTCGTGGTCCCTTATTTTTCCCTGCAACACCGGTGCTCATTGGTCTAGTTGTTGGACGAGTCCCAACGTGATGAGCTTGGTTTTTTCCCCGAGGCACCGAGACCCGATTTTGGGGGCATCGCGAGTGGCATCATTCTAAGATCGTGACCTACGAGGACCGCACCGGGTGTCCCTAACGGTAACTCGTGTCCCTTGTTCATCCCCGTAACATCGGTGCTCATTGGTCTAGTTGTTGGATGAGCCACAACGCCGATGTGCTTGGGTTATTCTCACCATACTTACGGGCGCAAAGTGGGTGCGATGGGGCTTGCCCCATGCTCGCCTAAGCCTTCTTAGGCTCCTCGTGGCATCATTTTCCATGGCAAATGTGGGTGTTTCGGGATCTATGAATCGAGGAAAACCGACTCGCATTGCGGTGTGGCATCTTAAGGCATCATGACCCATGAGACCCGGTAATCGGGTGTCCCCGACCGTAACTCGTGTCCCTTATCTATCCCCGTAACTCCTGCTCGTTGGTTCAGGTGTCGACGAGCCCCAACGTGATGAGCTTGGTTTTTTCCCCGATGCATCGAGAACGGGCATTGCGCGCGTGGCCTCTTTCGCATCGTGACTCATGAGACTCGCACCGGGTGTCCCCGACGGTAACTCGTGTCCCATATTTATCCCCGCAACACCTGCTCATTGGTCTAGTTGCTGGACGAGTCTCACCGTGATGTGCTTGGTTTTTTCCCCGAGGCATCGAGACCCGATTTTGGGAGGCATCGCGGCGGCGATTTCTTCATCGTGACTCCATGAGACCCGGCACCGGGTGTCCCTCAAGGTATAACTCGTGTCCCTTATTCATCCCCGTAACATCGGTGCTCATTGGTCTAGGTGTTGGATGAGTCCCAACGCCGATGAGCTCGGGTTGTTCCTCGCAGCCCCCTGTATGCGTGTGGAGGGTGCCATGGGGCTTGCCCCTGCATGCCCAAGCCTTCCAAGGCTGGAGTCACATCATTTTTCATGGCAAATGTGGGTGTTTCAGGGGTATCCAACTTGTAGTCAAGACGCTCCCAATTTTTGAGAATTTTCGTAATTCTCCTTTGGCATGTTTTTCAAAATTTTCTATAAAATTGATGCCATGTTAGAATGGAAAACCACTTGGTGGGAAGCTTATATATATTATTCTAAGCTTGCCAAAAAGATTGGGGTCGAAAATCCAACTCTAAGTGTGATTTTTCATTTTTTTTGTTTTTTTTGTTGTTTTTGCCACTTAAAAATTATTATTAAATTCATGACTTGGAAAAAATTCTCATATTTGGTGGCTGAGAAGATCTCATTTTTCTAAGCATGACTGCAAAAATTGCATCAAAATTGTTCTCTAGGTCCATTTTTCGGCCTTATGTCTCCTCGGCAAAAATGCACTCTTTGGTGGAAAATTGGTTTTTGCATATTTGGCTACTATAGGGGCAGCACCGCTCGCCCAGACTCTGGCGCAGTGCAGGGTGCCATGGGGCTTGCCCCCATGCTCGCCCAAGCCTTCCTAGGCTTGTGTGGCATCATTTTCCATGGCAAATGTGGGTGTTTCGGGATCTATGAATCGAGGAAAACCGACTTGATCGCGCGCGTGGCATCTTAAGGCATCATGACCCATGAGACCCGGCACCGGGTGTCCCCGACGGTAACTCGTGTCCCTTATCTATCCCCGTAACACCTGCTCATTGGTCTAGGTGTTGGACATGTGCCAACGTGATGAGCTTGGTTTTTTCCCCAAGCATCGGTGACCAGGGCATCGCCGCGCGGGCGCCTTCCGACATCGTGACCCATGAGACCCGGCACCGGGTGTCCCCGACGGTAACTCGTGTCCCTTATTTTTCCCCGTAACACCGGTGCTCATTGGTCTAGTTGTTGGACGAGTCCCAACGTGATGAGCTTGGTTTTTTCCCCGAGGCACCGAGACCCGATTTTGGGGGCATCGCGAGTGGCATCATTCAAGCATCGTGACTCCATGAGGACCGGCACTGGGTGTCCCTAACGGTAACTCGTGTCCCTTGTTCATCCCCGTAACATCGGTGCTCATTGGTCTAGTTGTTGGATGAGCCACAACGCCGATGTGCTTGGGTTATTCCTCACCATACCCACTGGCGCAAAGTGGGTGCGATGGGGCTTGCCCCATGCTCGCCTAAGCCTTCTTAGGCTCCTCGTGGCATCATTTTCCATGGCAAATGTGGGTGTTTCGGGATCTATGAATCGAGGAAAACCGACTCCGCATTGCGGTGTGGCATCTTAAGGCATCATGACCCATGAGACCCGGTAATCGGGTGTCCCCGACCGTAACTCGTGTCCCTTATCTATCCCCGTAACTCCTGCTCGTTGGTTCAGGTGTTGGACGAGCCCCAACGTGATGAGCTTGGTTTTTTCCCCGATGCATTGAGAACGGGCATTGCGCGCGTGGCCTCTTTCGGCATCGTGACTCATGAGACTCGCACCGGGTGTCCCCGACGGTAACTCGTGTCCCATATTTATCCCCGTAACACCTGCTCATTGGTCTAGGTGTTGGACGAGTCTCACCGTGATGTGCTTGGTTTTTTCCCCGAGGCATCGAGACCCGATTTTGGGAGGCATCGCGCGTGGCGTATTTCTTCATCGTGACTCCATGAGACCCGGCACCGGGTGTCCCCTGCTGTAACTCGTGTCCCTTATTCATCCCCGAACATCGGTGCTCATTGGTCTAGGTGTTGGATGAGTCCCAACGCCGATGAGCTTGGGTTGTTCCTCGCGCAGCCCCTGTATGCGTGTGGGAGGGTGCCATGGGGCTTGCCCCCTGCATGCCCAAGCCTTCCAAGGCTGGAGTCACATCATTTTTCATGGCAAATGTGGGTGTTTCAGGGGTATCCAACTTGTAGTCAAGACGCTCCCAATTTTTGAGAATTTTCGTAATTCTCCTTTGGCATGTTTTTCAAAATTTTCTATAAAATTGATGCCATGTTAGAATGGAAAACCACTTGGTGGGAAGCTTATATATATTATTCTAAGCTTGCCAAAAAAGATTGGGGTCGAAAATCCAACTCTAAGTGTGATTTTTCATTTTTTTCGGTTTTTTTTCTGTTTTGGCCACTAAAAAATTATTATTAAATTCATGACTTGGAAAAAAATTCTCATATTTGGTGGCTGAGAAGATCTCATTTTTCTAAGCATGACTGCAAAAAATTGCATCAAAATTCGTTCTCTAGGTCCATTTTTCGGCCTTATGTCTCCTCGGCAAAAAATGCACTCTTTGGTGGAAAATTGGTTTTTGCATATTTGGCTACTATAGGGGGCAGCACTGCCTCGCCCAGACTCTGGCGTGTGCAGGGTGCCATGGGGCTTGCCCCCGTGGTCGCTCAAGCCTTCCTAGGCTTGTGTGGCATCATTTTCCATGGCAAATGTGGGTGTTTCGGGGATCTATGAATCGAGGAAAACCGACTTCGTGATCGCTGCGTGGCATCTTAAGGCATCATGACCCATGAGACCCGCACCGGGTGTCCCCGACGGTAACTCG
Organism: Calophaca sinica; assembly: GCA_037113605.1. Taxonomy (NCBI): domain Eukaryota; kingdom Viridiplantae; phylum Streptophyta; class Magnoliopsida; order Fabales; family Fabaceae; genus Calophaca; species Calophaca sinica. The sequence goes on from JBAFXK010000088.1 coordinate 66,185, forward strand.
TGTCCCTTATCTATCCCCGTAACACCGGTGCTCATTGGTCTAGGTGTTGGACATGTGCCAACGTGATGAGCTTGGTTTTTTCCCCAAGCATCGGAGACCAGGGCATCGCCGCGTGGCGCCTTCCGACATCGTGACCCATGAGACCCGCACCGGGTGTCCCCGACGGTAACTCGTGTCCCTTATTTTTCCCCGTAACACCGGTGCTCATTGGTCTAGTTGTTGGACGAGTCCCAACGTGATGAGCTTGGTTTTTTCCCCGAGGCACCGAGACCCGATTTTGGGGGCATCGCGAGTGGCATCATTCAAGCATCGTGACCCATGAGGACCGCACCGGGTGTCCCTAACGGTAACTCGTGTCCCTTGTTCATCCCCGTAACATCGGTGCTCATTGGTCTAGTTGTTGGATGAGCCACAACGCCGATGTGCTTGGGTTATTCCTCACCATACCCACTGGCGCAAAGTGGGTGCGATGGGGCTTGCCCCATGCTCGCCTAAGCCTTCTTAGGCTCCTGTGGCATCATTTTCCATGGCAAATGTGGGTGTTTCGGGATCTATGAATCGAGGAAAACCGACTCCGCATTGGCGTGTGGCATCTTAAGGCATCATGACCCATGAGACCCGGCATCGGGGTGTCCCCGACCGTAACTCGTGTCCCTTATCTATCCCCGTAACTCCTGCTCGTTGGTTCAGGTGTCGACGAGCCCCAACGTGATGAGCTTGGTTTTTTCCCCGATGCATTGAGAACGGGCATTGCGGCGTGGCCTCTTTCGGCATCGTGACTCATGAGACTCGCACCGGGTGTCCCCTGACGGTAACTCGTGTCCCATATTTATCCCCGTAACACCGGTGCTCATTGGTCTAGTTGTTGGACGAGTCTCACCGTGATGTGCTTGGTTTTTTCCCCGAGGCATCGAGACCCGATTTTGGGAGGGATGCGGGCGTGGCGATTTCTTCATCGTGACTCATGAGACCCGGCACCGGGTGTCCCCTCAAGGTAACTCGTGTCCCTTATTCATCCCCGTAACATCGGTGCTCATTGGTCTAGGTGTTGGATGAGTCCCAACGCCGATGAGCTTGGGTTGTTCCTCGCGCAGCCCCTGTATGCAGGAGGGGTGCCATGGGGCTTGCCCCCTGCATGCCCAAGCCTTCCAACCCTCGAGTCACATCATTTTTCATGGCAAATGTGGGTGTTTCAGGGGTATCCAACTTGTAGTCAAGACGCTCCCAATTTTTGAGAATTTTCGTAATTCTCCTTTGGCATGTTTTTCAAAATTTTCTATAAAATTGATGCCATGTTAGAATGGAAAACCACTTGGTGGGAAGCTTATATATATTATTCTAAGCTTGCCAAAAAAGATTGGGGTCGAAAATCCAACTCTAAGTGTGATTTTTCATTTTTTTCTGTTTTGGCCACTAAAAAATTATTATTAAATTCATGACTTGGAAAAAAATTCTCATATTTGGTGGCTGAGAAGATCTCATTTTTCTAAGCATGACTGCAAAAAATTGCATCAAAATTCGTTCTCTAGGTCCATTTTTCGGCCTTATGTCTCCTCGGCAAAAAATGCACTCTTTGGTGGAAAATTGGTTTTTGCATATTTGGCTACTATAGGGGCAGCACTGCCTCGCCCAGCCCCCTGGCGTGTGCAGGGTGCCATGGGGCCTGCCCCCCCTGCTCGCCCAAGCCTTCCTAGGCTTGTGTGGCATCATTTTCCATGGCAAATGTGGGTGTTTCGGGGATCTATGAATCGAGGAAAAAACCGAATTTCGTGATCGCAAGTGGCATCTTAAGGCATCATGACCCATGAGACCCGGCACTGGGTGTCCCCGACGGTAACTCGTGTCCCTTATCTATCCCCGTAACACCGGTGCTCATTGGTCTAGGTGTTGGACATGTGCCAACGTGATGAGCTTGGTTTTTTCCCCGTCATCGAGACCAGGGCATCGCCGCGTGGCGCCTTCCGACATCGTGACCCATGAGACCCGGCACCGGGTGTCCCTGACGGTAACTCGTGCCCCATATTTCTCCCAGAACACCGGTGCTCATTGGTCTAGTTGTTGGACGAGTCCCAACGTGATGAGCTTGGTTTTTTCCCCGAGGCACTGAGACCCGATTTTGGGGGGCATCGCGGAGTGGCATCATTCGGCATCGTGACCCATGAGGACCGGGCACTGGGGTGTCCCTAACGGTAACTCGTGTCCCTTGTTCATCCCCAGAACATCGGTGCTCATTGGTCTAGTTGTTGGATGAGCCACAACGCGATGTGCTTGGGTTATTCCCTCACCATGCCCCACGGGGCGTGTGCGGGGGTGCGATGGGGCTTGCCCCCATGCTCGCCCAAGCCTTGCTAGGCTTGTGTTGCATCATTTTCCATGGCAAATGTGGGTGTTTCGGGGATCTATGAATCGAGGAAAAAACCGAATTCCGCATTGCGGTGTGGCATCTTAAGGCATCATGACCCATGAGACCCGGGGTACTGGGGTGTCCCTGACCGTAACTCGTGTCCCTTATCTATCCCCAGAACTCCGGTGCTCGTTGGTCTAGGTGTTGGACGAGCCCCAACGTGATGAGCTTGGTTTTTTCCCCGATGCATTGAGAACGGGGCATTGCGGCGTGGCCTCTTTCGGCATCGTGACTCATGAGACTCGGGCACTGGGGTGTCCCGGACGGTAACTCGTGTCCCATATTTATCCCCAGAACACCGGTGCTCATTGGTCTAGTTGTTGGACGAGTCTCACCGTGATGTGCTTGGTTTTTTCCCCGAGGCATCGAGACCCGATTTTGGGAGGCATCGCGGCGTGGCGTATTTCTTCATCGTGACCCATGAGACCCGGGCACTGGGTGTCCCTGAAGGTAACTCGTGTCCCTTATTCATCCCCAGAACATCGGTGCTCATTGGTCTAGGTGTTGGATGAGTCCCAACGCGATGAGCTTGGGTTGTTCCCTGTGCAGCCCCCCAGGGCGTGTGGAGGGGTGCCATGGGGCTTGCCCCCCGTGCATGCCCAAGCCTTCCAAGGCTGGAGTCACATCATTTTTCATGGCAAATGTGGGTGTTTCAGGGGGTATCCAACTTGTAGCTGCACGGTCCCAATTTTTTGAGAATTTTCGGTAATTCTCCTTTTTGGCATGTTTTTCAAAATTTTCTATAAAATTGATGCCATGTTAGAATGGAAAACCACTTGGTGGGAAGCTTATATATATTATTCTAAGCTTGCCAAAAAAGATTGGGGTCGAAAATCCAACTCTAAGTGTGATTTTTCATTTTTTTCGGTTTTTTGCGGTTTTGGCCACTAAAAAATTATTATTAAATTCATGACTTGGAAAAAAATTCTCATATTTGGTGGCTGAGAAGATCTCATTTTTCTAAGCATGACTGCAAAAAATTGCATCAAAATTCGTTCTCTAGGTCCATTTTTCGGCCTTATGTCTCCTCGGCAAAAAATGCACTCTTTGGTGGAAAATTGGTTTTTGCATATTTGGCTACTATAGGGGGCAGCACCCTGCCCGCCCAGGCCCTCCGGGGCGTGTGCAGGGGTGCCATGGGGCTTGCCCCCCATGCTCGCCCAAGCCTTCCTAGGCTTGTGTGGCATCATTTTCCATGGCAAATGTGGGTGTTTCGGGGATCTATGAATCGAGGAAAAAACCGAATTTCGGATCGCGGCGTGGCATCTTAAGGCATCATGACCCATGAGACCCGGGCACTGGGGTGTCCCTGACGGTAACTCGTGTCCCTTATCTATCCCCAGAACACCGGTGCTCATTGGTCTAGGTGTTGGACATGTGCCAACGTGATGAGCTTGGTTTTTTCCCCGAAGCATTGAGACCAGGGCATCGCTGCGTGGCGTCTTCCGACATCGTGACCCATGAGACCCGGCACTGGGGTGTCCCTGACGGTAACTCGTGTCCCTTATTTTTCCCCAGAACACCGGTGCTCATTGGTCTAGTTGTTGGACGAGTCCCAACGTGATGAGCTTGGTTTTTTCCCCGAGGCACTGAGACCCGATTTTGGGGGGCATCGCGGAGTGGCATCATTCGGCATCGTGACCCATGAGGACCGGGCACTGGGGTGTCCCTAACGGTAACTCGTGTCCCTTGTTCATCCCCAGAACATCGGTGCTCATTGGTCTAGTTGTTGGATGAGCCACAACGCGATGTGCTTGGGTTATTCCCTCACCATGCCCCACGGGGCGTGTGCGGGGGTGCGATGGGGCTTGCCCCATGCTCGGCTAAGCCTTCTTAGGCTCCTGTGGCATCATTTTCCATGGCAAATGTGGGTGTTTCGGGGATCTATGAATCGAATTCCGCATTGCGGTGTGGCATCTTAAGGCATCATGACCCATGAGACCCGGGGTACTGGGGTGTCCCTGACCGTAACTCGTGTCCCTTATCTATCCCCAGAACTCCGGTGCTCGTTGGTCTAGGTGTTGGACGAGCCCCAACGTGATGAGCTTGGTTTTTTCCCCGATGCATTGAGAACGGGGCATTGCGGCGTGGCCTCTTTCGGCATCGTGACTCATGAGACTCGGGCACTGGGGTGTCCCTGACGGTAACTCGTGTCCCATATTTATCCCCAGAACACCGGTGCTCATTGGTCTAGTTGTTGGACGAGTCTCACCGTGATGTGCTTGGTTTTTTCCCCGAGGCATCGAGACCCGATTTTGGGAGGCATCGCGGCGTGGCGTATTTCTTCATCGTGACCCATGAGACCCGGGCACTGGGGTGTCCCTGAAGGTAACTCGTGTCCCTTATTCATCCCCAGAACATCGGTGCTCATTGGTCTAGGTGTTGGATGAGTCCCAACGCGATGAGCTTGGGTTGTTCCCTGCGCAGGCCCCCAGGGCGTGTGGAGGGGTGCCATGGGGCTTGCCCCCCGTGCATGCCCAAGCCTTCCAAGGCTGGAGTCACATCATTTTTCATGGCAAATGTGGGTGTTTCAGGGGGTATCCAACTTGTAGCTGCACGTTCCCAATTTTTGGAGAATTTTCGGTAATTCTCCTTTTTGGCATGTTTTTCAAAATTTTCTATAAAATTGATGCCATGTTAGAATGGAAAACCACTTGGTGGGAAGCTTATATATATTATTCTAAGCTTGCCAAAAAAGATTGGGGTCGAAAATCCAACTCTAAGTGTGATTTTTCATTTTTTTCGGTTTTTTTGCGGTTTTGGCCACTAAAAAATTATTATTAAATTCATGACTTGGAAAAAAATTCTCATATTTGGTGGCTGAGAAGATCTCATTTTTCTAAGCATGACTGCAAAAAATTGCATCAAAATTCGTTCTCTAGGTCCATTTTTCGGCCTTATGTCTCCTCGGCAAAAAATGCACTCTTTGGTGGAAAATTGGTTTTTGCATATTTGGCTACTATAGGGGGCAGCACCCTGCCCGCCCAGGCCCCCCGGGGCGTGTGCAGGGGTGCCATGGGGCTTGCCCCCCATGCTCGCCCAAGCCTTCCTAGGCTTGTGTGGCATCATTTTCCATGGCAAATGTGGGTGTTTCGGGGATCTATGAATCGAGGAAAAAACCGAATTTCGCATCGCGGCGTGGCATCTTAAGGCATCATGACCCATGAGACCCGGCACTGGGGTGTCCCTGACGGTAACTCGTGTCCCTTATCTATCCCCAGAACACCGGTGCTCATTGGTCTAGGTGTTGGACATGTGCCAACGTGATGAGCTTGGTTTTTTCCCCGAAGCATTGAGACCAGGGCATCGCTGCGTGGCGTCTTCCGACATCGTGACCCATGAGACCCGGGCACTGGGGTGTCCCTGACGGTAACTCGTGTCCCTTATTTTTCCCCAGAACACCGGTGCTCATTGGTCTAGTTGTTGGACGAGTCCCAACGTGATGAGCTTGGTTTTTTCCCCGAGGCACTGAGACCCGATTTTGGGGGGCATCGCGGAGTGGCATCATTCGGCATCGTGACCCATGAGGACCGGGCACTGGGGTGTCCCTAACGGTAACTCGTGTCCCTTGTTCATCCCCAGAACATCGGTGCTCATTGGTCTAGTTGTTGGATGAGCCACAACGCGATGTGCTTGGGTTATTCCCTCACCATGCCCCACGGGGCGTGTGCGGGGGTGCGATGGGGCTTGCCCCATGCTCGTCTAAGCCTTCTTAGGCTCCTGTGGCATCATTTTCCATGGCAAATGTGGGTGTTTCGGGGATCTATGAATCGAGGAAAAAACCGAATTCCGCATTGCGGTGTGGCATCTTAAGGCATCATGACCCATGAGACCCGGGCACTGGGGTGTCCCTGACGGTAACTCGTGTCCCTTATCTATCCCCAGAACTCCGGTGCTCGTTGGTCTAGGTGTTGGACGAGCCCCAACGTGATGAGCTTGGTTTTTTCCCCGATGCATTGAGAACGGGGCATTGCGGCGTGGCCTCTTTCGGCATCGTGACTCATGAGACTCGGGCACTGGGGTGTCCCTGACGGTAACTCGTGTCCCATATTTATCCCCAGAACACCGGTGCTCATTGGTCTAGTTGTTGGACGAGTCTCACCGTGATGTGCTTGGTTTTTTCCCCGAGGCATCGAGACCCGATTTTGGGAGGCATCGCGGCGTGGCGTATTTCTTCATCGTGACCCATGAGACCCGGGCACTGGGGTGTCCCTGAAGGTAACTCGTGTCCCTTATTCATCCCCAGAACATCGGTGCTCATTGGTCTAGGTGTTGGATGAGTCCCAACGCGATGAGCTTGGGTTGTTCCCTGCGCAGGCCCCCAGGGCGTGTGGAGGGGTGCCATGGGGCTTGCCCCCCGTGCATGCCCAAGCCTTCCAAGGCTGGAGTCACATCATTTTTCATGGCAAATGTGGGTGTTTCAGGGGGTATCCAACTTGTAGCTGCACGTTCCCAATTTTTTGAGAATTTTCGGTAATTCTCCTTTTTGGCATGTTTTTCAAAATTTTCTATAAAATTGATGCCATGTTAGAATGGAAAACCACTTGGTGGGAAGCTTATATATATTATTCTAAGCTTGCCAAAAAAGATTGGGGTCGAAAATCCAACTCTAAGTGTGATTTTTCATTTTTTTCGGTTTTTTTGCGGTTTTGGCCACTAAAAAATTATTATTAAATTCATGACTTGGAAAAAAATTCTCATATTTGGTGGCTGAGAAGATCTCATTTTTCTAAGCATGACTGCAAAAAATTGCATCAAAATTCGTTCTCTAGGTCCATTTTTCGGCCTTATGTCTCCTCGGCAAAAAATGCACTCTTTGGTGGAAAATTGGTTTTTGCATATTTGGCTACTATAGGGGGCAGCACCCTGCCCGCCCAGGCCCCCCGGGGCGTGTGCAGGGGTGCCATGGGGCTTGCCCCCCATGCTCGCCCAAGCCTTCCTAGGCTTGTGTGGCATCATTTTCCATGGCAAATGTGGGTGTTTCGGGGATCTATGAATCGAGGAAAAAACCGAATTTCGCATCGCGGCGTGGCATCTTAAGGCATCATGACCCATGAGACCCGGGCACTGGGGTGTCCCTGACGGTAACTCGTGTCCCTTATCTATCCCCAGAACACCGGTGCTCATTGGTCTAGGTGTTGGACATGTGCCAACGTGATGAGCTTGGTTTTTTCCCCGAAGCATTGAGACCAGGGCATCGCTGCGTGGCGTCTTCCGACATCGTGACCCATGAGACCCGGGCACTGGGGTGTCCCTGACGGTAACTCGTGTCCCTTATTTTTCCCCAGAACACCGGTGCTCATTGGTCTAGTTGTTGGACGAGTCCCAACGTGATGAGCTTGGTTTTTTCCCCGAGGCACTGAGACCCGATTTTGGGGGGCATCGCGGAGTGGCATCATTCGGCATCGTGACCCATGAGGACCGGGCACTGGGGTGTCCCTAACGGTAACTCGTGTCCCTTGTTCATCCCCAGAACATCGGTGCTCATTGGTCTAGTTGTTGGATGAGCCACAACGCGATGTGCTTGGGTTATTCCCTCACCATGCCCCACGGGGCGTGTGCGGGGGTGCGATGGGGCTTGCCCCATGCTCGTCTAAGCCTTCTTAGGCTCCTGTGGCATCATTTTCCATGGCAAATGTGGGTGTTTCGGGGATCTATGAATCGAGGAAAAAACCGAATTCCGCATTGCGGTGTGGCATCTTAAGGCATCATGACCCATGAGACCCGGGGTACTGGGGTGTCCCTGACCGTAACTCGTGTCCCTTATCTATCCCCAGAACTCCGGTGCTCGTTGGTCTAGGTGTTGGACGAGCCCCAACGTGATGAGCTTGGTTTTTTCCCCGATGCATTGAGAACGGGGCATTGCGGCGTGGCCTCTTTCGGCATCGTGACTCATGAGACTCGGGCACTGGGGTGTCCCTGACGGTAACTCGTGTCCCATATTTATCCCCAGAACACCGGTGCTCATTGGTCTAGTTGTTGGACGAGTCTCACCGTGATGTGCTTGGTTTTTTCCCCGAGGCATCGAGACCCGATTTTGGGAGGCATCGTGGCGTGGCGTATTTCTTCATCGTGACCCATGAGACCCGGGCACTGGGGTGTCCCTGAAGGTAACTCGTGTCCCTTATTCATCCCCAGAACATCGGTGCTCATTGGTCTAGGTGTTGGATGAGTCCCAACGCGATGAGCTTGGGTTGTTCCCTGCGCAGGCCCCCAGGGCGTGTGGAGGGGTGCCATGGGGCTTGCCCCCCGTGCATGCCCAAGCCTTCCAAGGCTGGAGTCACATCATTTTTCATGGCAAATGTGGGTGTTTCAGGGGGTATCCAACTTGTAGCTGCACGTTCCCAATTTTTTGAGAATTTTCGGTAATTCTCCTTTTTGGCATGTTTTTCAAAATTTTCTATAAAATTGA
>JBAFXK010000089.1:0-77668 GCA_037113605.1 Calophaca sinica
GGGGTGGGCGTCGTGGAGTGCCTTCTTTCTTTTTTTTTATCTATTTTTGCAATTTTCTGCTTCATTCTTTCTTGGTTTCTTGGTATAAAAAGAGTTGGAAAAGTCTGGACTTTAACATTTTAGTCTTTGAATAATTTTTAGGTAGTTTTGAATAATTTTTGGGACTTATAATGTCAGTTATAAAGGGAGTTCTTGTGGAGATGGAAAAAATTAGGAGTTTTAGTAGAGAGAAAATTTGGGAAGTGAGAGATGTTTTTTGTGAAATTTGATGAAGGTGGGAAATTATTAGAGAAAATTTTGAGAAATTTTAGGACAGCGACTAATGTCATGAACTGGCTTATAATGCACTATCAAATTATTATTTATTTTCATTACATGTTAATAATTAGCTTATTTTTGTTCATCTAATATTCTGTGTTTATATTAAATATTTAAATTTGATTTGAGTTTTTGTTGATATTTATTTTATGAATATTGAGCAATGTGTATTGTAAAATACTTCTGCACACACTGCCACCAAGAGAAGAAATATTTCCAACTAGAAGATTAGGGACAGTTGTCTCAAGTAAGCGACATTGACGATGGCTTTTATGGAATATAATGCACTGGAAGCCGAAACAATATCGAATGCAAAATTTGTCACCAATTGATAAAAATTGGAATCACAAGATTATGGCTCTTAACACATAGTACACATGAGAGGAACACATTCACGGGTTGTGCTAGAGTGACTAAAGTGGTTGAAGAATAATGCATTGATGAAATTTCTCCTTGATGAGAAAGCGAAGAAAAATTGACTGAAGGAAAAGAAAAAGAAGAATTGAAAAAGCAGGCTTGAGAGGAGATGATGAAGAGGAAGACCTATACTTGCTGTATTGTTGAGGAAGTGGGGCTTGCTCTGAGGAGGAAAACTTTAGGATACTTAGCATAGCGAAAATGGGAAAAGGCAACAATTTAAGACAAATGACAGCGAGGAGGGTATACAAATGTGTATGAAGAAAATTCTGGAGGCTCCGGAGTGCAAATATGTTATCAGTAGGGTTGAAGGCCACAAGATAGCCGCTTTTGCTTTGAGATCAGCAAACATTGAGTCTTCACGAGGAGTAAAAGCTCAAAGCTGACAGCCGAAAATCGAGTGATGTGAGGTTTCCATGAACATAGCCAGGGGAAGAGCGATTGGAAAGAGGTGTATGCAAGTTTTTTAATCTATGAGCGCTACCAATGGAATTTATCTATTTCTCGCCAGTTGGTTGCATAATTTAGTCGTTCGCATTGCATTGCTCATTCGGTATTAAAAATGCTAAATGTCGACTCCTTGCAGAGTCTCAGATGTATGCCAGATAATGAGTATATCATGGACATATGCTTAAGCGGTTGAGTGCATTGAAAAACACATGGAAAGAAAAGATGGTACAACAATAATGTGTGTGATTGGTTGAATTTGAGTAGTATTAACCGTACATATATTATAGATACAGTTTTTGGTATCACGTAGTAAAGGGACAATTTTCTTTAAAAATTTATTGATATACAGCGTTGATAATGAGTAAATACTAATTACTACTTCCTGGTGATTGTGTCTAAATTGTAGAGGAAGTTAGGAGAGAAGAATTTAAGTCCAATTAGTTTCTGGACCAGATAATTTAAGGCCCATTAAAGAGTGGGTCAAAAACTAATGGAGAGAGAGACCACATTTGTTATTGATCACTGCGCGTGCGACTCTTCAACTCGTTTGGATCTTTGCTTGGAGGATATTGGGGAAAAGAAAAATGTCACGAAAGATATTAAATGAAACCAAAGTGTAAGCTTTCAACTTTTATCTATAACCATATATGACTATGGCCAGATCTCACTTGAAAAAATATCTTGGGAGGTACAGAGAATTGTTATAATCTTTGAAGGTGATTACATGGTTTACAACCTGAGTTCCCTCTGACTTCGTCGAGCAATGATGTGAAGCAAAAGCAAGATTCAAGAAACTTGTGTATTGAAGCTACAGAAGAATTTAGAAGATCTAAATTTGAAGAGAGAGAAAAAGTCGGACAAGCCCCGATGGAAGCAAGGAAAATTGTTGGAGAAAGTGAATTATAGATCTGAGGCCCAGTGACATGGTAAGAAAAATGTTTTGAGTCTTTAGTGAAAGTTTGAGGTTGGTTGATGGTGATGCAGAAACCAACAATGGGTTTTATATATGAAGCCATTGATCGGAGCCAAATAAGCAATTAAACAATGTTCTCAAGTTATCATTCCGGGTATAATGAGATATGGATAGATAACGCGTTGGAGATTTCATGCATTACTGAATCTTCATTCTCAATTTGATAGGTTAATATAATTTATGTAAACTTACTTTTGTAAGTAGGTAATTTTATATGTTATAAAATTTCATAAATAAAAATTTAATATCCTTTTTAGGTTATTTTCTTAACTCACAATTTCAATTTGGAGTTGAATATGCAAGACATGATGTCTATAAAGAAACATTTGAAGGAACTTACATTGGGTCATCAATACATTGTAGAAGAACACTCTTGGATGAGTCAAATTAAACTCTGCTATGAACCCAGGTTAGTAATGAAAATTTATAGTTTAATTCTTGTAGATTATTATTTATATATATATACCTTGTCCACACATACATATTAACATCATTATGTTAAGTGTATGTATATTAACCTCTTATTTTTAAAGTGCTTAACCGTTAATTAACCTTTTATATTATGTTATGTACATAGCTAAGCTGCTTTTAAAAGAAAAAGAGTAGAAACATTTAGTGCGCGCTTTAGCTCAAGAGAAGGTTGTCAGTCTAGGATGGAATCTCCCATGGGGTAAAATACTAATTTTATATTTGTATTTTACTTTATAAATCCAATCAAATTTAACTTTGTTTTTTTACCAGTCTTAACTAATTTTCTTTAATGTTTGTTGCTTTGTTATAAAGGCTCGAATGGTGAGATGATATTTGGTTCATGTGCTCCACTGAATCTTCCAGCATTGTGGCAAAGATAAAGTTCTCTAGGAGTCAAACAACTTGACCACAAATTATGAGAGGAATTGGAGCACTTTTAGTTACATTCACACAAAGACAAGGAATAGATTGAAGTATAAAAAGCTGCAAAAGCTCGATGCCTTCACACACCATTATTCAACATGCAAGTTGAGAATGAAGGAGTGAAAATGAGAAAAAGTCAAGAAGAAATTGAAGCAAAGTTTTAATCCTATTAACCTTGACTATATATTTGAAGAGATGATCCACTATCTCCCATGGATTGTGAAGAGAGAGAAGGTCAAGCTATTAGATGGATTACAAACATGCGACATGGTTGCCTATAAAGTAGATAATCGATGATGAAAATGTGGAAATTGGTGATGATAATGATGATTCTATTGAAAATGAAAAAGGAAGATGATGATTCTAATGAAAATCACGGTGGTTTAAAGTCCCAAGTAATACTGCATGGTGATGGTGATGTGCGAGGTGGTAATGTAGAAGTTGAAGAAGATGGTGGTGGTGAATTCGCCAGCCATAATGTTGATGATGATTGATCAAAATGATTATTAATCGCAGGAGTAAACACACAATGGAGGCGTTATAGGAGCTTAGGCGCTGATATGGGGCACCCGATTCATGATTCAATGCCTCGATAATAGAAGAGATGGATAAATGTTCTCGAGAAAGGCAAAAAGAAAACAAAAGTTTCACTTGAAGATTCTGCCAAGTATTGTACGTAATTTCAAGCAGAACTCGAGTGATTGATGATTCTTCAAAGAGTAGAAATTAACAATCGTATCCTCCTTTTATCAATATCCTCAAATCAACACATACTAACCCTTATGCACAGTACAGATCAGAAGCTCCTCATATCACCAACCATTAGTGAATTATGAAGATCTTTATCATCACCAATCATCAAGTGGGGATTTTTTGAATATGTCTTTGGTCGAAGGAGTTTTCACCGACAGGATGATAGTCAATGTGAAGCGTTATGATCATCCACGCCATTCCACCTATGTGGTATGCAAATGGTGATAGTGCAGGAGTATGACGTGTGCTTTTTATTTGTGGTTTATTTATATTTGTACACTTTTAAGATTGCTTACTTCTTTGTTAATTTTGGGACTTATATGTGCTGTTAAATAAGTATATTTTAGAAGGTTATTTATAAGTGTAATGCTATTTTTTACTATAATTAAGTTGAAAATTATTCATAAAGATGATGCAATGTCTTTTAAAATGAATGAAAAATTTATACAATATTATTCATAAAAAGAGAATATAGTGAATTAGAATAATTATAGAATTTTTTTTTACATTTCTGTGCTAACGTGTCTAAATTTATTTCACGCACGTATCGGGCCAGAATAACGCTACAAATGCAACTATCCGCAATATCTCATAAATCACTAAATGACTGCAAGACATCAAGATCCGCTAATCGCCGACCGTAATTTAAAAACCTTAAGGTTCAGTAATTAAATGAGCTTTAATTTATCTATAATGTTGACATTGTCAAACCATGTATGAAGAATGGATGAGTCGAATGATGGACTCTTGGTTTCCAAAGATTACCACTCTGTGTGTTCTCAAGTTTGTGTTGGCTCCACTTCAAACATGTGTTTTTAGGTTAGCCGAATTATCCGAAGTTTTAAATTTACTTGTTAATTTCCTTGTTTATTTCAGAAGAAGCTTCTGGCCATCAAGGTCATCTTTGGAAAAGCATGGTATCACATGGTGTCGATTCTGCAATACACGCACTTGACAACTTCTCTAAGTGGTTGGGCATCTCACAAAGTGAAGTTCGATTACATTTTTCGCATTAGATTTTTGTTTTGTAGGCTCATTTAAATATCTTTAATTTTTTGGTTTTGCAGGGATTAAAGTTATTATATTATTATTGACTTCACACCCCCTTACTGAAATTGTAAGGCATAGCAACTTTTGTGGTGTGAAATGAAATTTCTTTTGCTGAAATGAAAGATTATTCTTCTCCCTTTAGCCCAAAGATCCCCACTTCTATCGATCTTCCAAGCGCTCTTTGAACCAAGCTCGCATTCCCTTCGTGAACTCTCCTCCACTGCATTCACTCCGCCTTTATCCCCGCTCGGCCTCCGCACCTCTACCCATCTTTCTTTGCACATATAGTGGACAGATACCTCGCCATTCTTATGAGGTTGTCGTGACCTGCTAAGGCATTACTTACTTCTCATGCTAAATGGACAAGTGACATACTGTAACACCCCGTTTCCGAAGCGCTACTAAACTAACATTTCTTCTGAGCGCTCACACATTTCGAGAGGTGGAATACTCTGCTCGTAGAGTTTCAAAATGTGGTTCTATTTTTTTATATTTTTTCTTTTTCTACAAAACTTCTCTTTGAAAGAATCCACGAGCATCCGCAATGATTCCAAAAACATGATGGTAAATAAATGAACAAGGACATCAAAATAAAACCACAGATTCACACTCACAATTTATTTAGGTATTACACATATTACACTCCAAATTTTGCAAATTGAAAATACATTTATTACAACATTAAAATGAACTGCAAATATCCTATAGACTGGTCGACACGCTACATCCCTTACTAAACTCCTAGTAAGTTACCACAAATACCTGACAGATAAACAAGTAAGACTACCTCACCTATCCTTGTCTCGCGAACCTCGAACGCTCTGCAGTCTTCATGATCTGGGTTACAATCATTGATTGAAAAGACCACGGGCAAGAGTCAATCTCAAATAAGCATAATAAAACAACAACATAATGCAAGAGACAACAAATGCACAATTTCTGCAAAACGCAATTCAAGACACGCCCTCAAGACACTTTTGACAATTTCTGGAAAGTAACGCCGAACAAGCTGCTGAATTCCAGCAGTAGCCTTGGGCTCCACGACCACCCCAGGATATTCAGGTCGAGTTCCTCGAGGCTCTGACGCCTAGCTAGGGTCTTAAAACCAGCCGAGCTTTTTAGGGATTCTAGCACCCTATGTTAATCCAATCGGCTAAAAACGTCTCGACTAAACTTCCAGCAGCCCAATGAATAAATCAACTCACATGATAATTCAAAGAAGCATAATCAAATAAATATTCAATCCCATATTAAATAAATATTCAATCAGGAAAATCATCACAATACAACTCAGTCCAACAGTATAAAGTAATCAACGCAACCAAGTCATATCACCACGTTCACACATAAATCATCCTCCTGCACTCAGTGGAATTGACAAAGAGGAAACAAACAAGGGCGGGGTCAAAGTGCAGTCGCCAACCACTTTTACCACCTTCACTAACAATTCAATATAAGCATAGCAAAATAACAACGAAGGGGTACAAGACCCTCACTTCGAACCCTGAGGTTCTCAGACTTCTTCGCTTACAAACTTAAAATTACATCTTGTAAATGTCTAGAAGTTTCCCTTACCACGATCGTCAAGTCTCAGAACCAATGCACGTCTCTTGCCTCACACGGCACGAGCCTCGGCTCTCACAAGTCCTAACACCACAACTAAACTTTAGCACAATCCCAGCCACTCAAATAATCCCCTAGGCAAGGTTTCAATCCCATCCCTAGGCTCTCAAATACCAAAAATATTTTAACAGGTCACATACACTAGGAAAAATAAGTAATTAGAAACTAAAAGTGGTTTAAGGATCGAGACTCACTAGAAAGAATACATAAGTTGGGAAATAACACTTTGAAGACTAACTCATTTTCCTTCCCTAAACTTAAGACATTAATCCATGACTAAATTTCAATCTCAATAGTAACAATATTGGATTCAAGGCTCCACTTGGCTTTTAGGATTACAAAGAATCCCTTTTGCCCGTGTTTTCATTGCCCTTAATATTCAAAATCGACTTCCAATCAAAATTCTTCTTGATCAAAACATTAACAACAAACACAATTAAAATAATAATTCAAACAACAAGTGATTCAAGTTAAACTTTTTCCCAAAAATCCTCTTTATGTCACTATGGCCTAAGGAGCTCAATGGGAAGGGAAAATTAACCCTTGATCACCGTATGCTAGCATCAAGAAGCTGGAAGCAAGGAAACAAAAACACTATCCAATTCAAATATCCAATCAAGGTTTTTCCCAAAACTCAAAGGTTTTACAATTTCATTATTTCAAATCAACCAAAACATAACCCTCTCCTACTAATCTTTCTTCCATAACTTTCAATTGTTCAAAACCAAACCTTACATTAGAAACACACAAATCCTTCATGACACCTCCATGAACCTAAGGTTTTCAAAATCTCCATTTTCTTGACAAATACCAATCCAACAACATTAACAATACTTTCAAACCAATCCAACCATTTCCAAAGTTTTCCAAAGCTTTAATACAATTCAATTTCCTAGGTTCTCGAGTCCCAAAAATATCTCCTAAATAAGAAATTACCTATACTTAAACATTTACAAATTAGAGTTCATATTTTCAAGACTTCAAGTTTTCTTGAAATATGCACAAGTTGGAAAATAAGGTTCTACTTACTAAGCTCAGGTCCTTCAAAAATTTAAAACACAAATCAATTTCATTTAATCCAAAAGCTTAAGTTAAGGCTCCACTAGGTTCTTAGGATCTCAAAGAGTCCAATTTACCCATTGTGTTTCATAGCCCTAAGGATCCCAAACAACTTCAATTTCAATTAAATCTTTTTCCAACACTTTCTAAGCTTAAACAACAATGCTATACAACTAATATCAAACAAAATTTTATCAAAGTCAAGCCCCAAAAACCCTATAGAGCTCATGCGCCCTCATCCTTCTTTTCCCAAGACAATTTGCAACTTCTAAACTAAATAAACCACCTCATTCCAAATCATTTATTTCTTTCATAATCACAAACAACTACAAAACATAACCATTAATCCATCTCAAATGCTCAAACCATGTTTTTTCAAGAATAGGGGTTTTCATGAAAACTTCTCAATCCAAGTTTCAAATCCAAATTCACAACAACACTACAATTTCCTAAGAAGCATGAATCACATGAAAAATCTCACCACCCCTTTCCACTAGGTGTAGCCTCTAGTGGTTCCAAAATTTGGGATTTATGTGTTCATCTTTTTCCATCATCATGATCAAGTATACAACAAGACATAAAAAAAGAATTAAGCAACGAAATCAACACACACACAAACACCCCACTGTTTTGGGGCTGAAATGGAAGGAGAGAAAGTGGCTTCATGCTTACTTGTATGGTGTAAGGAGTAGTGGTAACATGAAGGAGAACTCGTTGCAAGAGGTAGGAGAGAATGAGGTGCAAGCAACTCAAAGAAAATGGAGGAAGAATGGCTATGGAAGCCCAAGCTCTCTCTCACTCTGATCTCTCTCTCTCTCCCCATGCTCGGGCTCCGCCTCCTCTCCTCTCCTGCCAAGCTGGCGTGGTCTTTGCCAGACATTATCATCGTCTCCTCCCCTTTCTCCTCCACCATCGCGGGCTTCTCCCCTTTCCTTTCTTCCTCTTCTTTTCTCCCTTCCTTCTTCTTTTCTGTTTTCTTTCTTCTTCTTTTTTTTGCTTCTGCTCTTCATGCAGGGAAAGAGATAAAAGGGAATAGGGAGGGTGCTAGGGTGGATGATATATAAGTACGGTGTATGGTGGAGCACAGACCATAATTTATTAAAAATAAACCAATTAACTCCTATTTAACTATCAAAAAAAATAAAACAAGTGAAAACACTCAATCTTCATCACCACAAGTTACATTTCAAATCGGAGTTCGTTTAAAATTTTATCAGCGGCCAAACTTCCTGGTGATTCGAAACGCCGATGAAACTTCGCGAATTTTTCGACGATATTCAAACCATGAATTAATATAAAATATTAACTCTTAAATTTAATTTCATCGTGATTTAATTCAATTATTTTCTTAATCAGCACAATTACGCTATGGCACAAACGGAAAACGTAATAATAAGTATAATTGATGAATTCACCTTAAGAGCAAGATATACGCCTCTGCTGCCTATTAATTTGAATTCCCATAATAAATAATAATTATTTATAATAAATAAATTATTTAAAGAAAGTCAAAATAATTCCTCGTACTCTCAAGAAATCATTGAGGTGATCAATCTCTACGACTTATCTTCAAGTAATCGAGACTTTATTGCTAAAACAACTTTTCTTAAAATTGGGATGTTACAATATCACCCCTTAAAATAGTTTTTGTCCTCTAAACTACACGGATAGTAAAATACTTAAAAATTATTTTACTCAAATCTATAAAATAATTTGCACATATAAGCATTCACAATACATATTATTATACGTAATACTATAATATTTGTAGCTACATAATATAGTATGGAATAATAATAATCACAAGGCATATACATATAGCACAATCGTGAAAGTAAGTGAGTTAGTAGATCTAAGAATTCTCATGCGACTGATCGATACTTCATTCCTGATCACGACATCTGCTCATCCACGATCACGATCACGATCACGCTCAAGAACACGAACACGGATACGAACACGAGCTCGACTACAGTTACACGCGATTACTATAAAAATAATACTACCCTGTTCACATGCAACCATGGTTACACATATCATGGGTACCGAAAATCACTTAAAACCTCCAAAAAAGATTTTTTTTTGTTTTCGAGTCAAACATTTTTTTTTAAAAGAAAATATCAATTTCTTAGGAATATACCAATACAAGGAACTAATAAAACACAATTTCATTTTCTCAAGACTCAATCATTCTCATGGACACTTCCTTTGAGATTAGGTTCTCATTATCTCAAAATCATTACACACACTTCAGTTCAAAGGTTAAAACCAAATTAATAACTCACTTATCGTTAAAATCCTTTTAAATCAACACTTTTTTTTTCAAAAAAATTTCATACACTGATAACTAAGTAATCGAAAACTTGAAATTTTCTCTTCTCAGAGAACTATAAAAATTTCTACACTTACTCAAAATTTCACAACTAAACTTTTTAACTTAAAAACACTAGAAAATCATTTTTCTTCCAAAATCAAGCACTTACCAAACTTCAAGAATGTCTAATTAACAAACACTATCAGTTAATCAAGTAAAATTTTTAAAATACTACCTAGATATCAAGTACTCTTGGTTTTAAAACAATAAAATAGTACCCTGCAATTTTCCCTTTTGTAAAGTTTTTGTAATCACAAACTCACACAGAAAGAAAAACAATCAAACATTTTAAACACTTAATTTTTTTTTCTAAGACTCCACCTTGTTTAGGAATACAAGGATTCCTTTAAACTTTAAGTGTTTCATTGCCTTAACACAATCAACAAAACAACAATTATACTAAAACCTTTAAATCAATAGCCCAAACTTAAAGCCCTAAAATCAATTTCCTATCATAACTTGGTTCAAGTTCAAGGATTTCAAAATTGGCTCTCTTTCCAAAAAATTTCCAACTTGGCAACACTTAAAACAATTTTTAACTCAAATCTAAAATTTTTTCTGGAACTGCTAAACTTGAACAATGACCAAAATATGAAAGGATAGAAGTTTGAAACACAAGAATTTTTCTTCTTACTCGCTTGAAGCTCACTAAGCTTCATAAAAAAAATGTTAGGGAAAATGTTTTAATTTTCTTCCAACAAAATTTAATAGCAAAATACTGAAACTCACCTATAAAATTCTAAGAAATCGAGCAAGAATTTTAAAACTAAAGTTTTTCTAAAACTCTTCTCCAAATCATAGCTTGAATCAAGCTCAAGGAGAACAAAACTAAATATTTATTAATAACTCCTAGATCATAACAACACAAAATCCTCAAAGACTTAAGATATAAAATTTAAAATTAAACCTCACACATAATATATGTGATAATGGGTTCATACTCCTATTTAGTAACACAACTTTCCAAAAATTTGTCCAACACCACACACCAAAACTTGGTTTTCCAAGAAAGACAGATAAAATAAACACTCTTGAACCTAAGTTTGACTAGAAAATCATGAAGTTATCTCTACAATCAAAGAAACTAAAACCATTTTCAACCCTTTACCACTAAATCCCGATCTAACGAAATTATCTAAAACTTAGAACCATTTTCAACAAGATTATTAATAAACAAACCATACAAGATAAAAATAAAATAATAATTTAACAAGATTCATTTTAAACTTAAAATCATCTTCAACGAGATTATTAACAATCAATACAGAAATCGAAAGCAAAAGAATTAAAATATTTCACGAGAGCTCCTCCAAGAACTCAAGTGTTATTACATCAAAAGAAAAAGGAAATCCTATAATCACTACCCATACAATCACAAACATCACTCACAATTGCCAAGGATGTGGTGAATTATCTAACCCCATCTCAAACTTACGGCTTGATCTAGTGGAAATGGTAGAGAAAGTAACTATCGAGGCTCTCCAAGTTTCTTAAGGTTCCTCACACACTCAAGACACCACTGATTTGGTATCACCTACTAAGAAGAATGGGGTCACTTAAGGTAACTCGTCCACGCAGATAACAGAGGAAAAGGAAGGAACTAAGTTCTCTCAATACTAACACCAGCAATACACTATTCTCTCCCACCTTTTCTATTCTTGAAGTTGACCGGCCAAGGAGGGTAAAAGGAAGCGGCAATGTTTCCATCAAGTTTGTCCTGGTTAGTCTTAATTCAAGGAAAGTTATTTCTTAAGGTAAGGTGAAGTTAAGACTTGGTACAAGTTTAGATACTACCCCCAAAACTAATCCAGCAGCTACTCACGTAGGAACCACACCCTTCCCCTACCAAAAACTCTCACTAACTTTCTAGCTTCCATTCAATCGAAGTCAAATGGTTCTCAGAAATTAAATGGTCACAAGACATTTAATTGACGCATGCTAGAAAATAATCGTGTTCAATATTTTCGCTGGAAAATAAGAGTATGCTCACATGAATAACAATCACACAATCAATCACATATAATCACAAAGAAGATAAAATAGATCACTGCGAAAACACAGATGTTAGTGGCAACATGTCACATTCAGAAAATCATGAAATATATATATATATATATATATATATATATATATATATATTATTTTCAAATCTAGTACGTATCAAAATAATTCAAACATCAAACACTGTGGTTTATATCTAGAACCACTAATATTTCAGAGATCACACTAAGCAATAATATTAATAATGATAATAATCATAATAACAATGTCTCCTGCAACAATCTCAGAATCTCATCTCTTATTTCTCGAAGGACCTAAGAGAGTCATGGTGAAGGAGGTCAACCAATCTTACGGTCTTTGCAACTTGCTCTTTTCCCTGCCACCCTAGCATCTCACATTGATTCTTCAGATATGTCCGCTGAGCAACAACAACTGTCATCTCGCCACAACTTGACTATCTCAAGTCCTGTAGTCCATTCCTCGAACTATCCGCTTCGATAGGAAGAATCGCTGCCTCAAAGGTATTGGATTCCCACAAAGTTGTTTAGCCTAGTCTAACTCACAACATTTTTGTGCTGCCTCAAAGACACATTATTCCAAATTAAGAACAATTTCAAACAAGTGCAAGTAGAGCTACTCCACTTGAGGAACAACTAACACACAAACACAATTTGACTCACAATAAGACACAGTTTGACCCCTAATAGTGTGTTCTCTACACAACCCGATACTTGACCAGCTATAGTTTCCCAACTCATAGTCTAGTTAGAACCGAACCGCTCTGATACCACTATTGTAACACCCCGTTTCCGGAGCGCTACTAAACTAACATTTCTTACAGACGTTAACACATTTCTGAGAGGTGAAATACTCTGCTCGTAGGGTTTTTGAAAATGTGGTTCTGTTTTTTTTATATTTTTTTTTCTTTTTCTACAAAAACTTCTCTTTGAAAGAATAAATGTGAGCATCACAGCGATTTCAAAAGCATGATGGTAAATAAATGAATAAGGAAATCAAAATAAAACCACAGGATTCACACTCATACTTTATTTAGGTATTATACATATGACACTCCAAAATTTGCAAACTGAAAATACATTTATTACAACATTGAAATGAACTGCAAATATCCTACAGCTGGTCGACACGCTACATCCCTTACTAAACTCCTAGTAAGTTACCACAAATACCCCGACAGATAAACGAGTAAGACTACCTCACTATCCTTGTCCGCAACCTCGAACGCCTCGCAATCTTCATGATCCGGGTTATAATCATTGATTGAAAGAACCACGAGCAAGGGTCAACTTCTCAAATAAGCATAATAAAACAACAACATAATGCAAGAGACAACAAATGCACAATTTCCCAAAACGCAACTCAAGACATTCCCTCAAGACACCCTCGACAATTTTCTAAAGTAACACCGAACAAGTCGCTGAATTCCATTTATGTAGCTCGGGGCTCCACGACCACACCAGATATTCGTGTCGAAGTTCCTCGAGGCTACGACGCAGCTAGCTAGTCGCCTAAAAACTAGCCGAGCTTTTTGGGGGATCCTAGCACCCTAGGTTAATTCTGATCAAGTTGAAAAATGTCTCGACTAAACTTCCACCAGCCCAATGAATAAATCAACTCACATGATAATTCAAAGAAGCATAATCAAATAAATATTCAATCCCATATTAAATAAATATTCAATTAGAAAATCATCACAATACAACTCACCCAACAAAGATAAAGCAATCAACGCAACCAAGTCATATCACCACGCTCAAGCACATAAATCATCCCTCTCCGCAACTCAGGATTTGATGCAGAGGAAACAAACAAGTGTGGGGGTCAGCGCCGCCAACCACTTTTACCAAAGCCCACGAACAATTCAATATAAGCATAGCAAAATAACAACGAAGGAGTGCAAGACCTCACTAACCCTGAGGTTCTTAGACTTCTTCGCCACAAACTTAAAATTACATCTTATAAATGTCTAGAAGTTGCCCTTACCACAATGCCAAGTCTCGAACCAACGCACGCTCCTGGCCTCACGCTGCACGAGCTCGGGTTTCATAAGTCCTAACACCACAACGAAACTTAGCACAATCCCAGCCACTCAAATAATCCCCTAGGCAAGGTTTCAATCCCAACCCCTAGGCTCTCAAATACCAAAATATTTTAACAGATCACATACACTTGGAAAAATAAGTAATTAGAAACTAAAAGGGTTTTAAGGACTGAGACTCGCTAGAAAGAATACATAAGTTGGGGAAATAACACTTTGAAGACTAACTCATTTTCCTTCCCTAAACTTAAGACATTAATCCATAACTAAATTTCAATCTCAATAGTAACAATATTGGATTCAAGGCCCCACTTGGCTTTTAGGATTACAAAGAATCCCTTTGCCCATAGTGTTTTCATTGCCCTTAATATTCAAAACGCACTTCCAATCAAAATTCTTTCTTGATCAAAACATTAACAACAAACACAATTAAAATAACAATTCAAACAACAAGTGATTCAAGTTAAACTTTCCCCAAAATTCCTCTTTATGTCACGGCTCTAAGGAGCTCAAAGGGAAGAGAAAATTAACCCTTGATCACCCTAAGCTAGCATCAAGAAGCTGGAAGCAAGGAAACAAAAACACTATCCAATTCAAATATCCAATCAAGGTTTTTCCCAAAACTCAAAGGTTTTACAATTTCATTATATCAAATCAACCAAAACATAACCCTCTCCTACTAATCTTTCTTCCATAACTTTCAATTATTCAAAACCAAACCTTACATTATAAACACACTAAGCCTTCATGACACCTCCATGAACCTAAGGTTTTCAAAATCTCCATTTTCTTGACAAATACCAATCCAACAACATTAACAATACTTTCAAACTAATCCAACCATTTCCAAAGTTTTCCAAAGCTTTTAATACAATTCAATTTCCTAGGTTCTCAGTCCCAAAAACATCTCCTAAATAAGAAATTACCTGTACTTAAACATTTACAAATTAGGAGTTCATATTTTCAAGACTTCAAGTTTTATGGAAATATGCAGAAGTGGGAAAATATGGTTCTACTTGCTAAGCTCAGTCCTTCAAAAATTTGAAACACAAATGAATACCAAAATCAATTTCATTTAATCCAAAAGCTTAAGTTAAGGTTCCACTAGGTTCTTAGGATCTCAAAGAGTCCAATTTACCTATTGTGTTTCATAGCCCTAAGGATCCCAAACAACTTCAATTTCAATTAAATCTTTTCCAACACTTTCTAAGCTTAAACAACAATGCTATACAACTAATATCAAACAAAATTTTATCAAATTCAAGCCCCAAGAAAATTTACAACTTCTAAACTAAATAAACCACCTCATTCCAAATCATTTATTTCTTTCATAATCACAAACAACTACAAAACATAACCATTAATCCATCTCAAATGCTCAAACCATGTTTTTTCAAGAATAGGTTTTTTCATGAAAACTTCTCAATCCAAGTTTCAAATCCAAATTGACAACAACAACAACACTACAATTTCCTAAGAAGCATGAATCACTAAACAATTGAAAAATAATAAAGCAAGTGAAAACACTCAATCTTCATCACCACAAGTTACGTTTCGATTTTCATTGAAATCGGAGTTCGTTTAAAATTTTATCTCGCGCCAAACCGCCTATGATTCAAACGATATGAAACTTCGTCAATTTTTCGACGATATTCGAACCATGAATTAATATAAAATATTAACTCTTAAATTTAATTTCATCGTGATTTAATTCAATCATTTTCTTAGTCAATACAATTACGCGTTACCGCGTTAAACAGAAAACGTAATAATAAGTATAATTGATGAATTCACCTTAAGAGCAGCATACGTTTATGCTATCTATTAATTTGAATTGCTATCATGAATAATAATTATTTATAATAAATAAATTATTTAAGGTAAGTCAAAATAATTCCTCGTACTCTCAGTAAATCATTGAGGTGATCAATCTCTACGACTTATCTTCAAGTAACTGAGACTTTATTTCTATAAAACACCTTTTCTTAAAAATTGGGATGTTACACATACTCACTTTTAAGATGGAGTGAGCATGGATGGTTCTAATAGGTTTTTTTAGTTGCTAAATCAGTTTTTGTTGGAACTTGGAGTAGTGAATTAAAAAATTAGGAAGTCTTACATAGGAGAGAATAGATATTTTAAGAGTATTTATATATGTGGAGCTCACCTCCTTGGGATGTGCCCCAAGGGGTACCCACTTTTATAAGAGGGAGAGGATGCACACAAAGTGACCACCACACACACGCGCGCCGCCGGCCGGGCTTGGGCCGTGTGGTGTACTTCTTTTTGGTACACGAAAAAATTAATATTTTAAATTTAAATGTGCGTTTAATTGGTCACCACTCCATCAGATTCCGATTCCTAAAATTCCTTTCTTGCTCAAAGAAGACTACGCCTACTTGCTCAACAAGGCTGGTTTCGTGTTCACCAAGACTGATTCGCCTATAAATCTGAGACTTCGCATCAGTTTCAAATCGCCCCAAACTCGACGCACTTACCGAGTTTATTCTCTTCTATCCCCATTTAATTTTCTTCCGTTCAAAAGTGTGCAACAATACGTGTGGTTTTGTAAAACCATATTTCGATTGGTTTTCTTTGAAAAACCAAATATTAGAAGGTGTATATCTTGAACGGATTTCTGCAATCTTGTGGAAATTGATTTTGATCGAAATTTGTTTTATCCTGGGACGCCGTGGTTGATAGCCTACTTGCACCTTTCGAGCAAAGGTCGCCAAACGCCTTAAAGAGAGCAACCTAGTCCGCGACTCATCTCGCATTTCATCGGTGACTTCAAATTTTCGAACAATTTTGAAAATCAATTCCCAACAATTTTAAGACGCTTTCTCAAATCGACCATGAATACCGGCGAAATTATCGCTCTGGTTCTATTGCTAATGACTTCAATAAACCGCTTTGGTTTGAGGGATGTCACTTCAAGCTACCGCAACAAAGATGCAATTTTTCTTAATCGTTAAAAGGTTGCCAACGTCTTGACAGAAGACATTCTGTGTTGGATGAAAAAGTCAAAAGGAAGAACAGATAAAACAAAGAAAGAAATACTCTATGGAATGAGCATGACTATCTCTCGCAAGAATTTTATTCGAATCTGGCCTGAGCGATGAACTCTCGATTACTATAGCACTGCAAGACCGCCAGAGATGTCTGGGATGCTCTAAAAAAAATATGATACTGAAGAAGCGGCGCTAAAAAATATGCAGTGAGCCGCTATATCAATTTTAGAATGTTTAATGACAAGTCTGTTGAAGTTCAATCACATGAGCTTCAGAAAATTGCTCATGAAATCACTTCTGAAAGTATGACCTTAGATGAACAGTTTCAGGTGGCTGTTCTAATTGACAAATTACCCCACTTGGAAGGATTTCAAAAATACTCTGATGCACAAAACCAAAGAACTTTCTCTAGAAGGCCTGATTACCCGCCTTCGAATTGAGGAAGAATCCCAAAACAAGATAGAAAGAAGAAGTCTTGTTTGTTTCAAACAAGAAAACCACTGGAGCGGCTCTGAAGCCAACTGGCAAATCATTTAAGAATCAGAACCGTACTCATCATCAAAAGAACCGCAACAAGAATGGGAACCCTCCTAAGGTCCCAAATCCAAAACTTCAACCATCTCCTAAGAATGATGCTGCTCCACAATTCATCTGTTTTAATTGTGGAAAACCAGGTCATATGGCACGCAAGTGCAGGAACAGGCTAACCTGACTGAAGAGCCATTTATGGCTATGATTACTGAGATCAACGTTGTTGGTGGATCAGATGGTTGGTGGGTGGACACTGGCGCCTCTCGCCATGTTTGCAATGACCGTGCTATGTTCAAAACATACACTGCTGCTGAAGATTTGAAAGTGCTGTTGGGCGATGCTCACACCACTAATGTTGCAGGTACTGGAGATGTCGAGCTGAACTTCACTTCTGGAAAGACCACGATTACGAAAGATGTGATGCACACTCCAAAGAATCGTGAAGAATCTAGTTTCGGCTTTCTCTTGAACAAGGCGTGATTTACTCATTTATTGGGGAATTTGTACACCATTACTAAAAATGGTATTTTTGTAGGGAAAGGGTATGCAACAGATGGGATGTTTAAATTGAATATTGAAATGAAAAATTTCTATACCTTATATGCTTTGTGATTTTAATATTTGGCATACTCGTCTTTGTCATGTGAACAAACGCATTATTTCTAATAACATGTGCAATTTAGGATTTATTCCAAAATTATCTTTCAATGATTTAGAAAAATGCTAATTTTGTAGTCAGCGAAAATTACCAAAAACGCCGCATAAATCGAGAATTAGAGAATCTGAACCGTTGGATTTAATTCATTCTGATATATGCGAATTGGATGGAACGTTGACCAGAAATGGTAAACAATATTTTATCACTTTTATAGATGACTGTTCTAATTATACTTTTGTATATCTTATGAAACATAAAAGTGAAGCGTTTGATATGTTCAAAGTTTTCCTAACTGAAATTGAAAATCAATTTAGGAAAAAGATTAAGAGACTTCGAAGTGATAGAGGAACTGAGTATGATTCCCCAGTATTTAATGATTTTTATAAATCAAATGGAATCATACATGAAACGACTGCACCATATTCACCTGAAATGAATGGTAAAAGCAGAAAGAAAAAATAGAACGCTTACTGAATTGGTTGTTGCTATTATGCTTCTCAAGGCCAGATCTCATCGGGTGGGGAAATTTTATTAACAGTTTGTTATGTGCTCAATAGAGTACCTAAATCCAAGAATAAAATTTCTCCGTTTGAGATATTAAAGAAAAGACAACCTAATGTGTCTTATTTTTCGAACACAGGGTTGCCTGGCCTATGTTAGGATCCCTAATCCAAAAAGAGTCAAACTCGCCAAGAGCCTATGAATGTGTATTCATTAGGTATGCAAGAATGATAAAGCATACTGTGTTTTATGACTGAATGCCAAAGTGATCATAGAGTCAAATGATGTTGACTTTCATGAAAATAGATTCCCTTTTAAATCAAGAAATAGTGGGGGCACCGGAACTAGTCAAGTTTGTGTGCCTAGGAACATTGAGAACAATGAACAAAGGGAAATAGAACCTAGAAGAGGTAAGAGAGCACGTGTTGCTAAAGACTATGGACCTGATTATACGGTCTATACACTAGAAGAGGATCCAACTAATATTCAAGAAGCTTTATCTTCATTGGATGCAGATTTGTGGCAAGAAGCCATAAATAATGAAATGGATTCTCTAGAGTCTAACAAGACCTGGCATTTAGTAGACTTGCCTCCTGGTTGCAAACCAATAGGTTGCAAATGGATTTTGAAAAAGAAGCTAAAACCTGATGGAACTGTTGATAAATACAAGGCTCGCCTTGTAGCCAAGGGTTTTAGACAAAGAGAAAATATAGATTTCTTCGACACATTTTCACCTGTTACAAGAATTACATCCATAAGGGTACTTATTTCACTGGCTTCTATTTATAATTTAATAGTACACCAGATGGATGTCAAAACTGCTTTTTTAAATGGTGAATTGGAAGAAGAAATCTATATGGAGCAACCTGAAGGTTTTGTAGTCCCTGGACAAGAAAGTAAGGTCTGTAAGTTAGATAAATCTCTGTATGGTCTTAAACAAGCTCCTAAACAATGACATGAAAAGTTTGATAATTTGATTATTTCGAATGGGTTTAAAGTGAATGAAAGTGACAAATGTATTTATTACAAATCGGAAAATGACATTTGCACTATCATATGTCTCTATGTAGACGACTTACTCATATTTGGTTCAAATATTCATGCTGTGAATAATGTGAAATCATTGTTGTACAACAACTTTGATATGAAAGACCTTGGAGAAGCAAGTATTATCCTTGGCATTAAAATTACTAGATCGGAAAAGGGAATTTCTTTGGATCAATCTCACTATATTGAGAAGATCTTGAAGAAATACAATTACTTTGATTGTAAACCTACTTGTACACCATATGATCCAAGTGTAAAACTTTTTACGAACACCGTGAAGGTGTTAGACAAAAATGTAATATGCAAGCATTATTGGCGACCTAAGGTATGCCAACGATCAGATTAGACCCGACATAGCCTATGTCGTGGGACTGTTGTGCAAGTTTACAAGTCGTCCTAGTATGGAGCATTGGCATGCCATTGAGAGATTCATGAGATACCTAAAAAGGACCATGAATCTCGGATTACACTATCAGAGATTTCCAGCTGTACTTGAAGGGGTGTCGTCTCTTGGAAGTCTAAGAAACAGACTATATTGGCACAATCCACTATGGAGTCTGAGATGATAGCACTGGCAACAGCTAGTGAAGAAGCAAGTTGGTTGAGATGCTTGCTAGCAGAGATTCCGTTATGGGAAAAACCGATGCCAGCTGTGTTGATCCATTGCGATAGTACCGCGGCTATTGCAAAAATAGAGAATCGTTATTACAACGGTAAGAGACGACAGATACGTCGTAAGCACAGCACAATGAGAGTTTCTCTCAAAAGGAGATGTGAGAGTGGATCATGTACGCACTGATGAAAATTTAGCTGATCCTTTGACGAAAGGATTAGCTAAAGAGAAAGTCCAAAATACATCTAAAAAGATGGGACTACTGCCTTTGGAACCATGAGTCACTCATGATGGTAACCCAACCTAAAAGACTGGAGATCCCAAGAATTAGGTTCAATGGGTAATAATAAGTTGTGAAGTGACATGAGATGAACATGTGATTATAAGTCAAGTGGCATGATTCCTGAAGCGATTAAAGGATGAGGTAATAAAAACTCTTAATGAGATCTATACTCTATGTGGAGTAAAGTACCTAGCTACAGGAGTACTTTTGATAGACTCACCTATGTGAATGTGGAAGTGGGGCCGCTTTCTATGGAATATTGGGCAGAATTCCTAGAGCGTTCACTATACCGGGATAGACGTGCAGGGCCATTAACGCACGGGCTTTTGAAGAATACACCTATTGATAAGAGTGTGTGTGGTTTTGATGTTAGAGATAGAGTTCAAGACTACGAGTCACTCTTGTTGAATCTAAATCCTAATCACTATGCAAAGGTTCAAGTCGGAAGACACCTCTGCTTATGCACAATCTTAATGAGGCGTTTGACGCTACTCCTGAAACCATTTTTTAAATTCAAGTGGGGGATTGTTGGAACTTGGAGTAGTGAATTGAAAAATTGGGAAGTCCCACATAGGAGAGAATAGACACTTTAAGAGTGTTTATATATGTGGAGCTCACCCCCTTGGGATGTACCCCAAGGGGTACCCACTTTTATAAGAGGGAGAGGACGCACACAAAGTGACCACCACACACACGCGCACCGCCGCCGCCGTCTGGCCGGGCCGGGCTTGGGCTTGGGCTTGGATTGTGTGGTGTACTTCTTTTTGGTACACGAAAAAATTAATATTACTTGGTCACCACTCCATTAGATTCCGGTTCCTAAAATTCCTCATCGTGCGCTGCAAGTTTCCTGATATCTCTCCACACGGTTTCTTGCTCAGCAAGACTA
The DNA here is from genome assembly GCA_037113605.1 of Calophaca sinica. Lineage (NCBI taxonomy): Eukaryota > Viridiplantae > Streptophyta > Magnoliopsida > Fabales > Fabaceae > Calophaca > Calophaca sinica. Next base: position 21,505 of record JBAFXK010000089.1, read on the forward strand.
CGTCTACTTGCTCAACAAGGCAGGTTTCGTGTTCACCAAGACGGTATTCGCCTATAAATACGATACTTCGCATCAGTTTCAAATCGCTCCAAACTCGATGCACTTACCGAGTTTATTCTCTTCTTTCCCCATTTAATTTTCTTTCGTTCAAAAGTGTGCAACAATACGAGTGGTTTTGTAAAACCATATTTCGATTGGTTTTCTTTGAAAAACCAAATATTAGAAGGTGTATATCTTGAACGGATTTCTGCAGTGCAGTGGAAATTCAATTTTGACTGAGTTGTTTTATCCTGGGGACGTCGTGGTTGATAGCCTGCTTGCACCTTTGAGCAGTACCGCGAAACGTCTTAAAGAGAGCGACCTAGTCCGCGACTCATCTCAGTAATTTCATCGGCGACTTCGAATTTTCGAACAATTTTGAAAATCAATTCCCAACAGTTTTCCAACAGTTTTCAATATTGAATGAAGTGAGTCCAAGGAAAAATAATTGAATTTGACTTTTTTAAAGTGGATAGTTCACTTTACATAAGAAAAAGTGAGGTAAATTATCCATTAATGGGAAAATCGAAAGATTAGATATTATTAAATCTATGATTTAATATGCATCTTGTGAAGTATCAACGGATCGTTTTTGCAAGCAATAAAACTTGTGCCAGTAATTTGTTACAAGGTTATTTGCAATACATTGTTGTGATGGATTTTCATCTTTTCTTAGCAATGTGCATGGGAATATGCTGAATGGAACAATACCCCCTACTTTGCAGAGCTTGGAGAGTATGACTTCTTTGTAAGTTTCTCCTTGGCATGCTGTAACATTTGTTTGAACATACCTCTACTTCTATCATGTTTAGTTCTGCTCTTAATTTTTAATTTTTGAAAACAATGATGCACATAGCATATACATGCATGCACATCTGAATTACTGCCATGCTTGGTCAAATTTTACCAGTTCAGGCTTCAACCAATTAATCCTTCGCTTAATTGGTTCTATTGCACATTGTGATGATCATCCATAGGAATCTTTCGTCGAACAATCTTCAAGGCTCCATTCAAATTGAACTGTCACGGATTGGTAATTTGGATACATTGTAAGTATGAATTATTCAGTATATGTCCTTACACCCATATCTCTGACTTCATAGTTCATACTAATGGATGATTTCCTCCCAGGGATCTTTCAAACAATAATTTAAATGGACCAATCCTTTCTTCCCTTGGTGACTTGGAACATCTTCTGAAGCTGTGAGTTATTTGCTTACTTATTTCTTGGAATCTGGACTGTTTCCGTGTTTTTGCCTTCCAAAAGTCTAATGCATCTGTTGATAGTATTGTTATACTCGGCCTTAGACTTAATAATTGAATGATTCTTTTTCTTTTAGGGGTGTGGCTGAGGTCGCCTGGTGGACGCGTGCTCATGGTGCTTGTGACGGCGAGATTGTGGTAGAGTCCACGATGGAAACATCAATTCTTGGAGTGCAATTGTAACACCCTAAGTTTTAGCGTTTATTTCTTTAGTATTTATCTGTTTTCTACCGCTGTTAACACGACTTATCCGTTAATAAAGCTATGTGAATAATTTTAGTATTTGATTTTCTCTATTTTATCTGAGGTATAGGGAGTAATAGTTATTATTAATTTAGGGTTTTTTCTTTCGATGTTTGAATTCTGTAGTAAACGCCGAATTTGAACTATAAGCGAGTTTTGACTGAAACATGCCCAAACGTGATCCAAATTTTATGAAATTTGAGATCTGATAATTTTCCAATATTTAGGATTTATTGAATTTTTTGGGAATTTTTGGGCATCGAGAAAATATATAGGGTATTTTCTCGCTAAAAGCGCCTAAACGCATAACGTTTTGGCTCGTAATTGAGAAAGCGAAAGCGTGAGTACTTTTCTCATGCCATGAGGGAATTTTTGGCCAAATTATTATTTTTGGGTGTGGCCTTATAATTAGAATTATTTTTCAAGTTTTAGCACAAAAACCCTAATATATGTAACGCCACAAGACCCTGGTTGAGCGAGAACGCGACTAAACAAAAATATCTCCAGTTAGGGCACATGGGCGAATTACTCAGCCACTAGGGGCTGAACTTGCTTAATCATGACATGTACAAGTGTCAAGGTGTGATTGGCCATTAAGTAAATGGTAGGAAGTTAATTTAGTTAGGTTATGACTTAATTAGTTAGTTTCTAACTAAATGAATCTTTCTTTCCACTTCTACCCCTAAAATTTCGTGGTCATCATCCTCTTGGGCTGAAGCTTCATTCATTCCTTCCATTGGTGAAAAAACTTGAGAAAAAAAAACTAGAGAAAGAAAGCTTTGGTTTTGGAAGATTTTGGAGAACAAAGTGTGCTTTCTTGCTTCCTTTCATCTTCACTCTTGTTCAATCTTCATCTCTACTCTTGGTAAGCTCCATAAACCTTTCCTCATGTCTTTTGGGTTCCATGATATGATTTTTGATGGATTCAAGAGTTATTTGAAGTTAAAAAGCTTGTTTTTGGCTAGTATTGCATGACTAGTTCCATAGCCCTTTGTTTTCTTCCATGAATCACCTTGATTTTGGTATTTTGAGTTTGGAAACCCTAACCCCTTTTGCTGGCCGAAACCATAGGGCTGTCCCAAGCTTTGTTCTTGGCTTGTTCTTGTCATTTTTAGTGTTAGTTTTGAAGGTTTAGTAGTTGTATGTTTGGATCCTAGTCATATAACTATGTTTACAAGTTTTTGAAAATGATTTTGGATGCAAAAGAGGGGCTGGAAAACCGTGGCTTTGAATGGCATTTTGGAGGATGTTTTAAATTGTTTTCAAAGTAGTTTAAGTGTTAGAAAAGTTAGTTGATTGATAAAGGAATTGAATGTTATGAAATGTTTTGTTTGGAAGTGAAAAATTGAAAAAGATTTTGGGGTTTGTTTTTGATGCATGGAGCCGTGGCCCTCATGGTATTTTAAAACCTTGATTCAAGTTGTTTTATGCCTCTTAATAGTGTAAAAGTTGATCAAGAATTTGATTTAGCAAAACAACTTAAAGATACTTGATTTTTGGAAAAGATTTAGTATATGTCTTACACATGGTTTTGAAGTTGTAACTAACCTATTTCTTTAATTCTTATGGCATGTTTTATAGTTCTAAAAGTAGTTCAAAGTTGATGAAATACTATTCATTTGGTAAGAAACACTATTCATTTGGTCAAAAAATTTGGTTTATGTTTTTCTAAGTAAGTAAAGTAAATGAAAGTTGTAAGACTTGTTTGACTTGAACTTAAAACATAGCCTATGATTAGTTGTGATCCAAATAGGATAAGTCAGCAATTTTTAGGTGTCTTTAGGGCCAAAACCGTGGCTGCCCTAGAGCTTAAGGGCTTGGGTTTTGGTTCTAATTTTCTTAAGTTTGTGTTGTTAAGGTTCGAGCGAGTGCGTTCGGTGGCCAGCGTTGGAAATTCCGTGATTCAAGCTTGTTCGAGGTAAGGGAAATTTCTATATAATGAGTTTAGGCTTTTTGCTTTGTTTGTTGTGTGGCTTGATTGAATGAATATTGGTGGTAGTAAGTGTAGTATTTGTTAAGTGTGAAAGTGATGCTGTAACATGCTGTGAGTTGTTGAATTGTTTACTGCTGTATGAAATGTCATGACAGGTTTTGTTTGGCCTTGAATGATGACCATGAATGGTATTGAATGGCTTAAATCATGTTGATTTAATGTTGAATTGAAATATGCAAAAGTTGTTGTTGTGGTATGAATTAATTAATAATGCGAAGATCGATTGTTGATTTGGGTTGACGATTTACCCCGGTAAATCTGATGCGATTCCACAAGCCGAAAATATGATTTCATAAATAAATTGTTTAAGGCATTTTGACTTAAAAGTAAGCGTGAGGGTTCTAATATAACTAACCAGAGCTTACAAAGAAAGTAGAATGGAATTATGGAAAAATCTGAGTAAGTGGTGTCATTTACGAAAACGGTTGAGTTAGATGATGCGTCTGGGAAAAATTCTGGCTAGGAAAGACCTGGTTATTAAGAGTGTTCGCACCGCCTCTCTTTCCTGGGAATTTTACTAATGCATTATTTATCACGACTAGGGTTCCAACGACCTAAAACTAAAGAATTCTTTCTAGTACAATAACACGTAGGTGTGGCACAAAAAAATTGAAATTGGAAATTCACTAAGTAGAGTGAGTGAGGGTTTTTCGATCCGCATTGATTAATTAAATTGTACGCTAACCATTGAGAATCGACACTCGGAGCGTTTGACTGTCTTATGGACTTTCAAAAGGACGAGTTGTCACTTCATGCCCGCGTGGCAGCAATGCCTAATGTGTGGCAAGCCTTTGTGGCAATACCCTTGGTAGGGGAGTTGATTTGGACGTTGGGAAATAAAGTTCCTCGTCACTGCTGACCTTGTTTAAGGCTGCAGGTGTAACACCTGAGGACGAGATCGACATCGTATTAGGACGACGTATCGAGACCTCGACCAAGACCTTGTGTCGAGATCCCGTGCCAAGATCGTTTGCCGAGGTCATTTGCCGAGCTGAGGAGACCACATGCACTAGCTGCTGAGCTGAGGAGATCGCGTGTCGAGTTGATGAAGTCGCGTACCGAGCTGATGAGGACGCATGTCGAGCTGAGGAGGCTGTGTTCACGAACTCGTGTTAGAACCTTGTGCGCTTGCACGAGCACCCTTGTCGACATCGTGTCGAGATGACACCTCGTATTCTTTCGAACGTTATTCAGCGCTATTATTATATTGTTTGTAATAATTATAGTGTCGGCTTGCCGTTCTCGTCGAGTGTCTAGACCGTTGACCGACAGAGTAGAGAGTAATTATGAGAGGAACGATTAGACGGGTAGATGATTGATGGGATTGGCATCTTATAGCTGGAGTTACGATTATACCCCTTTTCTCACCAGCTGTATACCACGACCGATTCCTTCAAACACTCATTTCTCTTTTCTTCTTTCTTCTTCCTTCCTTCTGCTCTGAGTTTCGTTGTTTTTCTCCAAAAATCTCCATCGACGAAACCGTGAGTTCCATCGAGATTCTGCACAAGCTTTCTTCATCAACCTTGTTCATCATCATCTTCTCGACCTATATCTCGCCTGTTCGACCATCACCATTGAGGTATGAAGAACAGATTTTTCTTTTTCTCTGTGCTACTGTTTAGCGCTACTTATCTTCCATTTTTAGCCAGTTTTATGCTTCCAAATCATGTCAAATTGATGGGTTTTCTTCTTCACAATATTACCTATCTTTCTAACCGATTAATTGGGCTTGTAAAACAAATTTTCTTCCTCTGTTTTTCTGCAATCGGCAGTGCCCAGAAACCCCCATTTTTGGTTTGTTTCGATTTCTTGTTTTTCGTTTGTTGCTTCTGGTTATTGTTGTTGTCGATCTATCTGTTGAAGCATCAGATAACCTTTTTCATGAACTTTTGATCGAAATCCCTAACTTTGTGTTGGAGGAAAAATATATTTCAGTTCTTGAGTTTTATATTTTCTGGGTTGTGGTTAAGTTTAGGAAGAGAGAGCTAAGTGTATTAGAACCCATAGATCGAGCTGAGTTGTGTTTGTTTTAGGAAGTCTGATTCCCGAGATCGGGTGATTTCCGAATCGAGGTGTACGGGAAAGCGAATCCAAGGACGTGGAAGCAGTGGAATCCAGATCGAGAAGCGTACGTGTCGAGGTCGACTGAGAAGCGTACGTGTCAAGGTCGATTGAGGACATTACGTGTCGAAGTCGTTGTCGAGCTCGTTGAAGACAGCTGTGTCGAGGTCGTTGTCGAGCAGCATTAACTTGGAGTTCGGTAGCCGGTAACAACTGAGGGCGTGAATGAAGATCCTTACACAATGGGAACAAGCTCAAATTATTAATAAATAGAGTTTTAAGTTTTGTGATGAAGTCTCGTAAAAAAAATCTCATGATTAATAAAAAAGTCTCATGATGAATAAAAATGTGAATAAAAATCATTTAAAAATGTGTATCAAACAAGTTATGTTTTCTAGTTTGCAAAACACATTTTAATAACAAGTCTATCAAACATGTTTTTTCATTTTCTCATCTCTAAAACAGTTTTTAAAAATAGGATAACCAAACAACTTTTTTTTTATTTTTTTCTTAAAAACAGTTTTGTAAAACTGATTTATAAAATACTTTTTAAAAACTGAAAACTAAAACCAAATCAAACACCCCCTTAGTTTCTTCTTTTCTGTGTAATTTTGATTTGGTTGCCAAGATAACCACAATCAGGTTTTTGTCTTTCTCCTCTTTGTATCGTCCATTCCTAGTTGTTATCTTTTCTATTTCTGTATGATTGTGCATGTAAAGGACTGAACTTTTGGATCTAATATGTCGCTTCTTCATTTTTCTTTGCTCTTCTAATCTTTTATTATTATTTTTTAATTTTTTTACTGCTGCTGTGTATTTGCATACGAGTTGGGGTGGTAACCCACGGGTTCCTCTCCCAACCTCTGTTTGTGCCGCCATGGAACCCTAGGTGAGGGTTGGAGTTTGAATTCAATGTTAATAATTGTTTAAATAAATATAAACCTCTCTATTTATTTATTCTATGATCCCATCCTTTTTATCAATTGATTTTGCTTAGGAATTGTAAATTTGGGCTCTTCATTCCTACTCATTTGGCGTTTTTTTTAAAAAAAAATAGAATAGCAGTGATATTGATAATTGCTTTTTTTTTTGTTTCTGCTAAAGTCCATATAGGGTAACGTTTGATCATCCTTATCTAGTGTTATGCAAGTTATAATAGCAATAGATAATCATAAGTATTTAATATTGAGTCAGTTTTTTAAGAAGTAAATAATCGATAATAATTAGTAGTTATTAATTGTAATAATGTGTATCCGGAAATTTTATTACCGAAAAGTTCTTAGGAAATAGATGTTTTTGGATTTGATGCAAAAAAAATACTTTTTTAAGTGAAAGTTTTTTTTTAAAAGATATTTATAAAATAGAAATTGAATTTTTTTTTTTGGGAATAATCGTAATGGCAAATGAAATCTTTTTTTCAAACAATTAAGGTACCATTTTTTATGGGCGTTTTAGGCGTGCTAATACCTTCCCTATACGTAACTAACTCCTGAATCCAAATCTGGTTCAAAGAACAATTTTCAAATTTATTTTCAAAAAAAGATTTTTCCTATCGTTTTTCCTTAATAAACATTAGGTGGCAGCTCCATTTAAATTTTTAAGGTGGTTGTCGCACCAACTAATTTACCTTCCTGCTAAAGCTAATCCATCTATATCGTGACAAATAATTTACAACAATATTTCACATCTCTACCTGTATGTATTATAGTACACTCCTCCAAAACTAAATGAGCCCTTTAGGATTTCAAGCCAGTCTCTTACAATACAAGCAGGAAATATTTAAATTAAGGGTCTTGCTAATAAGTGCCCTTAGAGTACTAGTTGAGAAATCCAAAAATAGAAATTTTGTATTGGAAAGAATAATATTTAAACTTTTAAGTAATTGAATACACGATTTCTAATACAAAATTTCTTTATTTGATTCTTTAACTAGTGTTCTTAGGGCACTTGTTAGCCTTTGTCTTAAATTAATTAAGCTCCGCAAACCGCAATGGTGCCATCTGCATTTGCAAGAACAAATATCTTAAGAGGAAAAGAATATATAATACAAACTCAATTGAGAAATCAAGGAAAAAAATATAGATATAATTAATGTGAAGTGATTTGAAAATTTGAATACAAGAGAGGAACTCGCCCTAAACGCTAACTGAATACCTTATACATAAAAAAGACCATATTATATCCAACCGACCCAAATTTCACTATTGCTTTTTCTTCAACAATTAATAACAAAACCACCAAAAGGAAACCTTCAACACAGACGTGCACTGCACGGCCTATACATACAAATTGCAAAGTACAACACACACTTGTTCAGTAAAAATTAAGTTCCTCTTCTTTCTTCTTCTTACTTAACTGGTCACTGTTTCACATACGCAAAACAAACCGTGATGTTAATTAATTTACATCATCATGCTTTCTTCCTCACCATAGCCTGATGGTGAGGGTTCCCATCAAACAAGTCATCAATGTAATTCTCTATATCCTCAGCCTGAAACTTAATGTACTTCTCCGTTTGTCTCCCGGGGTCCAAAATCTGCGAAAACCTCCCCAAAAACGACCTGTAGGCTGGTATCACAAGCGCTGAAATTGAAACCCTTAGCTCAGATTGAAGCTGTTCGTCGCACACAACCCACGTGCTCTGCGTTTTGTGTATCTCCTCAAACAACGCATTGAAACTCTTGAACCTCTCCTTCAGCACAGGCTTTTGAACCTTCCCATTATCGCTCAAACCTTTAGGACTAAGACAGCTCAATATCTTGCTCCACGTTTCTATCTGATAGTTCTTGTGGTAGGTTCTCAGTTCTGTTGATCTCTTACGACACCACGTTTCACCCATCACTTCGTAGATCTCCGCTGAGCCTTTGATTTTCTGAACAATGTACCTTCCATTGTTCATCATGAAGATGCAGCTTAGTGCTACCTCTTTGTACAGCTTCGCCTTCCTTCCAAATTCGAGTCCAGCAACTCCATCGTTTTCACCAACTGTGCCGCAAACGGCGAAGCTTTTTCCTTATGTTTGTCGTTTCGGTTATGAGATTCTCCTTCGTAATGAGGCCTGCTCGTAGAGTCTGCGCGCTCGATTTTTGAATGTTCTCTGAAGACTTCTTCCAACGTGTCCTTGTACACGCCGGCGAGTTTCAGGGAGTTAATGAACCAGCGTGTCAGCGGGTGAATCGCACCGCCGGCAACCGGCGTTTTCCCGGTGTCGGACTTGATCTGGTTTTCTAACTCGCAGAATATTAGCACCGCTGCCTCGCCGAGCCTGTTCTTCGCCGACGTCGTTTCCACTTTGATTTCACCGGCGATCTCTTCCGGGAACAGATTCTCCTGATTCGGGATCGCGTCCTCAAAGTCTCGTACACGTCGAGGAACTTGAAGAGTTTCTCCGCGGCACGCTTTGTCATTGACAAGCTCTCCGCAAAGTTTAGAAGCTGAATCGTCACGACGCGTGTGAGGTTGCTGTAGAGGATATCGGCAACCGTCGGGGTGCCGGCGAACACCGACTCCGCAAGGTTCCTCTCGCCGGAAACCACACTCCGGTGCATTCGTTGAACGTGTTGAGCCCCGTTGGGATCTGTTCTCTCTCAAGTGATTCCCATTGCATTTTTTGAACCTCGTCGATGCTGATCTTTTCATACCCTAACTTGTGCAGGCATTCCTCGAAGGCATGCTTTCTGGAAACGGCGTACACGTGGCAGCATTCGGATTCGTAACCGCCTAATATCATCTCCCGCGCTATTTTGTTCAAATTTGTAACTGCCTCCTCCGGAAAACCCGGGAAATCCATAACCGTCTCAACGGTTTCTACATCTGAAGGTTCTGCCGCCACGTGCTTCCCTTTTGGATCGTGGCTCACGCCGGATTCTGATTTGCTATGATTTCTAGATTCTTCCATTAGCAACTTGAATTCCTCCTCCAAATACGACATCGCTCGCTGTTGAATTGCGCCGATGCGGTTAACCGTTTTCCTTTGATTTCTTCTTTTTCTTTTTCCTTTTCTTTTTCTCCTTCTCCTTCCTGTTCTTCGTCTTCTTCGGTTTGGATCTGAGACTCTGTGCTCAACATTTTCATCAGCTTTGAAACGCGATTCACAGCTTCCAGCAACGAGGAATCTTCCTCCGCAGCCTGTCCCCACTTTGTTTCGCCGGTGTCGTACCTCGCAATCTTCTCTTCCACGAGATCCATGAACCTCTCGACAAAATCAGGAATCTTCTGATCTTCCTTGGAATCTCCATTATTGTTATCAAGGAATCGATCGATGTCTTCTGAAACGTTCTCTAGGTTGGGAGGAGGAGATTCCGGTGGAACCTCGACGGTTACTTCTTCCTCCTCCTCCTCCTTCTTTTCTTCTTCCTCTTGCTCAACCTGAACGTGATCAGCATCAGCAGTAGCAGCATTTTCGGTTTCGCCGTCCGCTTTGACGACATCGACGTTGTCTTCAGGTTCCGGCAACGGCGAATGAGGGGTGTCGCCGGCGTTGGTGTCCTCGTCTTTGCGAGGGAACTGCCGGATTGCTCAGCAAGGTTCTTCTCCATTGTTGGTTGTGGTGCCGACGGTTATGGTTCCCCTCAGAGAAACCAGAAAGGCAAAAATTGCGTTTCAGAATGATAAATGCCGAGACAACATGGAGAATTATCCGCTTTGTTTTTCTTTTTTTTTTTAATTATTTTCCTTTTGTTCTATTTTTGTTTCTATGGTCATTAACTATTATTTTTTCTATACTATTTTTTTCAAAATGTTTTCAGAGGTTGGGATTGAAATGGTCGTCGTCGTTTGCTCCGCGTTCGTGTACGAAGGAGAAAGAGAGAGAAACGAATGGACAGAAAGCTCCAACACGAGGTAAATGACAGAAGAGAACACGTCAAATTAGATAGTTACAGAGTCAAATCTATTAAGAGGGTAGTTAACCGTTGACCCTCAATTTTTACAAGTTACAACGGTCTATTGTATCTTTCTTTGGGTGGGCCGCATCCCATTTAGATACACAAAAATTTTCTCTAGCAACAACGTATTCTTAATAAATACTTTAAAAAAATTATTAATTGAAAGGATTTTTTTTGACTGGTAATTGAAAGGATCTTGATAAAAATAAATTTGAAATGTCTCTTTAATTTTTTTTATATGAAAATGTTTCTTTATTTTTAATATAATATTTTTTACTAAATAATTTAATGTTTGAGAAGTATCCATTAATTTTCATTTTCCTTTTCTATAGATAAAGAAAATTAAAAAAGCTAAAGAACAAGGTGAGGGGTACTACATCTCATTACATCAAATGAAGGTTAAGACCAACTTTAACGTGCCTGTAATTACTTGCGTTGCTTTATTTTTTGTTGTGCGTCCTATACGTACACATAGGACAAAACAAAGAGACGCTGCAGCGTTGTTTTAGTAGGTGATGTTTACCAAAATAAAGAGACGTCTGTTTATAGCGTGGAATTACACTTAGACTTCATACAACGGCTAAAAATTTAAGATCGTGCGCTGAAGTTGCTCTAAGACTAAAGTGAGGAGAAGGATCATCCATAGTAGTCCATGAAAAGCCTCCATGATGACCTAAGTTGGCTAAAAAATCATCACAACTATTAGCTTCATGCAGGGCCGGCCCAAACTCTTGCTTTAGGCCTCCAAATAAAAAACATTTTTTAATTAATAAATAGGCCTCCAAATAATTTTTATTATTATGAAATAAGTCAGACATAGGGGTGTAAACGAGCCGAGTCGAGCCGAGCACTTGAAGCTTGAGCTTGGCTTGTGAAGAAAATGTAAAGCTTGTGCTTGGCTCATTTGTTTCATTGAGCCAAACTGAAAGCTTGAGTTTGGCTTGCTAGAAAAAAATAGAGTTTGGCTTGGCTTACTAAACTCATTTATAGCTTAACTATTTTTGTGTTATAAAAAATACTTAAATTATTTTTAAAGTTTATTTAGTTAATAAAGATTTTAACATTATGTGATAATCTATAAATAAAAATACGTATTTAATATGTGGTATGTGAAATTCAAAAATATTAATCATCTCTTAACTAAAAGGAATAAAATATAAAAATGTATTTAATTTTGATTTCCTAAAATAGTGCTCTCGTTACTAGAGAATAATGAAATTATTTTTACTAAACACTCAAACACTGCATTTTAATTGATCATGTTTAAAATTCTTCAAAAAATTACATTTCTTACCAATGTGGTGTTGGTCCAGTGGAGGTGACTTACGAATTGGGTAGGGAGAGTGAAATACTGAGAAATAAATATGCAAACAATGTTAGAGATTTACGAATGAAGGGAGAGATTTGACGAAGGAAGAGAGATACTCATTCCCACTCAGCATATATATAGTTAACCAAATTTCTTTGAACCATAGTGGCGATAAGGATTCTAATACGATGTGCAATGTTGGAGGAAGAGGGGGAGTGGTGTTCTTAGTTAGGGTTAGGAAAGATTGGATTTGAGAAAGAAGAAGAGATGAGATTGAGAGAGAGGAAAGAGCGTGGGGAGCAGTAGGAGATGAGGGAATTAGGTTTAAGTTAGGTGGATTCTAGGTGGGCTCGTGGTGATGGTTTTGGGCCGAGGGAATGGGCTGCGAGTTTAAGGGAAATGGAGAAAGGGGGGACGCGAACAAAGGCGCGAGGGGTGCAACCAATGGACAGAGAGAAGCACACGCAGGGGGCGCATCAGAGAAGCGAAGGGGGTGCAGGAAGGAAAAACAAAAAAGGGAGATGTGTCTTCTTTGAAATTTGGGCTGCTATTAGCACCTCTCTGATTTATAACATGCACCCCTTTCTTCAAAAATAAAATATTTTCTTTCTCTCTTTCTTTTTTCTTTTCTTTAATCTCTTTTATTCTTTATTATAAAACCAAAAATATTATTTTATTGATTATTACTACTACTACTAATTTAAAAAAAAATTAAATAAATAATAAAATAAAATAAAATAAAAAGGCCGGACAAAATTAGGGTACTACAGCTGCCCCTCCTTAATTATATTTTACTCGAAGGTCTTCGTGCATTCGTTGTAAAAGGTAATTAAGGATAAAGAACTCTAATTTTGTCCAGAACGAAATTGTTTGAGGACGCGAGATTGGCTCCCGACTAGGTCTGATTCCTAGTGAATTCCCGGTAAGGCATAGGTTTAGTTCCTAACTCTTATAAAATTGGTGAAAGATTCTGTAACTGCCCAGATTTTTCATCCTTCAAGATTAGGATATGTTTTAGGGTATTAGAACATGCTTATAATTGCTTGGGATGAGTTTCATATGTTTTACCATTCCTTCAGCCGATTGAGTATCTAGATGTACCTTTGTTCCTATGTTTAGTTATTTCAGTTACTGTATTCCTCATTTTCGAACCCCTTAACAACTCAATTGGATTTAAGTCCCTCCAATAAAGTTGTAACGTTATCTCTTATCTTTTAGTTGGCTTTAGTTCGACTCGATTTCGATACCTATAACTCTAGATATGCTCTCTGGAGTCAACACAGCGCAAGCGTAACACTTAGGAATATTATAGTATATTTCAACTGCATGTTTGACCCTATTAGAGTCCGAATTTGGGTAAGCCTATTAGAGAGAATATTGTAGGAAATTCTCTTAGCTTTCCAATGACACCAAGAATACCTCAATTAGACATCTGTAGCTCCAGATACAGCCAAAACAAGCGATGATGCGATGGCGTGGCGCCCAGACTCAGCGCGCTGGGATCACCGAGAGCTGCGGCGGTGCCCATTCGAGCGCCAGCGCTGCTACCAGGTGATTTCTGTATGTTTTTACGCATTTTGTTTCGTTTTTGGCACGTGTAATCCGACCCATTGGACCCAAACTCGACCCAATTCACTAAGATTACATGTTAGGGTTACAAACCAACCACTAAGCCTCGGCTTTGAACCCTAATCACGTTTGGAAACCTCTCCCCAAAGATCAAATCTCACTTCTCCATTCTCTCTATTTTTCTGCACTTGGTGAGTTTCAACCTTACTCTTGGGACTAAAGAACCATTGTTGGGGCTTTGCTCTACCAACATCCTTCATCGTTCTTGGAGGGCTTGGGTTTAAGGTAATGCCTATAATCTAAGTTTCAGTTTATGATCGCCGTTAGGGTTCCAAACGTTAGTTTTCTCACTTCTCATCACCTATTCTTGTGTTTTTTTTATGGAGAAAGCCACGAAGGGAGAGGAAAAGCTTGGAGTTCACATACCCTATCTAGAGCACAAAATTCTAAGAGGTAAGGGGGTAGTTTGATGCTCATGTAGTGGGTTTATGGAATCTTGAATGAACAATAGGGATGTCCCAAGATCCCTAAGCCTCGCCTTGTTGCCATGAGAGAATCACCGTCACCATGGTGACGAGAAAATCAATCTAAAACCAGCAAATTGATGTTTAAATATGTTCCTTATTGATTTTATGATATTATATTGTGGTTGGATGCTGTGGTTACGGTTGATGGTTGACTCATTGATGTTGGTGGTTGAAGTGCATGATTTTATGCTTCTTTTGGTGTTTGAAACATGATGCAAATTCCTTGTTATTAACACCTATGATCTTATGTTATCTGTTGATGTTTGCAACATGCTATGATTTCCTTGTTGAGAGATTGGTGTCTAAGTGATGAACATGCTCTTTGGAATTTGCTACTTCATGTCTTGAGATTAAGTATTTGTGCATGATTTTATGCTTCTTTTGGTGTTGGAAACATGATGCAAATTCCTTGTTATTAACACCTATGATCTTATGTTATATGTTGATGTTTGCAACATGCTGTGATTTCCTTGTTGAGAGATTGGTGTCTAAGTGATGAACATGCTCTTTGGAATTTGCTACTTCATGTCTTGAGATTGAGTATTTGTGCATGCTTGATTTGCTAGTTAGTGCAAAATATTGTTTGAAGTAGTGGTGTTGGTTCTAATAAATTATGCAGAAAATTGGAATAAGGGTAATGGGTTTAAAGGTTAAAATCTAGATTAAATGTACTAAATAAATGGTAGGCAATTTTGGTGATTTCTTGATGTTGGTATTATAGCCTTAAGTGTCTAATAAAATAACAGTAAGAAGGATATAAAATCTATTATGCAGAATTCTCTGTAAAAATGCTAAGTGTTGGGTTGATTGGGTTTAAGGTCTCATGTTTTGAATTTTATAATTCCATAAAAGATAGTTGTGGTTCTAAGGACTCTGGATTAGTGTCAAGTATGAATTATAGGACATAACAGTACACCAAACGATCCCCAAAAGCGTGGAAATCACACGACTGTAGGTTTTGGACAAAAGTTGGGCGCGCCAGCGCCCATCATCGGGCGCCAGGCGCCTGCAGGCAACGGCGCGTCTATCTTTAGTATCCTGCCATTTCTCGCGTGTTGGGCTATATCCTATGAACTATATTAGATGTCCAAAACTTGCCAATGGTAACTAGAGAATGGTTAACATGATAAGACTTGGATGAGATAATTATTTAATTAAATGATTGAGTTAAGTATTGTGCGTTTGAAACTTAGTTAGCTAAGTAGGTTGATTGTTATTATGTTGCTGGTTAAAGGGACTCCTCAACGTACTGACTGGTTAACTTTGTTGCTGTTGTATGTAATTTGTTGACACTTGGCTGATTGTTCTTGTATCATGAGTGTCTCATTGATGCCGTTATTGTTATTCTATAGAAGATATTGCGATAGAAGTCGTTATTGTTAGACACCGCATTTGATCATGTTGATGCATCCTGGTGTCGACATGGTTGTTGTTGCTAGTAGGGCATATCGGGCAAGGTATCCCGTGACGGGCGAGGTTTCCCGGTCCTACGGTTAAAAAGGGCGAATCGGGCAAGGTATCCCGTGTCGGGCGAGGTTTCCCGGTCCTGCGGTTAATGGGGCGAATCGGGCAAGGTATCCCGTGACGGGCGTGGTATCCCGGTCCTGCGGTTAATGGGGCGAATCGGGCAAGGTATCCCGTGACGGGCGTGGTATCCCGATCCTGTTGTTATTGGGGCATTACGGACATGGCATTCCGAAACGGGCAAGGTATCCCGGCCTCGTTATAAATGGATCCACATGCATATAGTTATGGTCCTAGAGATGCATCATTATGATGATAATATGCCTGGTTATGCATATATTGTGATGTTATTCTAATGTTGTGGTTGATGTCGTAGCCTGTGGTGTTTAGACGGTTGTTGTTATTATGTGTTGTTGTTGTAGGTACAATGTTGATGTTAGGACTTGTTCAGGTTTATGCGCATTGTTCATTTAGTTTCTTTACCTTAAAGTGCTACTTGAGTGCATGATTTACAGTAACGACCGTTTAGGACCGCTCACAGAGCTCAATATCACCGAGCTCGAGTTCTGAGCTCAACACACCAAGCTCAACATAAACCTATATGAGATGTGTTTAAAAACAAAACTCTTGTGCCCTTTTAAAAATACGATATATATTTTTTTTTATAAAACCAACTCGTGCACATCGAGTAATTCTGACTTTTGAAACATGGTGCAACTAAGACACAAGACTTAAATTCTAATAAAACATACATGCATAACATACATATATATATCACTCGAAATAATAATGTATACAAAATCTGAGTAGCAAATGTGCAAAGAAAATACACCTAAGGTAAGCGACTTCAAAAGAGCAATCATACCACAGGGGTACTTAATGAACTCACCAGGGGATGCTCCAAAAGTAAGACCACCCAGTCTACCTGAAACAACAAAACAACAACGCCCCAACTGGTCACGACATACTACTCCAAAAGAAAACAAGTGCAGTCATCAAAAGAAATCGTCGAACAAACAATCAATCACGACAAGTACAGTCGTCACTCGGGTCCTCGTCGAGCTCCTCTTGACATCATCTCTTTGTCGAGTTCCTGCGCCCTCAACATCGCTGGGTAGCCGTCATGGATTGAAGGCACCACGGGAAAGGTCAACTTCTCAACAATTCAAGATAAGCTCGACATAAAGGATATAGGCAAAGCAGCAATAATATATCTCAATCACCACCATTGACTCGACCATCTCACTCTGGACTCGACACAACTCTTATTAGGAATATCGTCGTGAGTCCATCCCCAAGCCCGGCGTAATAGGTAAGCAGCAGGTCGAACCCCAAACCGATACCATGCATTAATCGGCGAGTCCAACCCCAAATCGATAATGCGACGCTAGCCAATCCACCATAAACAAAAGGGGACCTAGCACCCTCGATTATACTGGGTCGGCTCAAAAGCGTCATCGACTCACTAGCTCTCTCACTTTCGATGATTAGCTGCCGCATGTCAAAGAGTAACACAACTTACTTGATCACATATCAAATAAAGAGAGCATGCTTAACATGAAGAAAACACAATTAGACATTTAAGCAATAAAACATTCTGCATGAAGAAGCATGAATTAAATGATACACCATTCACAACATATATTCAATCACATATCAAATACATGCAAAACTCAATCATATTACAATATTCCAATCTCGACACCAATCAAGGAGTCCATACATAAATAGAACAATAAGAATAAAGTCTTAGAGATATCTAGGAGTTGCCCTTACGCTAGCATACTACGAAAGAATTAATGTGAAGCGCCTTACGAACTCAAGTTAATCTTTGCTCGACAACGACCTCGACACGGTGTCTTTGAATGAGCTCGACAGCGACTTCTCTTACTCGATCTCGACACGGCTGTCCTCGATCGACCTCGACACGCGTCGCTTCTCGATCGACCTCGACCGCGTCTGGATTCTCGATCTGGATCCCACTTTGCTTCCACGTCCTTGGATTCGCTTTCCGTACACCTCGATTAAAATCACCCGATCTCTGAATCGGACTTCCTAAAACAAACACAACTCATTTCGATCTATGGGTTCTAATACACTTAGCTCTCTTCCCAAACTTAACCTGACCCGAGAAAATATAAAACTCAAGCGAAATATATTTTTCCTCTAACACAAAGTTAGGGTTTTTCGATCAAGAGTTCATGAAAAAGGTTATCGATGCTTCAGCGAGATAGATCGACAACAACAACAACCAGAAGCAACAAGCGAAAAACAAGAAATCGAAATAGACCGAAAATGAAGAGTTTACGAGCGCTGCCGTGCGAAAAAGCAGAGGAAGAAAATTTGTTTTACAAGCCCAGTGTCGGTTAGAAAGATAGGTAATATCGTGAAGAAGAAAACCCATCAGTTTGACATGATTTGGAAGCATAAAGCGGCTAAAAAGGGAAGGAAAAGTAGCGCTAAGCGATGTACGAGAGGAAGAGAAAAATCATTCTTCATACCTCGATGGTGATGGTCGGCGAGGTGAGATATGGGTCGAGAAGATGATGATGAACAAGATTGATGAAGAAAATTTGTGCGAGAATCTCGATGGAACTCAAGGTTTCGTCGATGGAGATTTTGGAGAAAAACAACGAAACTTCAGGCGAAGGAAGGAAGAAGAAACAAGAAAAGAAAGAATGAGTGTTTGAGGAAAGCGATCGTGAATACAATTTGGTGAGAGAAGGGTATAATCGTAACTCCAACTATAAGATGCCAATCCCATCAATCATTCTACCCATCTAATCGTTCCTCTCTCATAATTACCTCTACTCACGTAGGTCAGCGGTCTGACACGCAGCGGCGAGCGGCAAGCCGACAAGATAATAATTACAAACAATATAATAATACTTATTTGAATAACGTTGAAAGAATCGAGGTATCATCTCGACACGATGTCGACAAAGTGCTCGTGCAAGCGTACAAGGTTCTAACACGAGTTCGTGAATGCGGTCTCCTCATTTCGACATGCGTCCTCATCGGCTCGATGCAGCGACTTCATCAACTCGACACGCGATCTCCTCGATTCGGCTGACTAGTGCGTGGTCTCCTCGGCTCGGCAAATGACCTCGACAAGCGATCTTGTACGGGATCTCGACACAAGGTCTTGGTCGAGGTCTCGATCGTCGTCCTAATACGATGTCGATCTCGTCCTCGGGTGTTACAATCTCTCCCTCTAAAAAATTTCGTCCTCGAAATTGCAAATAAGATTCTCACCTCGGAAAAGTTGAGTCTTGAGTCTTCATCTTCTCCTCCGGCACACCAAGTCGCATCTCCGTCTTACGATCCCACACAACCTTGACGAGTTGAATCTCTTTGTTCGCATGGCTGTTTGGCTTTCCGATCAGCGATCCTTCTTTGGTGGCGCTTCAAAAGATAAGTCGTCCTTGAGTTGAATCACATCAGGTTCGATGACATGAGAGGGTCGGAAACATACTTCCGCAATTGTGAGGCGTGGAAGGCGTCGTGAATGTTCGACAAGAATGGTGGCAAGGCAATCGATATGCCCTTTGGACCAATCTGACGAAGAATGCTGGTAAGGTCCAATAAATTTAGGGGTAAGTTTTTTGGATTTGATCGCTCGACCGACTCCGATGGTGGGGGTGACTCTAAGAAATACATGTTCTCCTTCCTCGAACTCGAGTGGTCGGCGTCGTTAGTGCATAACTCTTACATGCGACTTTGAGATGTTCGCATCCGATCTACGATCAAAGCGGATCTTTCGGTGATCTGCTGGATCATATCTGGTCCTCTGACGATTCGCTCGCCCGTCCTGGTACCAACAAAGAGGCGTCGACATTTCCGTCCATCTGGCGCTTCAAAGGTGCCATTCCAATACTCGCATGAAGCTGTTATTGTAGGTGAACTCCACCAATGGTAAGGCGTCGTCCCAACTTCCTCGGTGATCTAACGTCTGGCTCGCAACAAATCTTCAAGTGATTGGATCGTTCTCTCAATCGGCCGTCGATGCGTGGATGATATCTTAGCTAAGCACTGAGCTCGGTTCCCATCGCTCTGGCAATTCCCTCCAAAAATGAGGCGTGAACCGGATCTCGGTCCGACACGATCGAAGAGGTATTCCATGAAGTCGTACTATCTCGCGATGTAGATCTCGGTCGGCTTTTCCACGTTGTATGTCGACCTCCTTTGGTAAGAAATGGCGAATTTGGTCAATCGGTCGACGATCACCCAAATCGAATCATTCCTCTTCTGCGTCTTGACAAACCTACAGCGAAATCCATGGAAATACTATCCCATTTCCAAGCGCGCGTCAGCGATTGTAGCATTCCGCGGTCGTTGGTGCTCCACGCCGGCTTCGACCACGTTAAACATGAAGCCACGTACTCGGCCACTTGCTTCTTCATTCCGGACCACCAAAAATACTTCTTCAAGTCTTGATACATCTTCGTAACTCATGGGTGAATAGTAAAGTTGCTCTTATGCGCTTCGGCGAGGAACATCTTCCTCAGCTCGGATACGTTAGATGCGCACGCTCGGCCATTGCACCTCGAGATGTCGTCGCTCAGGCCTTGAATTCTGCGTCTTCCACTTGCGCTATCAACTGAATCTTCTCTTGCGAAGCTTGTCATGAACTTGCTGGTCTCGGATCTCGTCAACAATCTATTAGAAATGGTAAGCATACCAAATCTCGGCTTCCCAGGTGAAACTTGACACTCGACTTCAAGTCTCGGAACTTCTCGAGCATCTCCGACTCCTTGATCATCATTGCCGAGGTTAAAGCGCTCTTCCTACTCAGCGCATCTGCTACTCGTTAGCCTTACAGGGATGGTATTCCAGCGTAAAGTCGTAGTCCTTGAGAAATTACGTCCCATCTACGGCGCGCATGTTGAGTTCTTTACGGTCGAGCAGTACTTCAAGCTCTTGTGATCGCTGAAAGCGATAAGAGTGCTCCCGTAAAGGTAGTGCCTCCATATCTTGACGCCAAAAACCACTTCTTTGCCGGCTCAAGTCGTGAGTAGGGTAGTTCCTCTCGTGAATCTTAAGGTGTCTTGAAGCATCTGCGACCACGCTTCGATGTTGCATCGTACGCATCCCGATCCCTGGTGTGATGCATCACAATACACCTCGAAAGGCTCTTGGGTTGAGGCAAAATCGGCCTGGTATTTGTCGTCAAAAAGGTCCTTGATCGTTGAAAAGCGGCCGCACTCCTCGGTCCAGGAAAAAGGTTGATCCTTCCTCGTCGATCGTGTAAGGCGCGACAATCTTCAAGAAACCTTCAATGAATCTTCGGTAATATCTGCTAAGCCGACAAAACTCCACGATCTCGGTAACCGTCTTGGTTGTTCCCACGCTAACCGCCTCAATCTTAGTTGGATCCACGGCTATCCGCTTCTTTGGAAATCACGTGACCAAGAAAATTCACCTCTTGACCAAAATTCACACTTGACCAGGTTGGCATAGAGTTGCTTATCTCGTAATATCTGCGATTACTCGACATAGGTGTTACTGCGTGTTCTTCTCGGTTCCTCGAGTAGATCAATATGTCGTCGATGAACACTACAACGAACCGATCCAAAAGCGAATGGAAAATCCTGTTCATGTAATCCATAAACCACGGTGGCGCGTTAAATCGCTCAAGCGGCATCACCAAGTACTCGTAGTGACCGTATCTAGTCTGAAAGCTGTTTTGGCGACATCTTCCTCCTTCACGCGAATCGATGGTAGCCCGAGCTTCAAGTCTATCTTGGAAAGATCGCCGCTCCACGAAGTTGATCCATCAAGTCGTCAATCGTGGTAACGGATAACGGTTCTTCCACGATAACCTTGTTGAGCTCGCGATAATCCACGCCACGATCTTGATCGTCTATCCTTCTTCTTAACCAACAACACTGGAGCTCCCCACGGTGACACGGCTCGGTCGTATGAATTGCCGACTCCAAGTGTTCGATCTGGGACTTGACTCTTTCATCTCGGCGGGAGACATCTGTATGGCGCTTTGGAAATCGGTCTGTTCACGGAATCGGTCGATGGAGAACTTCGACCTCTCGTCTTGGTGGTAACCTGGCACGTCTTCGGAAAAACGTCCTCAAAGTCACACACCACTGGAACATTCTTCACGTCGATCTGTGAAAAACTTCGAACTAGCGGATACATGTATTCCCTAGTTCCTTCTTTCAAAGAAACTCCAATACGTTCGGCGAGAAAGATAATTGGAGACTCAAGGTCTGGAAAAATTACGATTTCACAGACACGGTCCAAGGACATGGTGGTGTGACAACCAATCCATCCCGAGGATGACATCTAAGCCCTTAAGAGGCAAACAAACCAAATTGACCACAAACTTTCTACTCTGAATAATCACTACACAATTAAGACATGCGGTGTTTGTGACTAAGGTTTTAGCATTTGGGGTTGTAACTACTAATTTAAGCGATAAAGCGATCCGCAGTCAAGTTCAAATGGTTCACACAATCGAGAAGAAATAAAGGAATGGGTTGCACGAATCAAAAAACGGATAAAGATTTACCCCGATCTCACATTCACCTTGGATAAGATCTTGACTCGTTCTGCTTCCTCGCCACTCATGCGAAAACTACGCCTTTAGCCATGGCGCTTCCCGCGCGCTTTGCGCGAAGCATCGTCGGTTCGGACTTTAGGTGTAGGACAATCCTTGGCAAAATGCCACGGCTTCTTCTGATTGTAGCACACCCTCCTTACGAAATGCGATTATTGGCGTAATGTCCGTCTTTCCACAGCGGAAACAAGTCACCTCGACACGATGCATCCTCCGCTTCTCGGTACCTGGGTCATCGGACGATCATCCCTGTTGTCGTTCCCACGTGGTCGGTCGTAAGGCTTCTTACTGCGGTTGTTTCCGCTTTACGTGCAAATCTACGCCCGCACTCTGGGGTCTCACGGTCAGCCCTAGCAGTCTTCTTCTTGTGGCTCCTTACTCCTTCTACCTCGATCTGCGATCAATCGACTCTTGGAGGTTTCGGATCCTCAGCGACACTGCGACTTGAATGTCGAATCTCGATCCCGTTGGAATCTCTCACTTAACCATCTTTGGTCGATTCGATCCGCGAAATGGACTAGAAATACCTCGCCAACGACTCGAACTTGGCGCATACTCGGACAACATCGAGTTGCCTTCTTCTTGATTGAAGAAATTCCTGCTCCTTCTCGGCTCGTGCGATGTCTGGGAAGTACTTGTCCAAGAACCTTTCACGAAAAAGCTCCCAGGTCATCTCGCGGCGTTCGCTATAAATGTTTGCTTCAACTCCTCCACCAATACTCTGCGTCTCCTAGCGGTAAGTAGGTGGCATAGTCGACCTTCACGTTGTCAAGACGTGGAGTGCCTCGAAGATCTTCTCGATCTCTTGCATCCAAAGATCGACTTTATCTGGATTTGGCTCACCATAGAACTTGGTGGATCATGCTTCCTAAAGTCTGCTAATCCTCTGGCTTGACATTTCGTTACGTTAGATTCTTTTCTTTGCGCAAGTTCTATTTGAGTTAACACTGCCGTCTGTTGAGCCATCGCGTTAACTGTTGAGTTCTGGCGGTGATTGTTGAGCCATGGCTGCCGCCATCTCGGTCATAGCTTGAATTGCTCGTTCCATGTCGGCGTTCTCGGTTGCGGTATCGTATTCCTCTGGTGGCATTAGATTCCACAAAGTTCAAAACCTGTCGAATCTCGAACAAGGATGTGTTAAAACACCTTTGCTTCAATCAAGAAGCAGTTCAAACAATTTTTCAAGCAATAAGTGCTTCACTTAATCAAGCGACAATCAACATATTACAACTAGGTACCCAACACACATAACCCGACACGGTGACGGTCCAAATCTCCTATGCACGGCTCGGTCGAGCCGAAGCGCTCACGATACCAACAATGTAACGACCGTTTAGGACCGCTCGAGCTCGATATCTGAGCTCGAGTTCTGAAACTCAACACACCAAGCTCAACATAAACCTATATGAGATGTGTTTTAAAAACAAAACTCTTGTGCCCTTTTAAAAATACGATATATATTTTTTTATAAAACCAACTCGTGCACATCGAGTAATTCTGACTTTTGAAACATGGTGCAACTAAGACACAAGACTTAAATTCTAATAAAACATACATGCATAACATACATATATATATCACTCGAAATAATAATGTATACAAAATCTGAGTAGCAAATGTGCAAAGAAAATACACCTAAGGTGCAGCGACTTCAAAAGAGCAATCATACCACAGGGGTACTTCCAGAACTCTCACGCATTGCTCCAAAAGTAAGACCACCAGTCTACCACTGAAACAACAAAACAACAACGCCCCAGCTGGTCACGACATACTACTCCAAAAGAAAACAAGGTCGCAGTCATCAAAAGAAATCGTCGAACAAACAATCAATCCACGACAAGTGCAGTGCGTCACTCGGGTCCTCGTCGAGCTCCTCTTGGCATCATCTCTTGTCGAGTTCCTGCGCCCTCGACATCGCCTGGGTAACCGTCATGGATTGAAGGCACCACGGGGAAAGGTCGACTTCTCAACAATTCAAGATAAGCTCGACATAAAGGATATAAGCAAGCAGCAATAATATATCTCAATCACCACACGTGACTCGACCATCTCACTCTGGACTCGACACAACTCTTATTAGGAATATCGTCGGCGAGTCCATCCCCAGCGGCGTAATAGGTAAGCGGCAGGTCCAACCCCAAACCGATACCATGCATTAATCAGCGAGTCCAACCCCAAGCGATAATCGGCGCCTGTAATCCACCATAAACAAAAAGGGGACCTAGCACCCTCGGTTATACGGGTCAGGCTCAAAAGCGTCATCGACTCCCTAGCTCTCTCACTCGATGATTAGCTCGCCGCATGTCAAAGAGTAACACAACTTACTTGATCACATATCAAATAAAGAGAGCATGCTTAACATGAAGAAAACACAATTCGACATTTAAGCAATAAAACGATTACTGCATGAAGAAGCATGATTCGACGACAATACACCATTCACAACATATATTCAATCACATATCAAATACATGCAAAACTTCAATCATATTACAACATTCCAATCTAGACACCAATCAAGGAGTCCATACATAAATACAACAATAAGAATAAAGTCTTAGAGATATCTAGGAGTTGCCCTTACGCTAGCATACTACGAAAGTATTAATGTGAGCGCCGCTTACGAACTCAAGTTAATCTTTGCTCGACAACGACCTCGACACAGCTGTCTTTGAATGAGCACGACAACGACTTCTCTTACTCGATCTCGACACGGCTGTCCTCAATCGACCTCGACACGTGCGGCTTCTCGATCGACCTCGACCGCGTCTGATTCTCGATCTGGATCCCACTGCTTCCACGTCCTTGGATTTTCGCTCCCCCGTACACCTCGATTCGGAAATCACCCGATCTCGGGAATCAGACTTCCTAAAACAAACACAACTCAGCTCGATCTATGGGTTCTAATACACTTAGCTCTCTTCCCAAACTTAACCACAACCCAGAAAATATAAAACTCAAGAACTGAAATATATTTTTCCTCTAACACAAAGTTAGGGTTTTCGATTAAGAGTTCATGAAAAAGGTTATCTGATGCTTCAACAGATAGATCGACAACAACAACAACCAGAAGCAACAAATGAAAAACAAGAAATCGAAATAGACCGAAAATGAAGAGTTTACGGCGCTGCCGATTGCGAAAAAGCGAGAGGAAGAAAATTTGTTTTACAAGCCCAATTAATCGGTTAGAAAGATAGGTAATATCGTGAAGAAGAAAACCCATCAGTTTGACATGATTTGGAAGCATAAAGCGGCTAAAAATGGAAGGAAAAGTAGCGCTAAGCGATGTACGAGAGGAAGAGAAAAATATGTTCTTCATACCTCAATGGTGATGGTCGGCGAGGCGAGATATGGGTCGAAGATGATGATGAACAAGATTGATGAAGAAAATTTGTCGCGAGAATCTCGATGGAACTCACGGTTTAAATCGATGGAGATTTTGGAGAAAAACAACGAAACTTCGAGGCGAGAAGGAAGGAAGAAGAAAGAAGAAAAGAGAAAGAATGAGTGTTTGAGGGAAAACTGATCGTGAATACAGCTGGTGAGAGAAGGGTATAATCGTAACTCCAGCTATAAGATGCCAATCCCATCAATCATTCTACCCATCTAATCGTTCCTCTCTCATAATTACCCTCTACTCTGTCGGTCAACGGTCTAGACACGCGACGAGAACGGCAAGCCGACAAGATAATAATTACAAACAATATAATAATAACGCTGAATAACGTTCGAAAGAATACGAGGTATCATCTCGACACGATGTCGACAAGGGTGCTCGTGCAAGCGTACAAGGTTCTAACACGAGTTCGTGAATGCGGTCTCCTCAGCTCGACATGCGTCCTCATCAGCTCGGTACGCGACTTCATCAACTCGACACGCGATCTCCTCAGTTCAGCAGCTAGTGCACGTGGTCTCCTCAGCTCGGCAAATGACCTCGGCAAACGATCTTGGCACGGGATCTCGACACAAGGTCTTGGTCGAGGTCTCGATACGTCGTCCTAATACGATGTCGATCTCGTCCTCAGGTGTTACAATTTCTAACCCCTTTTGTGGCTATGCATATCCCATTGGGTATGTATAGATGATGAGACTGCAGGTGTTGAGGATGTTAATGCCGATGAGTGATCGTGATGGCTCGTTGGAATAGATAGAAGACTTATTTTTGCTTTGAACAAGTTATTGTATTTTTTTGATGTAATAATTAGGGAGAAGCTCTGAATTAATATGACATCGGGGAACCTTGGATTTATCTCCTTTTGATGTTTTTCCTCTTGTACTATGTTTGATTTCCATAAGTTGAGAGTGACAGCCCTACCTTATTTGAAATGAAAAGCTTTTACTTAGATCAAAATTTTATTTTTTGTTCTTTTCTTCTTACATTGCTAAAATGCCATGACGGGGTAGAGGGTGTCACAGATTCTAGGTTCGATTCCTAGTGAATTCCTGGTAAGGCATAGGTTTGGTTCCTAGCTCTTACAAAATTGGTGAGAGATTCTAGGTTTGATTCCTAGTGAATTCTCGGTAAGGCATAGGTCTGATTCCTAACCCTCACATCTTTGGTATTGATTACTTCCCTACTTAGGGCAAGTCTGGGGTGCGAGCTTCTTCGTCACTTGATACAAGTTTGGGTCAGATTCCCAACAAGGGTAAGTCAGGTTCTTAACTCTTGCCAAAAGGTATGGATGGACTACCCTCCTTTAAGGGATATCCGTGATATGAGTTTCTCTGTCACTCAATATAGGTTCGGGTCAGATTCCCGACAAGGTGTAGGTCAGATTCCTAGCTCTTGTTAAAGTATAGACTGGTTTTCCTATTACAGGTGAACGTCCAGTGTATGAGCTTCTCCGTCACTCGACACAGTTCGGGTCAGATTCCTGGCAAGGTATAGGTCAGATTCCTAACTCTTGATAAAAGGTACGGATCGATTTCCATAACTGAGGAAGATTCGAGGCAGTGCAGTTCGACTAAAGGCTTAGGTCAGATTCCCAAGGTGGTGGGTCAGATTCCCAGCAAGGTATAGGACAGGTTCCTAACTCATGCTAATAGATTGAATAGGCTGAGTACTAGTTCTTACCGAGTAACATCAGACCAACTGTATGTAATATTTGAGAGGGTGGGTCAATGGACCCAAAAACTTTGACAGTCATGCAGGATGCAATGAATGGTATGCCAGCATGAAATGAAATTTTTATATTCTAGAGAAATGATTTTGAAGGTGGGTCTGAGGCCCAGAAGTATTGATGATCATGCCAGATGCAATGAATGATATTGTAACATCCCAATTTTTATGAAAATTATTTTATAGTTTTCGACTACTTGAAAATAAATCATAGAGATTGATCACCTCAATGGTTTGTTAAAAGTACGAAGAACTACCAAGATTTATTGTAAACAATTTACTGTTTTAGTAATTAATTGATTAACGAGGCAGTGTAGGCGTATCTTTGTTTTTAATATGAATTAATCCCGAAAAATGTGAAAGATTGTTATTTGATTAAAGAAAATTATTTTATTGAAAGAGAAATAATTTTGAGGATTTAATAAATATTTTCAAGTCATAGTTTGATTTTCATGATTTAGTTATTGTATTAATTATGCATTTTTATGTCATATTTAATATGACTATTATTTTAAAGATTTTGTCTTGATAATTTTATTTGAATAATATCTATATGATAAGAGAAATTGAAATTAGTGATCCTCACTAATTTCTGATTTTATTCTGTTGTGAGAATTCTATCGAATTACTGTAGTAACTAGGCTATTGTGTGTGTTTCTAACTGAAACATGCCCAAACGTGATCCAAATTTTATAAAATTTGAGATCTTAGCATTTTCCAATATTTAGGATTTATTGTAATTTTTCTAGAATTTTTGGGCATTAGAAAATATTTAGTGTATTTTCTATGGCTAGAGACTGCCTAATTGCGAAGTTTCGGTTCGCATTTCGAGAAAACGAGATACATGGGTACTTTTCTTATGCCGCGAGGAACATTTGTGATTTTTGGGTGTGGGGTTATAATTAGAATTATTTTTGGGAGTTTTTAGTATTAAAACCTATTATCACTGCTTGTGCCTTTTGGGATTGGCGAGCCTTGACGAAACGAGATATCTAGATATTTTGGGCCAAGTGGAAGTTGAGATAAGGCTAGGGGAGCTGAACATGTGATTAAATGATTGAGTTTACAAGTGTTAAGTTATGATTGGTAATTAAGTAAATGGTAGTTAGTTAGTTTAGTTGGTTTAGGACTTAGTTAGTTAGTTTCTAACTAAATGAGCTTTTCCTTCCATCTTTGCCCCTGAAATTTCGTGGCCCTCATCCTCATTACACACCAGCACCATTCTCTCCTCCATTAGTGAAGAACTGAAGAAAAAAACCTAGAGAAAGAAAGTTGTGAATTTGGAAGTTTTGGAGATTAAAGTGTGCATCTTTGCTTCCTTTCATCTCCACCCTTGTTCAATCATCATCTATACTCTTGGTAAGCTCCATAAATCTTTTCTCATCTCTCTTGGGTTCCATGATATGGGTTTTGAAGGTTTTAGGAGCTAGTTTTGAATTTTAGTGCTTGTTTTGGCTAGTATGACATGTATAGTTTCATAACTCCTTATTTCCTTCCATGAATCACTTTGTTTTTGGTGTTTTAAGTTTGGAGAAAACCCTAACCCCCCGAAACTTGAGGAACATTTTAAGCTTTGTTCTTGACTTAGTTTTGTGGTTTTGGAGTTAGTTTTGATGAGTTATGTTAGATAGGTTTGGATGCTAGTCATATTACAAGATGTTTGGAAAATAAAATGTTTGTGAAAAAGGGGGCTGGAACCGTGGCCTTAAGGATGATTTAAGGGGATGTTTTAAATTGTTTTCAAGGTGATTTAAGTGTTGTGGAAGTTGGTTTAAGGTTCAAGAAACTAAGGATGGTGAAATGCTTTGTTTTGGAAATGAAAAATTGAAAATTTTGGGTTGTTTTTGAGTAACCAAAACCGTGGCCTACATTATGATTTTGGGGGATGTTTAAATTGATATCAAAGTGTTTTCAAGTGTTGTAAGTGTTGAAGAAGTTGGTTTACTGTTAAAGGAATTGAATGTAATGAATTTTGTATGTGTGAAGCTTTGAAAAATTGTTTGAAAATAAAATGAATTTTGGGGCTGTTTGTGAGGCTTAAAAACAGTAAGTTTTAAGCATAATTTGGGTGAGTTTCAACTTGTTTTTAATTGTATTAAAGTGGTAAATAAGTTTGGTTTTGATAAGAAGTTTTGATTAAGCAAAGTTTGTAAGATTTTGATGTTAAAAGGTTTGAAAATTTGGAGTTGTTTTGGAGCTTTGGAAATATTGGCTTCAAGGGTGTTTTGTAACTTATTCTTGACTTGCATTTATGCTTGAAAATAGTTGTAAAAGTGGTTGATGATTTGATTTAGCAAAACAATTCAAAGAAGTATGATTTTGGGAAAAGTTTGAGTTTATGTTTCAAGAATTGTTTTGAACTTGTAATGAATTTAATTCTAGAATTTTGTGACATGTTTTAGTGCTTTGAAAAATGGTTCAAAGTTGGAAAACACTATTCATTTGGTAAAACACTATTCCAATTGGTAAGTTTTGGGTTTTAGTATTTTCTAAGTGTGTAGCTTTTGTAAAAGTTTGAAAACTTGCATAGTTTGAACTTGTTTCATGATATGTGACTAGGTGTGAACCAAATGGGATTAAGTGAGTAATTCTTAGGCCTTAGGAACCTTAGAGCCGTGGCTGCCCTAGGGGTATTAGGGCTTGGGTTTTGGGTTTAAGTGATTGAAACTTGTGTTGTTAGGATCTGTGCAGTGCGACTTGGCGATAGTTCGAATTTACCTTGCTTGGATTGTTAAAGCGCCCAAGGTAAGGGAAATTCTTATATAATGAGTTTGGGCTTTTCGCCTTGTGTGTTGTTGTTTGATTGTTGATTGATTGTGTGGTAGTACTTGTAGTATTATTATGTGTTGTTGAGATGTTGTAACATGAAATGTTGTGTATTGATTTGGCCCTGTGTGGCAAGACTGAATTGTATTGTGTGACTTAAATCATACTTGATTGATTTAATTGGACTTGAAATTGTGATAATATGTAGTATGTCCTTGGCCTGTGTGGCATTATGAGTTGTATTGTTTTCCTTGAATCACCTTAGATTTCATTAGAACTTGGTATTGATTTGGAATATGAAAAAGATTATTGTTGTAATGGATTAATTAACAATCGTTGATCAGCTGCTATTGGTTGACAATTTACATCGGTAAATCGATGCGATTCCTGGCAAGCGGTCGATTTAAGTAAACAAATTGTTAAGGGCATTTTGATTTAAAAGTAAGCGTGAGGGTTTTAGTACAACTAGCCAAAGCTTGCAAGGAAATTTCAATGGAATGATAGTAGAAAAGAATTTGAAATAAATAGTACAATTTGCGAAAACGGTTGAGTTAAATAATGCGCCTGGGAAAATTCTGGCTAGGAAAGATTTGGTAATTAAGAGTGTTCACACCACCTCTCTTTCCTAGGAATTCTTCCAGTGTGTTATTTAACACAACTAGGGTTTCAACGACCCAGTGTTAAAAAGTAATTTTAGACACATAGGAATGATACAGAGCTGAGAAAGAGATTTCAAAGATCGAGTTTTTGAAAGAATAAAACATAGGGA
Organism: Calophaca sinica; assembly: GCA_037113605.1. Classification (NCBI taxonomy): domain Eukaryota; kingdom Viridiplantae; phylum Streptophyta; class Magnoliopsida; order Fabales; family Fabaceae; genus Calophaca; species Calophaca sinica. Next base: position 52,090 of record JBAFXK010000089.1, read on the forward strand.
ACCTAGTGTTCCTATTGGGCATATGGGCCATGTGTCATGTGCTGGGACTTAATGATCTGCTTGTGTGCACATTTTCTTGATTAAGGATTGGACCTAGTGTTCCGTATGGCGTGCCTAGTATCTTAACCTAAAAGTTGAGCCTAGCGTTTCGCATTACGTGCCTAGAGTTCTGATCTAAGATTGGGACTAGCGTTCCGCAATTGAACACCCGGACCTTGTGTCCTGTGTTAAACTCTTAGTTAATTGATATTTGGAAACCCACTAAGTTGAGTGAGTGAGGGTTCGTCGATCCACATTGATTAAAAGCATTACTCGGGCACTCACTACGGTGAGCACGCCATATTGTTGAATTTGTTTGGATATCACTTGGGCGTTCACTACGGTGAACATGTCATATTGTAGAAATTGTTGGATATCACTCGGGCGTTCACTACGGTGAGCATGTCATATTAGTTGAATTTGTTTGGATGTGTACTAACCATTGAACATCGACACTCGGAGCGTTTGATTGGTCTTAAAGACTTCAAAAGACAAGTTGTCATGTCACTCGTAGCGTTTGATTGGTCGTACAGACTTCAAAAGGCGAGTTGACACTGCATTGCCTAAGTAGAGGCACGCCAAAGTAGTGGCCAGCCAAATTAGTGGCAAGCCTAAGCAGAGGCTAATTTGTTCGGATGTTGGGAAAGTAGTCCCCATCATATTCTTTGACCTATTAAAATTTGCGGTGTATACCTGACTTACCATCTTGCATTGACATGCATAGCTAACCACATTTATGATATGTGATGAATTGTTTGATAAATTGGATATTGTGATGACTTGATCAACTTATCATTGATAGATTTGCACTGCTCACATGCAATAGTTTGATATTGTAGTGACTTGATTGTTGATCTGTTGGTTGTGTTGGTTGCTCACATGCAATGCTTGATATACCATGCTAATTGTGTGCGGTCTATTAAGTACGTATATGTATATAAAAGCATGTTGTTGTACTATATATGTATATATTGTTTGCATGCGACATAGCCTTTGATAAACTCGTGGACAAAGGATTTACCCTTACCTTGTTGTTGGATTGGATGTCCTTATGGATGTCAACTTCCGGATGGAGTTCGATGGCTGTTGCGACTTCACCTTCGGGAGCATTGAAATTGAGCCAATGGAGGAAGATTCCTCACGAGTATTTAGTGTTTGGTCTTCTTGGTGATTCTCGATGGAGTTATAGTTGTTGGCCAGCTTAGCTTAGGGTATTGTATGTTTATGTAATTACTCATTGTCTTGTAATTACTCTTTTCAGAAAACCTCACCTTAGTGCGGAATGATTATGTTATGTGAAGTATTATTTTGTGATGCATTATACTCTGATAATTGCAAAAGTCTGAATTGGCATCATTTAGAAAACTGTAGTACTCTATGTCTCATTTTGAAAAGGGTTTCAAAGGAAAGAAAATGAAAAAAAATATTTACTCCTATTTTTCCATTGCGAAATACATAAGAGTACTCTTTAACTGAAAGCATACAAGCATTAAATGTTTTCAGCATTAGATTGGGTTGCACAGTAGCGCTCCGGAATCGGGGTGTTACAGAGATGCTATGCATGAATGTTGTTTTGTTTTAGAGAAATGATTTTGAAGGTGGGTCGGGGACCCAAAAGTATTAATGATTATGCAAGATGCAATGAATGGCATGCATGAGCATTATTATTGTTTTGAATTTTTTTTTTTTGATTTCCCTGAATTCCTTTGAGGACTCTGCCCCTAGACTCGTGGGGTGATAATTTTATGTTGGCTTGCTTGTCCAAATGGTTGATTTTGCAATGCACCAGGTTTGCATATTTGCCCCTTGACAAATCATTTTGTGGATCTTCAAATTTTCACCTTCATGCTTTGGATGCCTTTGGAAGGATTAGATTGACAACTTTAATCCATAGAGACTTTTCAGTGCCCCTTTGGCCTTCGTCTAGCCATGTGCGGAAGGATCTATGTTGAGAAACGGATCACCTTGCGTAGTTTTGAAATCGGAATGAATGTGAAGCTTGTAGATGATGGGTTCAGCTTTTTCCCCAAGCTTCTTGGTTTATGTTTAGATCTGTGAGGTCCAATCTGGGTGGACATGTTTGTAAATTTGACCCTAACTTTTGCCTAGGCCACCCTTTGCGAGTTTTCAACCTAGCGGGACGCTCTAACTTCTGCCTAGACCGCCCTTTCGGGTTTTCAGCCTAGCAAGCATTTTATTTTATATTCTCTTTTTTTTAGGTAAGACAACTGCACTGAGGAGTTTATATGGATCTCCTCTTTCAAAAATCAAGTTTTGAGAAAATATGAGCAATTTGACTTTAATCAGAATGGACTTTATTAGGGTTGTAACGTGGCTAGGAGTTAAAGGCTATGAAAGAAAGGATATTTTAGGCTCAAAAAGTATTTAAGGGTTTATGAAAACAAGGATCTTTAGTGCCAAGTTGCACTTGGATGGTTGCTAGCACAATTGTCTTGTTTTGCTTTTGCATTTTTATTCATTTTTCCTTGCAAGCGTCTTGATATGTTGTATTTAATATTTGCTTGCTTGCTTTGCTTTTTTTTGTTTTTTTTAACAGACAAAATTTAATGGACTATTGTGCTAGCCTTCAATGTATGGGTGATCCTTGTTTTGGGTACTTGAAAGAATTTTTTTTTTTAGGCTCAAAAGGGGTAGCAAGGGATAAATATTTTTTATGTTTTTGGATAGAGAAAAACGGTCAAAATTCATCTCAAAACCTCATTGCTCAAATTTTCACAAAAATTAATTTTTGATAATTGCGCATTTGCTTTACTGTTTTATTTTATGAGCTAAAAATTGAAAAAAAAATTCAAATTGCCGTTTTATTGATGAACTGAAAAGATGAGAACATAATGAGCCCTTTACAAGATATGCCCCAGGGCTTCGGGCAAAGCGTAAAGACAAATGAAGGTTGTTTAAACAGGGCTATTCCTTGAAGTTTTACCACTTGGTGTTGATCAGAGCCCAACAATTCTTAATGGAGTGGCCCATTGCCTCAGTGCATGTCGTGATGAGCATCATTTGTATCATCGTTTGTATCATATTTATCAAAACCGGACCGGACCGGCTGGTTCGACCGTCGGACTGGGAACCGGCATGCAGTCCGGTCGGAATGACCCCTAAAACCGCTGTGTGGATAAACCGGACAAAAAACCGGATACTTGGATTGTAAGCGGGAAAATCGGGCAAAGCCGTGATTCAGCGAGTTTGAAGCGGCCCGTGGGCGAACACCTTGCTTCTCTGGTTTCCATGACTCCGATGACGTCCGGTGACCTCCAGAGTTTGGGTCTTCATCGCTCACAACCCTTTGCTGCCTTAAACCGCGTGTTTTACTTCTTCGACTTTCGGCACTTGCATCTTTGCCTTATGCTATCTGTTGTTGGCTTCAATCGTATCCTAGATGAAGAAGAAGAAGGCGATTGAAGAGCGAGAGGAATGGGGAAGAAAGAGTCAGAGAAAGAAGACGGAAGGAGGAAGGTTTCCCGTTTCCAAGTTGTCTCACGCTTACCAATATGTATCAAAAAGAAGTAAACAAATTGATTAAAAAAAAATGAAGTAATGGGAGTCTGAAAGCCTATTTAGTAGCTGTCAAGCCCCTGCTGTGTTGACCCTTTGTTATTCACGAGATTGAGATTCTCATTATTTCTTACATTAAATTCGCGTAGTTTACAAGTTATGTACTAGCGCATTAAATACTCATAGATATTTTCTCTTTATGTTGTTTTCTGTTTTTTTGGTAACAATGTTGTTTTCATATTGAAACCAAGAGACATGTTACACGAGTAGTTAGTATGTAAATTAATAAAATGTTGGATTTTTTAATTAAAAAATAATAGATAGTTAGTAAATATGTGTCAAATGCTTAATTGGAAGTCTAAAAATTTATAAAATAATGAGGATCTAATGTTATAAATATTATAATTTTTATTTAATTCGTCTAAAAACATTATATTATATATTTGATAGTATTATTTAATGACTTCCGGTCTGACCCCGGTTTAACCCCGGTCGGACCTTTGAACCTTGAACCCGTGCCTACACCGGTTCAGTGTCCGGTCCGGTTTTGACAACCTTGGTTTGTATCTTCTTCCTGCTCTTGACTTATACTGCGCAATGGCTGCTGAATGTTGAGGCTGGCAATCCTTCCGCTTATTATCCCTACTTCCACTCTTTCCCCGACAATGATTAGGTCTGAAAAGCTTGAATAGATATTTCCCATCATCAGATCATAGAAGGGTTGTTGAAGTGTGTCAGTGAACATGGTAACCATCTCTTTCTCAGATAGCGGAGGTTCCACTTGGGCTGCAATCCCTCTCCATCTTTGGGCATACTCTTTGAAGCTTTCATTGCCCTCTTTTACCATGGTTTGCAAGCGGGAGGCGGCGGGAGCCATGTCCATATTGTACTTATCTTTGTTTGATGAAAGCTTTGGCCAAATCATTCCAGGAGTTGATTTTGCCCGCTCTACCTGCATATACCAACGTAGGGATGCCCCGGTAAGACTCTCTTGGAAGAAGTGGATTAGGTGCTTATCATTACTGGAGCAGGGGGCCATCTTCCGGCAGTACATGATGAGGTGGCTTTTTGGACAAGTTAAACCTTCATATTTGACAAACTCAGGAACTTTGAATTTTGGAGGAATTACCACGTCCAGGCCCAAACATACTTCTGAAGCTTTGAACCCAGTATGATTTGCCCCTTCAATTGCTTTCAACCTATCTTCCACAATTTGGAGCCTCTTACGATCTAAGGGTCTCTGATGGGCGTTGGAAGCCTCTTGATACTCATTAGTCTTTGATGGAATGGTTCTTATCGGTGGTCAATTTTGGATCAAGTTACGCAAGGTCAATATCTTGTCCATCTTACCATTGATTTGGTCGAGTTCTTCTCTCATCGCTTCTTGATTACTGTTCCAACAAGTCCATGAGTCTAGATTGGGCTCGAGTCAGAGTAAAGTGCGAGGAAAACTTCGATTATAGTTATTTTCTGATATAGAGAAAAAAAAGAGTTATGTTATGAAGATGTGATGATTATGCATGTCATGAATGTTTTTTTTTATGTACATTTTATGCAAAATAATATGATGGATAATGGAGAAATGTTTTTTTTATTTTTTTTTTTTTTTCTATATAAATAAAATGAATGCAAGGATAATGAGAAATATCGCTAAAAAAGAAAATGATTTTTAAATTTATTTTTAGAGGGAAAAAGAATGAGAAGAGAAATATTTTTTGAAGCTGTGTTTTGCAAAGAAAGAATAACAAATAATATTTTTAGCGAAAAATATTATTTATTATCTTTCACAATTTTGAAATGTGAATTTAAGGAAATGGGTGGGCTGCGTGGTGATGGTTTTGGGCCAGGGAATGGGGCTGCGAGTTTAAGAAATGGAGAAAGGGGGCCTTGAACAAAGCGCGAGGAGCAACCAATGGGCGAGAGAAAGCACCGTTGGGGGCACATCGAGAAGCGAAGGGAGTGCGAGAAGTAAAAACAAAAAGGGTGGCGTGTGTTCTTTGAAATTTGGTGCTATTAGCAACTCTACGATTTATAACATCGCCCTTTCTTCAAAAATAAAATATTTTCTTTCTCTCTTTCTTTTTTCTTTTCTTTAATCTCTTTTATTCTTTATTATAAAACCAAAAATATTATTTTATTGATTATTACTACTACTACTAATTTAAAAAAAATAAAAAAAATAATAAAATAAAATAAAATAAAATAAAAAGGCCGGACAAAATTAGGGTACTACACCCTTCCTTGTATTTCGAGAGGACAATTCTCGCACAACAAGGAAGTAGAAATGCTGCCATCAGCAGGTGTATGAACATTCAAAGGAACAGGTAAGGAAGTAAGGGGTAACTCTAATATTAACACACATTTACAAGATATGAAAGAGTGAGTGGTGCTTGAATCATAAATAACAATGATAGGTTGGTCACTCAAAAGACACGTACCTTTAATCAGACCATCTGCACCTTTTGCCCTTTTGGCATCTAAGGTAAAAACACACCCCTGGTTAGGGCCACCGGTTTTGGTCGCATCCCTTTTCTTATCCTTCTTCTTGATTTTTGGGCAATCAGTCATATAATGACCCCCTCCTTACAGTAGAAACAATACACCTTTCCGTTACACTCTCCTTTGTGAAACCTGCCACAAGTGGAGCACGTCTTTGGTCCATCAGTTTCAGGGGACTGGGCTTGTTTTCCCTTGCTGGAATTTCCTTTTGGCTTGGAGGTTTGCTTAGCCTTGCGTTCCTCATTCATCTTCGACCACCTTTGGTTACTCTCATCATACATCTTCTTTAGACTTTCTTCAGCCACATGACTCTGTGAATACATGCCTTGACAGGATGGTTTTGATGATTGACAAAAGGGAGCTTTGCAAATAGTCAACCGTGCAAAAAGTGGAAAAGAATACCAAGACGCGTATCAAGAATGATAGTTTCTCAAGTCTTTGGGTTTTGGGTATTTATTTATTTTTATTAAGACTATTTGTAAGTAGTAATAAAAAGCTCTCAATTAAAATAAAATCACACACTCACAAAATGATTTTTATTCTAAAATTGATTTTATGATAATTTTTCTTAAATTATTTTTAGGCACAAAGTATTTTGAAAAAAATTCTTAAGTTGTGCTCAAAATATTGTTTGGAAAATATAAAGTTTTCTTTGGAAAATGGTCTCGTCTTAGAAATTTGTGTGGAGAGGTGGGTGTGTCGAGTGTGAGGAGAGGTCGCGTCTTAGAAGTGTGAGGAGGTCGCGTCTTGGTGAGGAAGATCGCGTGCTTGGTGCTGTGAGGAGGTCGGCGTCTTGGGGCTGAGGAGTCGCGTCTTGCTGTGAGGGAGGTCGCGTCTTAGAATTTGTGAGGAGTCGCGTCTGTCTTGGGAAATTTGTGAAGAGGTCGTATCTTGAAATTTGAGGAGGTCGTATCTTGCGGCTGGAGAGAGGTCGTATGAAAATCTGATGTCGAACACCAAGTGGTGTCAGAGAATCTTTTAGTCCCGTGTTTTCAATTCTTCATATTCAATACATAGCGGACAAATTCCAGCGGACAAATCAAAGCATAGCGGGCAAATCTTTTAGCGGACAAAATCCTGCAACGGTCATTTCGTCGCTCCTCCATTGCCTATATAAACACAGCTCATGAGCTTTGTAAAAAATACAACAACGCACTGCTTAATTTTTGTGCCAAAAACTCTGTCAAATATTTTTCATCACTCACACTTCTTTGAGCACAATTTTCAGAGAGTCTTTTTATTCTACATAATTTGAGTTGTATTATTTGAGCTTCAATTTGTTATATCTGCACTATTGAGTGTATCTTTCTCGTCTCATTTTATTTGTGAAAATCATTTATTTGTGGGTGGGGATCCCAAGGTGGTCATAGAGAGGTGATATATCTTGAGCGTATTGCTCAGTTTAGAGTTGTAAAGGTTTCTAGGTGAACCTGATTTAAAAGCTAGTGACTTAGTGAAAATCCCATAGTGTTATGCTTTGGGGGACGGGGCGTAGCCCCCAGGGGTGTTAGGTGGCCGAACCTGGATAATTTGTTGTGTGCTTTTTTACTCCTTATCTCTCTACTTTTCAGTCAATTAAATTTTTGTACTTTATTTTATTGTTATTTATATCTTACTATTTACTTTATTTTTAACTCGTTTGCAATTTATTCTTCAAGTGATTTATCTATTTCACATTAATATTTCCATGACTCATAATTAGCACTTATTTCTCCAAAAAGTTTTTGAAAGCACCGTTCACACAATTCACCCCCTCTTGTGTTTGGAGTCACTTGTTAACAAGTGGCATCGAGCTAGACTCTTGTATAAAGGACTTAACTTAGTCTCGAGAATGACTTCAAACAATAGCAGGGAACCTCCATGAAACAGGACCCCATTTTCAATGGTGAGGGTATGGTTATTGGAAGGATAGAATGCAAATCTTTCTTGATGGTGTTGATCTTGATATTTGGGATCTTTGTGGAAAATGGTCCATTTGTCCCCACTCAATCAATTAATGATGCGGTGGTAGACAAACCAAGATCACTTTGGGCCGAAGATGATAAGAAAAAGGTCAATACAATTTGAAAGCTAAGAACATCATCATACGCTTTAAGCTACGATGAGTTCTATAGGGTCTCAAATTGCAAGGCGCTAAAGAAATGTGGGACACCCTTCTATTGACCCATGAAGGTACTCACAGGCCAACTTATGTCTCATGGCAAAACCACGAGGAGGATGAGGTAAATGCTCTTGAACTCGAATCTCCTTTAACTTATGATGAGCTGCTTATTGCTTGTGAAGAATTAAATAATGAAAGCGATTAAACTTGGAAAAATTGTTCTTTCTTCTAAGAAAACCATCTCTTCTCTTGAATCAAAAATTGAAATTTTAAACAAAGAGATAGTGATTCTTAAAGAAAAACAAGTTCTTTGTGATTGAAACTTCTCCTCCCATTATCTTGTGAAAATAAAAAGATGAAGTTTTAAAATGCAATGAGTGTAGTGTTTTGAAAAATAAGGTTGAGGATTTAAATAACACTCTTGCAAAATTTACAATGGGAAGAGATAATCTAAACATTATTTTAGGAAACCAAAAAAGTACATTTAGAAAAAGCTGGTTTAGGTTATCATCCAAAAATTCATGAAAAATCTTTTAAACTCTTCAATCACAACAAATCCTCAAGTAGTCCTTTCATTAAATGCTTTCCTTTGTGGTAGAAATGGTCACTTGCCTCCATTTGCAATATTAGAAAGAACAAGAATGTGGTTGGCAAAAAGATATGGATTCCAAAGGGTACTTTGCCAAAAACTAACTCATCTGGACCTGACTTAGTTTGGGTACCAAAGGTTAAAAATTAATCTGTTGTTGTAGGTGTGCTTGAAAGCCAAGGACTTAAATTGGTATCTTGATAGCGGTACATGTTCAAAGCACATGACAGGAGACAAAAGCAAGTTCTCCTCATTGGTACCTAAGAATAATGGTTATGTCCGGTATGGTGACAACAACAAAGGTAAAATTCTTGGGATTGGTTCTATTGGTAAGAGTCCTAATCCCACTATTGAAAATGTTTTGTATGTGGATGGTGTGAAGCAGAACTTGCTTAGCATTAGTCAACTTTGTGATAAAGGAAACAAAGTGGTTTTGATTCTTCAAAATGCATGGTCATGGATTCTATAAATGAAAATGTTATTGTTATTGGACCTAGAATTGGAAATATCTATATGCTTGATTTAGATAAAATACCTTCAAATGATGCATGTTGTCTTATTAGTAAAGAGGATGAATCTTGGCTATGGCATAGGAGAATGGCTCATATTCACATGGATTATCTTAATAAGTTGGTTCAAAAAGACTTAGTAATTGGTTTGCCAAAGATTCGTTTTGAAAAAGATAAACTTTGTGATGCGTGTCAAAAAGGAAAACAAGTAAAGGCATCTTTCAAATCTAAAAATATTGTTTCTACAAACCGGCCTTTACAACTTTTACATATGGATTTATTTGGCCCTTCTAGAACCATGAGCTTTGGTGGCAATTACTATGCTCTTGTTATTGTGGATGACTATTCTCGCTATACATGGACTTTATTTATTTCTCACAAAAATGATGCTTTTAATGCTTTTCGAAAACTTGCAAAGGTTATACAAAATGAGAAGGGACTTAACATTGCTTCCATTGAAGTGATCATGGTGGGAATTTGAGAATGAAGCATTTAAAGCATTTTGCCTGAGAAAATGGCATCGATCACAACTTTTACGCTCCAAGGACACGCAACAAAATGGAGTGGTTGAAAGGAAAAATCGGTCTCTTGAAGAGCTAGCGAGGCGATGCTCAATGAGAATAACCTTCCTAAGTACTTTTGAAGCGGGCAGTGAGCACCGCTTGCTATGTGATGAATCGAGTTCTTATAAGGCCGATCCTTAAACAAACACCGTATGAACTCTACAAAGGAAGGAAGCCCAACATTTCCCACCTTCACGTTTTTCGGATGCAAGTGTTTTGTCCTAAACAATGGTAAGAATAACCTTAGTAAATTTGATGCTAAAGGCGATGAAGGTTTATTTCTTGGATATTCCACTTCTAGTAAAGCCTTTGAATTTTTAATAAGCGTACTTTAGCTGTTGAAGAATCGTGCATGTTTCTTTTGATGAATCTAACCCCAAATCTTGATGAAGAAAGTGTTGATGATCTTTGCGAAGTGTTAGGAGATACCTATTTAGAGGAACAAGAGATCAAAAGTTCAAAGGAGGATCAAGAGTCCTTGCCTCAACCCTCTCAAGAACTCTCTCACTCAAATCTTCCAAAGGAATGGAGAGTCTCAAAGAACCATCCTCTTGACAACATAATGGCGATATCTCTAAAGGGGTAACAACTCGAAACTCTCTTAATCATGCATGTCTTTTCATGGCTTTTGTTTCTCAAGTTGAACCAAAGGACATCAATAAAGCCATTATTGATGAACATTGGACCACTTGCTATGCAAGAGGAATTAAATCAATTTGAAAGAAACAATGTTTGGGAACTAGTTCCTAAACCTAAAGATCATATAGTCATTGGGACCAAATGGGTCTTTCGCAACAAGCTTGATGAAAGCGGTATTATTGTTAGAAACAAAGCTAGACTTGTTGCAAAGGCTACAACCAACAAGAGGGCATAGATTTCGATGAAACCTATGCACCATTAGCTAGATTAGAAGCCATTAGTATGCTTAGCATTTGCATGTGTCATGGATTTTAAACTTTTTCAAATGGATGTAAAAGTGCTTTTCTAAATGGTTATATTCAAGAAGAAGTATTTGTTGATCAACCTCCTGGTTTTGAAAATTTTGAATTTCCAAATCATGTTTTTAAATTGAAAAAGGCTCTGTATGGTTTAAAACAAGCTCCTAGAGCTTGGTATGATAGGTTGAGCAAATACTTACTTGAAAAAGGTTTTGAAAGAGGAAAAGTTGATACTACTCTTTTCATCAAACATAAGAAAGCATGACATTTTACTTGTTCAAATTTATGTCGATGATATAATATTTGGTGCTACTAATGAATCCTTGTGTAAGAAATTTTACGATATCATGCAAAGTGAATTTGAAATGTCAATGATGGGAGAGCTAAATTACTTCCTTGGACTTCAAATCAAACAAACAAAGGAAGGAATATTCATCAATCAATCCAAATATTGCAAGGATTTACTCAAGAAATTTGGAATGACCAGATGCAAAAGAAATCTCAACTCGATGAGCACTTCATGCTATCTTGACAAAGATGAAGGAGGTAAGTTGGTCGAAGTAAGTAAGTATAGAGGTATGATAGGATCTCTTCTCTATCTCACTTGCTAGTCGTCACGATATTATGTTTAGTGTTTGTATGTGTGCGTTTTCAAGCAAATCCTAAGGGATCACATCTCTTAGCGGTAAAGCAGCATCATGAGATATCTCATGGCACCTGAACTATGGGTTTATGGTACCCCAAAGGTGCGAATGCACTTTGATTGGGTACTCGGATTACGATTTTGCGGGTTGTAAATTGGACCGAAAAAGCACTAGTGGGACATGTCACTTACTTGGGAATGCCTTGGTTTCATGGCATAGTAAGAAACAAGCCCGGTGTGGCTTTGTCCCTTCTTAGAAGCGGAATATGTTGCGGCGAGTGGTTATTTGCGCACAAATTATTTGGATGAAACAGCAGTTGAATGATTATGGGATTAATTTGAAAAGCTGTTCCAATAAAGTGTGACAATACTAGTGCCATAAACCTCACTAAAAATCCGGTTTATCAACTCTCGGACTAAACACATAGAGATTAGGCACCATTTTATTAGAGATCATGTTCAAAAGGTGATTGCATGATTGAGTTTGTGGAAACATCTAGAAAACTTGCAGATATTTTTACTAAACCTTTGCCTAAGGAAACTTTCTTTTTATTAGAAGCTGAATTGGGAATTTTAGACCAATCATGCATTGAGTATTTTGTGATTGCATTTTCTTTTTGAATAAATTCTAACTTGGGCGTTTGAGTGTGCTAACTTGAGTTTATGCGAGTCTTTTCCCCTTCCATTTTCTTTAAGTGCGGAATAATGAATGGGTGGCGCATTTGTCTTATGCAACTAGCTAATCATGTCCAACTTGACTCATCTGTCACACACCAAGCTTGGTATCACGTAACTATCAAAATATGCTTGTTTAATCCTGAATATATGCCTTGCTTTATTTGTCTTTCCCACTTTTTGATGTTGCCAAAAGGGGAGAGTTACATGAATGCATGATTGAGGGGAGTGATCTTTTAAGTATTACTATTGTGAGGGAGTTTTCTAAATATTGTGCTTAAACTCGATATCTTTTATTGAAAAACCATGCTTATATCTCATTGCTATATCATGATTATATTTTACTAAATTCCCTCCATGAGATGTTTGTCATCATCAAAAAGAGAAGTCTGTGAATACATGCCTTGACAGGATGGTTTTGATGATTGACAAAAGGGGAGCTTTGCAAATAGTCAACAGTGCAAAAAGTGGAAAAAGAATACCAAGGCAGCGTATCAAGAATGATAGTTTCTCAAGTCTTTGGGTTTTGGGTATTTATTTATTTTTATTAAGACTATTTGTAAGTAGTAATAAAAAGCTCTCAATTAAAATAAAATCACACACTCACAAAATGATTTTTATTCTAAAATTGATTTTATGATAATTTTTCTTAAATTATTTTTAGGCACAAAGTATTTTGAAAAAAATTCTTAAGTTGTGCTCAAAATATTGTTTGGAAAATATAAAGTTTTCTTTGGAAAATGGTCTCGTGCCAGTTTGTGTGGAGAGTGGGTGTGTCATTTGTGAGGAGAGGTCGCGTCTTGGTGTGAAGAAGTCGCGTCTTAGAGTGAGGAGGTCGCGTCTTGCGTGAGGAGGTCGGCGTCTTGGTGTGAGGAAGGTCGCGTCTTGGTGAGGAGGTCGGCGTCTTGCGGCGTGAGGAGGTCGCGTCTTGGCGTGAGGAGGTCGCGTCTGTCTTGCATTTGTGAAGAGGTCGTATCTTGGTGAGGAGGTCGTATCTTAGGCTGGAGAGAGGTGGGTATGAAAATCGATGTCGAACACCAAGTGGTGTCAGAGAATCTTTTTAGTCCCAGTGTTTTCAATTCTTCATATTCAATACATAGCGGACAAATTCCAGCGGACAAATCAAAGCATAGCGGGCAAATCTTTTAGCGGACAAAATCACTAGCGGTCATTTCGGCGCTCCTCCATTGCCTATATAAACCACGGCTCATGAGCTTTGTAAAAAATACAACAACCTTGATGCTTAATTTTTGTGCCAAAAACTCTGTCAAATATTTTCATCACTCACACTTATTTGAGCACAATTTTGAGAGAGTCTTTTTATTCTACATAATTTGAGTTGTATTATTTGAGCTTCAATTTGTTATATCTGCACTATTGAGTGTATCTTTCTCGTCTCATTTTATTTGTGAAAATCATTTATTTTTGGGTAGGAATCCCAAGGTGTTCATAGAGAGGTGATATCTCTTGAACGTATTGCTCTGGTTTAGAGTTGTAAAGGTTTCTAGTGAACTGATTTAAAAGCTAGTGTCTTAGTGAAAATCCCATAGTGGTTTGCTTTGGGGACAGGACGTAGGCCACAGGGGTGTTAGGTGGCCGAACCTGGATAATTTGTTGTGTGCTTTTTTACTCCTTATCTCTCTACTTTTCAGTCAATTAAATTTTTGTACTTTATTTTATTGTTATTTATATCTTACTATTTACTTTATTTTTAACTCGTTTGCAATTTATTCTTCAAGTGATTTATCTATTTCACATTAATATTTCCGCAACTCATAATTAGCACTTATTTCTCCAAAAGTTTTTGAAAGCACCGTTCACACACAATTCACCCCCCTCTTGTGTTTGGAGTCACTTGTTAACAGACTCTTTCGGACCACTGAGGCAAAAGTGGTGAAATCGGTTTGGGCCAAACTATGCTGAATATCCGGCCTTAAACCCCCTTTGAACTGATTTATTTTCCAAGTGTCATCTGGAGCAAACTGGGCAAATGAGAAATAGCTTGCCAATTCCTCAAATTTGTTTACATATTCAGTCATAGTGGAGCTTCCTTGTTGCAAATAAATGAAGTCCCTGTCCATCTTCTCTTTAACATCCTGTAGAAAATATTTGTCTAAGAACTCCTTTTGGAAACGCTCCCAAATTAATGGTATTTCATTGTCAACCATGTAGGCTCAAGATCCCTTCCACCAGTTTTTAGCCCCCTCTGCCAACATGTGAGTTGCAAAAGTGACCTTATCTTCCTCAGAACAATGAACCACCTTAAAGATTTTCTCCATAGCTTCTACCCAGTGTAACATCCCAATTTTTGTGAAAATTATTTTAGAGTTCCGACTACTTGGAAATAAATCATAGAGATTGATCACCTTGATGATTTATGAAAAGTACAAAGAGCTGCTACATTTGTTGTAAACAATTTACTGTTTTAGTAATTAATTCAGATTAAAAGATAGTGTAGACGTATACTGTTTTTAATATGAATTAATCTTGAAAAATGTGAAAAATTGTTGTTTGATTAAAGAAAACTATTTTATTGAATGAGAAATAATTTTCAGGATTTCTTAAGTATTTTTAAGTCACAGTTTAAATTTTTAACATTGAGCTATTTTATTAATTGTTGGTTTTCTGTGTTATTTAAGGTGTTTTTTATTTTATTTATTTTGTATTGATAATTTTATTGTTACAATAATATTTAGTTGATAAGAAAAATTGAAATTAGTGATCCTCACTAATTTACAATTTTTATTATTCTTGAAAATTCTATTGAATTACCTTACTAACTAGGCTATTAGTGAGTTTCTAATTGAAATATACCCAAGCGTGATCCAAATTTTATAAAATTTGAGATATTAGTATTTTCAATATTTATGATTTATTGGAATTTTTATGGGATTTTGGGCATCGAGAAAAATATAGGGTGTTTTTATCTTTGCGAGCTGCATTACTGATCGCGTTTTAGCTGTAAAATCGAGAAAGCGACATTCATAGAAATACTTCTAATATTTTTAGGGGCGTTTTGGTTGATTAATAATTTTTGATTATAGAATAATTTATTAGATTTATTTTTGGAGTTTTTGATAAAAAACCTAATATCTGGCGTAACTTGCCTTTGGCGCGATTGAGCAGCGTGACGAAACAAAATATCTAGATATTTTGGGATGAGGAGATGCATCCAGAAACTAGGGAGCTGAACATCATCCTTTAGAACCTTCCTTGACAAGTGTAGGCATAGGATTAGTGGTTATGTAATTGTAGTTAGTTAGTGTAGTTAGTTTGTAACTAGTTTGGTTAATTCTAACTAAATGAACAAATTCATTCCATCCTTGTCCCCAAAAATTTCGTGGTTCCCTAGCTGAACTAGACTTCATTCTTTCACTTCTTCATGGTTGGAAAGCTTGGAAAAAATTCTAGAAAGAAAAGTTGATTTAGGTGCTTAATCTTGTGATTTTGGAAGCTAAATGCTAATCCTTTCTCCTTCCTTCTTGTTCAATCATCTCCATCATTGTGGTAAGCTTATTTTCCTTTTCTTCATGGCTGCCATGGTTGGGTTTTCATGGTATTAGTGTTGTTCCTCATGATTTTGAGTGTTGTTGATTCTTGAAGGAAATTGGTGTTTAAACTTACAACTTTCAATCCTTGTTCTTAATCCTTGATCCATCATCTCAAATCTTGTTGGTAAGTGTTCTTGATCACTTTCCTCTTCTTATGGCTGTCATGGATGAGATCTCAATGATTTTGGAGTTGTTTTGCTTAGAATTTGTTAAATCTTGATGTATTAGCTTGTATATTTCATAGATCCTTCATTTTCCACCTAGATTAAGCTTGTTCTTGATGTTGAACATTTGAAACCCTAACTCTTGATTTCTGGCCGAGCCTAGGGGCTGTTAGGGGGGCTTGATCTTGACTTGTTTTTGTGGTTTTGGAGTTGGTTCTTGGAGGGTTTTGAGTAGTATGTTTGCAACTAGTCTTTTATGCACGTTTTACAAAGTTTTGAGAAATTAATTTGGTTAATTTTTGGGGCTGGAACCGGCTTATTTGTATGGTTTTGATGATATTCTAATTTGTTTTTAAAGTGTGTTAAGTGTTGAAGATTGGTTTTTTATTAGGACTTTAAATCTATAAGGATTTGTAAGTTTAAAGCTTTGAAAAATTGTTTGAAACAAAATAAATTTGGGGCTGTTTTGGGACCTTAAAAACAGTAACTTATAAGCATGATTTGAGTGAGTTTTAACTTAGTTTTAATTGTATTAAAGTGGCAAAGAGGTTGTCTTATGATAAGAGTTTTGATCAAGCAAAGTTTGTCAGATTTTGATGTTTAAATATTTGGAAACTTGGAGTTGTTTTTGGAAGCTTGAAACCGTGGGCCTTATGGTGTTTTGGAACATGATATTAAATTTTTTTTAGGCCTAAAATAGTTGTAAAAGTGGTTGATGATTTGATTTAGCAAAGCTTTTCAAAGAAACTTGATTTTGAGAAAAGATTTTGTTTATGTTTCAAGAATTGTTTTGAACTTGTAATGAAGTTGTTTCTAAAATTTTGTGACATGTTTTAGTGTTTTAAAAAGTGATTCAAAGTTGGCAAAACACTATTCATTTGGTAAAAACACTATTCCAATTAGTAAATTTTGGTTTAGGTATTTTCTAAGTGTGTAGAGTTAGTAAAAGTTTGAAAACTTGCGACTTGAACTTGTATCATGTTATGTGACTAGATGTGAACCATATGGGATTAAGTGAGTAATTCTTAGGCCTTTTAGGGACCTAAAACCGTGGCTATACTAGGGGTCTAGGATTTGTATTTTTGGGGTCTAATTGTATCAAGTTTGTGTTGTTAAGGTTCGTACTTAAGGTACGCGCGAGGTGCAACTTGACGATAGTTTCGAATTACCTAGCGTGGATTGTAAAAGCGCCCAAGGTAAAGGAAATTCTTATATAATGAGTTTGGGCTTTTCGCCTTGTGTGTTGGTTGGTTTGATGTTTGATTAAATTGTGTGGTAGTACTTGTAGTATTCCTATGTGTTGTTGAGATGCTGTATCATGAATTATTGGGCATTGATTTGGCCTGTGTGGCAAGGCCAGATAATATTGTGTGACTTAAATCATGTTTGATTGATTTGATTGGACTTGAAATTGGAGAAAGTATGTAGCAGGTTGTAGCTTACTGAATTATTATGTGCTGTATGAAATGCTGTAGCATGTTCTTGGCCCTGCGTGGCATTATGAATTGTGTTGTTTTCCTTGAATCATGTTGGATTTAAATGGAACTTGATATTGATTGGAATATACAAGATATTGTTGATGATAATGGATTAATTAATAATCGTTGATCATTGTTATTGGTTTGATGACTTACAGCGGTAAGTCGATGCGATTCCATGGTAGAAAGCGTTTTCATGGTAAAACTAAAGGTATCTTCTAAAATGAGTCGATTGTACAAAACGCTTTATGGATCGAGAGGGTTAGAAGTTGTTTAAGAGTTCTTCTAAAAGAAAACATTGTAAATTTTGAAAGCGGTTGAGTTAAGTAATGTGTTTGGGAATTATCCTAGCATATTATTTAGCCTGACTAGGGTTTCAACGACCTAAACTAAAAAGTATTTTCAAATATATAGGAGTGATACAAGAAGCTGAGAAAGAGATTTCAAATATCGAGATTCTACGAAAGAATAAAATATAGGGAACCTAATGTTCCTATTGAGCATATGGGCCATGTGTCGGTCTTTGGGACTTAATGTCACCTTTGCGTGCATATTTTCTTGATTAAGGATTGGACCTAGTGTTTAGTATGGCGTGCCTAGTAACTCAACCTAAAAATTGAGCCTAGTGTTCCGCATTACGTGCCTAGAGTTTTTGATCTAAGATTAAAATTAGCGTTCATGAGTTGAACACTGGACCTAATGTCACGTGTTTGAACTCTAAGAGGTATTTCTCATCATTTGATTCAGCGTGTGATGAAGAATACACAGGCATTACTTGAGTAGTATGGGATGCTCATTGTAGTGCTTAAACTTTGAGTTTCCTCCACCTTTTCGAATGTGAAACATAGTTGAAGTTTGTCGATCCGCATTGATTAATTAAAACATTACTCGGGCGCTCCCTATGGTGAGCATGCCATATTGAAGAATTTGTTTGGATGCATACTGACCATTGAGCATCGATACTCGGAGCGTTTGATTTGTCTTAAAGACTTCAAAAGATGAGTTATTATTACACTCGAAGCGTTTGATTGGTCTTAACGACTTCAAAAGATGAGTTGTCACTGCATTGCATAATGTGTGGCAAGCCTAAATTGAGGCAAGCCTAATGTGTGACTATCTTGTTCGAGGCGTTGGGAAATAAATTCCTCGTCATCACTGGCGACCTATTAAAGAGTTGCGGTGTATGCACTGAAACTAGTCATCTTTGCATTGACATGCATGGTAACCACATTTATGATATGTGATGACTTGATCGTGGATCGGTTGATGGAATTGTTGTTCACATGAAATTGTTGGATATTGTGGTGACTTGATTGTTGATCTGTTTGGTTGAGTTAATACTTGCTCACATACAGCGCTTGATATACCATGATGATGCATGCGGTCTATTAAGTATGTATATGTATATAAAAGCATGTTGTTGTATTATATATGTATACATTGTTTGCATTCAACATAGCCTATGATAAAATCATGGACAAAGAATTTACCCTTACCTTTGTTGTTGGATTGGATATCCCTATGGATGTCACTATGGATGTCACTTCGGATGGAGCTCCATAGTTGTTGCGATTCGTCTTTCGGGAGGCGTTGAAGATCGAGCTAGTGTAGGAAGATTCCTCTGAATGTTTCATGTTTTGATCTTCTTTGACGTTTCTCGGTAAGAGTTATAGTTGTTGGCGACTTAGCTTAGGGTTTGTCTTTGTTGTTTTGTAATTACTCTATTTGAGAAAACCTCGCCTCGATTGCAAAGCGATTATGTTATGTTTTATGTTATGAGAAATATTGATTGTGATCGTTATACTCGATATTTGTAAAGGCGATTTTGCATTATTTAGAAAATTGTAGTACTCTTTATGTCTTATTTTTGAAAAGGGTTTCAAAGGAAAGAAAAAGAAAAAAAAAATTACTCCTATTTTCCATTGCAAAAGACGGAAGAGTACTCTTTGTTGAAAGCACAAAAGCATTAAATGTTTTCAGCATTAGATTGGGTTGCACAGGAGCGATCCGGAAACGAGGTGTTACACCACGACTTCTTCTTTTCCAGTGAAGGTTGGTGGCTTCATTTTGAGGAATCTGAAAAAGGTGTGGTTTGTGTCTTCTTGATGAATAGGTGCGACCTGCTGAGGAGTTTGTTGTTATGGTTGTCGTTGTTCTTTGTTGTTGTTATTGTTGGTTGCGGCTTGAGCTTGGATCGCTGTAATATCACTTGCATTGCGGTATTATCTGTCGTGAGTCAACAAGGCCAGTAGCATTTCTCCTTGATCAACCAAAGTCGTTCAGCACCTAAATCCATAATTCTACATAAAATCGTAAAGCATTGAGTTGATCGAGCTCAATATCTCATAGCATAATAAGTAGAAAGATAACAACAATTTCCAACCTTTGCTAAATCAATCCTAACTATTCCACATCAGATTAGAATCAGCTGCTCACGATACCAAAATGTAACACTCTAAATTCAATTTACATTGAATTATAAATTTAAACATTATAAAAGATACCAAAAGCGCGGATAAATTAAAAACTTGACATTCACCCAGTTGTAATTCACAAGGAGTGCATATTGAGAGAATCTGACACATGAAATTGTACTTCCAAAAATACAAATTATATAGTTTGAATGATACACTACATAAGGTTTGTTGACCCTTGAGTTACATTACATAGTCAAAATACAAAAGAGATTATGCATCACCATGAACACCTTGTCGGAAAAACATTAAATGGAAAAGAGTGAGATTTTAAGAAATCCTAGTGAGTCCTTCACGAACCTCCCACCATCTCTTTACCTCAAAACATGATAATGCAAGCTGAATTTTCAAACATCAATCACACTACAACACATAGCATAAAGCATTCAAGAATGTACCAAACTTGCTTTACTCTATTAAGAAATGCGTGAGAAGCTATTTTAGTTCTAACCAAAGGGTCCCGAAATCAATGAAAATGCCAACAATTCATAATTGTGGATTTGCAATCAAAATGCAAACATTCACATACAAACAAGTTTCAACTAAAAGCGAGAAGCCATTAACCCTCGAGGCATAGAAATAAAAAGGAGAATTAAATGCATGCGGGGAGGCGTGCCACTGAGCACTGTCCCGATCTGCTTGAAGAAGCGGGAATGGAACCTCGGAGGTCGTGCTAGGAGGCACAAGCTGTGTCTTTGGCTTACGTTCTGCGAGAATTTTCTATCTTTCTTCTTTGTTTCCTTCATTCAGCCTAACTCAAATCCATCCCAAAATCCAACTAATCTAAGATTTAATACGAGAATTTACATGGATTACTAGGAATCAAAACAACATCAAGACAAAAACCCAAATCAAATATGAGAGTCATCTTGCATGTCCATCAAATTGAAACCCAAGCATCTTATAAACTCAAGCCCAAATCCTACCTTCCCGAATCCCAGACTTAGAGTGACTAAGGACACGTGCAAAGGAAGAAAAAGGAATCCTAATGTGGGTGTTATTGGTTTGCCCATCACCTGAAGAGAAAGAATCACGAATCAAAAGGAAATACAAGGTGGAAGCTTGGAACTTTACGGTTCTTCACTTCTAATTTCGAGTTCCCCTGCTTTGCAAGCTAGGAAACTCTCAGACTTTTCTAAAGCCAAAATTGATAGCTCGAGATCTTCTTCTCCAACAAAATTTCAAGATATCTTCAAATTTCCTTCTTCTTCTTCTCACTTTCGTGGAGCCACTAGCTCCACCTCTCTTTCTATCTCTTCTCTTCACCTTGACATGTAGAAAAATGGAGTGGAATGGCCAGGAGAGAAGGAGTCTTTGTCGAGATAGTGAGAGGGAGTGAGAGGAAATGTGGTTTTCTCAAGTGTTTGGACTATTATGTCCTCCCTCTATAGTAGTTTACTAACCTACCCTTATTTATGTTCAAATTCACACCTTGGCCTTACTTGCTGCACCCCCAATCATATATTATGCCCCTGATAATCTATTCCTTGGCGATAATAAAACATATGAGGACCAATTTAGAGGCCGAATAATTAAATTAGGTGGGATGTTACAATATTCCTGGTGATGAATTGCAAAATCTATGTTTGATTGAGTTGGAAAACTTATTTCGTCTAATGGAAGATCTCTTGCAGATTATCCTTCCATGCCATTCCCAAATGTATCATAACGTTCATGACTTTCATAAGTTGATCCACTAATGAACTTAATTATGACTGAGCACGATTGGCAAAAGATCACGAGTATTTTCTCTGAAATTGACAATAGAGCAAAAGAGGGTGTTTACGATGAAATCATGACATCCAGTCCTTTACAGTACAATGCGGATATTTCTTCCTTTATAGTTTTTGGTGGTGCGAGAGAAAAAATTTGAATGGAACACTCTTACGGATTACGGTCCACGAGGATTTATTGTTTTGAGCGTGGCTTCGATGGCATAGCTTTATTATTGTTGTTGCCTAGAAGGTAAAAGCTGACCATTTCCACCTTTTCTATTCCATTAAATATCGACCCGAAGAATCTACTTTTAATATAAATCAAGGAAGTGTAGCCCAATTGCTACTTCCCACTAAATTGATTGTTTTGGGATGAAGCTCAATGATGAATAGATTACCTTTGAAGCTTTTGATCGCACATTCACGTGATATCATGGAGGTTTTCATGATAAAAGCAACCGAGGACAAACCATTTGGAAGTAAGACCATTGTGTTGGGGCGACGATTTTTATCGAGATATTAGCGTGATTAGAAAGGGTACAAGACAAGACATTATTTATTCGTAAATCAATAAATTCATCCAACATTTGGGAGAATTGTAAGGTTTTGAGACTTCACGATGAATATGTGTCTCATTGGTAACACTGGCTCAACAACGGCTTGGGAGCGGTATAAGAGAGTTTGTGTTGGTGTAGGCCCTATTGGCCAATCTATTTTATATAGTTCATTATTTGTATCATGACTTTAGTCATATATTTAATATATGTAAAGGTATCATTTATTCTGTTATTAGTGTATGGCATAATAAAGTCCTTAGAATAGGCAGATTCGTTTAATGGAACACCCAGTGTGACTTGATCGTGAGACCCATTGAACATATAGAGCGTTATTCTTAAAGTATCCATAAGTCAGTATTATTGTTAACTAGGATGACAATAATACATAGAGGCTGTGTGTGTGAAGTAGGTGATGACCCAGATCTCACGGGTCATGGATATGTGATATCAAGTGGCACACTAGTATAAATATTAGGAGTAATATTTATACTAGATTGTATTGTGAGAATGCTTCATAATAGTTATGTAAGTGTCATGGGCCTCCTCATAGCGACCATAGTGAAGTAGTCCTTGACTTGAAGTCACTGCGATTCCTACATGAGGAGTTGTAGAGTTTTAATGCTATCAAATGTCATCAAATATGAGATGATCGCCAAAGGTAGTAATGCCAGGCCTACAATGAATTATGTTGAGGAGTGTGAGTGATATAGACAAGATTAGTCCCTCCTGCATACTTGAGAGTAGTGTCTCGGTCTCTCGATAAGTAGGGCGTGAAAATATCACGTGGCCACACCGAGATAGGCCAATATGGGATATTGGGCTCATTTTGCATGATTACACGTCTACTTGGCAAATCGAGGAACATATGATTGGACTAAGCGAGGATGACACATTTATGCCTCATGTTCGAATCAAGACATATGGGCGAGAAGGACATTGGCTTCACAATGATTTTTAGTTGCGATAAGGTCGGATCGGATCAGAAGTATTCGGCCATGGGTTAGTAAGCGATTGATGGATTTGCTAAGATCTTGCTCATTGTTTATGATATTTGATATTATATTAAATATTAGATATTAATATAATATTTAATATCATTTCCAACTAAGTGAACCTTACGAGGTCTGCGCATAGAGTGGATATTCGAAGCAATTAAATTAAATATAATTTAATTCATGTCAATAATTGATTAAATTAATTAAATATGATTTAATTAATTAATGGAAATGATTTATTAATTAAATATGATTTAATTAATAAAAAGTAATAATTGATTAATTAAATATGATTTAATTAATTGATGATGAATTTAATAAAATACGATTTAATTAAATAAGACATTAGAGTAATGGCATAATGTCATAGCTTTGATGAGGAGGTGCAAAACCAATTTTGAGGGTGCCAATAGCAAGTGCTTTGATGTACTATAAATAGGACATGAGCTCCCCACATTAGACATGCATGACACTTGAGCCACATGAGATGTGATGGTCGAGAGCTGCTCCCGCATGGCCGTCAGCTAGCCAGCCTTTCGACTGCCTTTTGACTCAGTATATTGCTCGTATGGCCGAGTAGAGGTGTTGCTCACCTGCAGCGCTTGGTGGTACCAAACTCGCGCTTCAAGAGGTAAACACAACATCCATGTGATTCTCGTAGTTTTAAGTGATCTTGGCAAGAGAATTTTTCGCTCTTGAAATTGATTTTAAAAAGAATTTTTTAAAGTCTATCTCTTTATTCCCTAGCGTTGGTATCCAGGAGCCTTGGTCTTAGTTGCATAGAATCCTTTGTGTTTGTTTGTCTCGATTGATAACATGTTTTATTGATCTTGAATATGATTAAATTGATAAGCATGTTGTCTTCTTTGTAGAGCACATCATTGTTCTTGTTTTCTACATATGCGATATATGAAGATTGAATTCTCGCCTGCTGATTGTTCTTACTTAATGATTAAGCATATCACGTGTCGCCTATTCTACGGACATTGGATGTATAGGATATTAGTATTTTCATTGGCCTTTTGTTTCAATTGCTACAAGAATTGAATCCGCTGGGAATTTTTTATAAATTAAAAAAATTGAGAATTCAAACAATTGTGCCAGCTCGTTTTGTTTGGTGATCGATCTGAGATCTTTTGGTATTTGCGAATTCATCCGGATTTATGTTAATAGTTAACTTGATTTAAGAAATCAAATTGCTTTATGATTCAAATCAGTTACATGATATTGATTTTAAATTTAGTGGCTTTATGTTTCAATTTGAAAAAGTCAAAAGCCAATATTCCACTAATCAATCAATCTACGTATTATTCTTGTTTTGAATCAAAAAAGCTGTATTTCATAGCTCGTTATTTGATAACATGGGGTCATAATGAAATTTATTTAATTCTTTATTTAATAATAATAATAATAATAATAATAATAATAATAATAATAAATGTTATTATTATTATTATTATTATTAATATATTTCAATTTTTAAGTTAATTATAATATTAATAATGATAATAATAATAATAATAATAATAATAATAGTAAGTGTTATTATTATTTAATCAATAATGTAGTGTAAAGTTATGTCCTTAGATTATGATGCTTATTTATTTTTGATAAATATACGGCATTTTGCATATAAGTGATTTATTTAATTTTTAAATCGACTGCGTGTTGTGCCCATTTTATTTATTTATTTGTACCTCATTTAAATAAATGTAATTCTTCAAAGATTTGAAGATGAGATAGCATGAAATGAGGATGCCAGTGATTGGGAGAAGCTTACTCGTGGGTCAAAGAGATTGTAATAAAATAGTTTATTTAATTCTTAGGTGTTACGAGGCCATAACACGTTACCACCGTATCTTGTATGCATTATGTATGAGATGCATGATGTGTATGAGATACATGCTTAACATGTTACGAATATATGAGATATATGCATGTATGCTTTATATGATTTGATGTATGGGATGCATATATTTTATATGAAGTGTATGTATATATGATTGTATGACATGTATATTTGGCGACACCATGTATGCGATACAAGCGCCCAGTGAGATCACTTAATAAAAATTCCCTCAATTTAAAATATTAAATCATATATACCTTAGATGCGTAGCTTTTCGTCAAGGATAGGATCGATTAAGTGTGGGTCATGTCAAAGCTGGGCACCTTAGTCTATCTTGGTGAGGCGCGATAGGTGAAATATCCAACTGCCAACCATTGGGTTTGACTTAACTAAGCGAATTCAATAGGATTGAAATGGCTTAGAGGCAAGAAGTTGGGCATCAATTTATATGATAAATTGGAATAAGAAGTTATTCACCTAGCTGAACCAAGAGTTGCATGGGGATGCAATTGGAAAGGAGTTTCTCCCTAAATAATCGAATTCGGGAAATCACCAAAGTCGACTCAGACGATGAGAAATATGAATCTTGGTCTCACTAGAAAATCTTCCAATAGGATTTTTTGAGTCAATACGAGGGTCATTGATTTGAGTAAAATAGTGGGAGCGTATTTAATAAAAGTCCTTATTAAATATGTTTTTCATGATACATATATTTTTGCATATT